>JAEQBH010004538.1:0-123375 GCA_016808115.1 Tetrastigma voinierianum
TCTCCATCTCTTCCCCTAATCCAAGCATGGCTAGGACACGTGGAGCGCCGCGGGTTTTAGGCCTGGTGCGCCACTTCCTCTCCACCACAATACTTTGGTAGAGCACCTCCTAACTGCGTGCGCTCTTTGCTTCTCATGCCCCTATTTTTGATGCTCCAACCCCCCGTAGATATGATACATGGGTTGGGCTGCTCGCCATCCTTGCTCACCGCCATCCACGAGGCCCGCCTCGACAGGCCGGACTTCGGACCCGGGCGAGTCATTTAGTTCGAGGCCACAAGAGCCCCATTCCCCACTGTTCGGGGTCGGTGATGACCTACCCCACGATCTATCCCACTGGCTTCTGTTATCGGTGCCGCTTAACCGTCGGTATTCACGGAGTAATTCGGATTGCGGTGCGGGGAAGTGCACTACGAGACATGTGTGATTTCTAGCGCTGTTGCCGATCTCGAGCTTAGAGATTCTATGAGGCTTGTGCAGCGGTACTCCCTGAAGCCTTTTATGACCCCGTGCCAATTCTTCTACCCCCGGGTGGTCATCGAGTTCTACCATACCATGACATCACGATCACCTCAATCATTTATCCATTTCTTAATTGATGGCGTGAGGGTTTCAAACGCCGATATTATGTCGCATTCCATTTCCCTACTATTGCCAACTCGGTGACTAGGCTGGCTTCACCCTTGCCTAGGAGATGGTTCGCATATTATCGAGACGTAGCAGTAAGTGCATTTTTCGGAGAGGCAACCGCCAGAGTATGCTCCTTATCGACCATATCTTGTGGTCTGACCTCTTCCCACTCCCGACATCTGTGCAGCTGGAGATGAGCTATTGCAGGCTCTATATCGCATATCCAAGGTTTTTGGTTTAGCCTGTTGTTCATGACATCCTTGTTCCCACTTTGAGGGAATGAGTCCACTGCGCGGAGGAACCTAACAGGGCTGAATCATTACCTCTCCTGTTGTCGATGCTACTATGCCAGGTGTTAGAACATATGGGTTTTCCTACTAAGCCCCGATTAGAGAGCCGCCAACATCGCGAGGCCATCCTTACTGTTGATAGGTGGCATCTTTTGCCGATGCTGAACCGCTCTTTCTCGGGCATGGCGGGGATATCGGAGTTGACCGTCCTACGGAGGATGGAGAATTTGGTTACTGCATCAGTGGCTCGTGATTAACTTTCTTCCATTACCTACGTCGTCGGCATCCTCTACACCTCCAGTGCCTCCAGCTCCTCTGACGATCAATTGGACCCTAATTACATCGACGCCTCCATATGACATATCTCCATATCTACTCGAGTTTTCTCGTACTTCGCCGGGATCAGGTGCGCCCTTCTATATTACGTCGGCATCTTTGCGGTTGCCCATATAGCCTTAGCTGAGAGGATGACACACACAGAAGCCACTGTCGCTCAAACCACCTCCTTTCTTGCACAGAACCACGCCATCCTCATGCACATTCAGAGTTACCTGGCCCTGCCTCCTATCTCTCCATCGAGTACTACTGAAGCTCTTGGATCATTCCAATGAGTGTGAGATTCTCCTCCGGCTTCATCGCGGCTCTCGGCTTACCCATCGAGAGGATGACATACCACAGTTGCTCACCATTGAGGAAGCCAGCACTTCCTTCTAACTTTCCAATCCTGAGGCCATTGAGGACAGTAGCGACATTTGGTTGGGGGGAGGACAGTGAAGAAGTGGCTTTATTTATGTTTTGTGCTATTTGAGTAAGTTTTTTTGTGAAGATTAATGACTTTTGTTTAGTTTTGTGTGTAGTTGTTTGTTTGGTTGTGAAGCTATCGAGTATTTTTTTGTAAAGCTGAAAATGCAATTATATATATTTTTATCTGTCTGTCTGACTCGCACTTGAGTTTGCAAGTACCTGCCTTTTTTTTTTTGTGTTTTGCCTAACTTGCAGTTTGAAAAATTGAAACATTGTCCAATGTTATTGATGTTAGATTGATTACATGCTTAAGTAAGCGGATGATCAGTTAAATTCTTAGTGCTTTCAACCCTTTTCTTCTGCCTTTTAGGTAACCTGCTGTGCACATAAGGTTTCACCGCTAAAATTTGAAAAAGCGCCTAGCCTCCTAAATCTTGCAAAAGCCTATCCTAGTTTCATTTACTACCTTCAATAGGTTAAGGACCCCCAGGAAAAGAAGCCAATGAGTCTTCCAAAAAGAAAAAGAAGAAAATTGTTATGCTTTGCCTTGAAGCAGAGAAACACGGTCAGGGTATACAACGAAGTCTTTAAAGCACAGTTGCCCTAAATGGCCCGGTTGGAGCCACCGACTTAGTGCTCGCTACATGGGTGGATGGGTGAGGTTAAGCGAGTTGTAGGTGCTGGAGTCTCGAAATCGTTCAAATTCCGGGGAGAAACCTGAAGAGTTTGTGGTTGAAAAATCCTTATGACTTGATGCCCTAAGCCTTAATTGGATGGGAGTCATCAGTTGATCCCCGTTACATGGACTTTGGTGAAGTTGATTCCTCAATATTACACCCTTGCAACACAAAAAGAATTGTGGAATAAGAGTGGATCCTGATCTATTTAGGTCGGTTAGTGTACTAGGTCGGGTAGTAACTTGGTTTGGGGGAAGTCTGGGTTGACGGTTTATTATTGAAAACTAATCACATAAACACTTAGATTTTGGTGGAAGTTCTAGGTTGATTCTCTAGGAAAGGAAATTCTTTTGATGCTGAACTCTGTATGACATTCATTCTCGAGATGGTTATTGGGCAGGGTTTCAGTGATTCTCATTGAGGGTTAGGCATTACTCATCCACATACTTTTTGAAATCTAGTTTTTGAGAACAAAATTTTATTTATTATTTTGTTTCCTCTCTCTTTACGTCTTTCATTGCTAAGGGACTGGCAATGTGTGTCGGTTGGGGAGTGATTAGTGCCCAAAAGTGCTATTTTGAGTCATATTTATTGTAGGTTTTGAGCACTGTGTATAATCAGCCGAGATTAACTGATTGCACCTGCATTCAGGGTCAAGACTATTCTCAGATCCTCATTTATTTTGTTTAATTTTGCAATCTATTTATGCCAAATTTGTTGGTCGATTCAAGCACGAAGGAATTCAAGTCGAACTTCGGCATTGCGGATCATCATCGAAGAAGAAAACCCAAAGGCAAGAAAATAAAAGCTGCAAAAATTGAGCAGGGTGCGAAAATTGCTTATTGCATTTGTGATTTTTGGCCCCTTTTGACTTCCGGTTGACCCACTTTTTGCATTTTACCATTTTGCCCTTCATGTATTATGGGTATTGAGGGTATTTTTGTATTTTTGCTTATTTGAGCACTATATAAGCTCAAAGCAAAATCTTGTGAGAACTTTTTCATTTTTACATTTACATCTGAGCACTAGGCGGGAGTTTTCAGCTCATTTTCTTACCCTCATTCTCTCCATTTCTTCCCACTTTCAGCTACTAAAGCACCCTTGAGGATGATACTCACGGATGGTTAGCTAAACCTCCTTTATCCTAGAAGATGAGGGCTCTTAGGATATAGTTTTAAGGTAAATAGTGGTTCCTATTTTTAAGCATGGCAGTTATGATCATTATGTTCCATCTCTCACTCTAGGTTTAAATCTCTTAAATGCTACCTTGATTAACTTTGTATTTGGCAAGCTTTTTAGGGTTCAGTGGATGCTTATTGCTAGATCCATTGAGATTCATTAGTTGCCTCTGTAGTTCACAAGTAGAGGGTAGATTTAAGGGATGTGTTTTTCTTGCTTGGGAACATTTATGTCCATAAATGTTATATTTCAAAGGAAAATTTTGGGTTCGGTTTTATAGCCAAATGAAGATCCAGGTTCGAGGAAATGACTATAGGTCATCTTCCCCAGCGAGAAAAAGGACCAGGAACCTTTAATTTACCTTAGGACCTCATTCTTAGTAGCTGATGCTTGAGGATTCTTTCATATTTTGTGCTAGTTTTAATTTGGTCTTCAAACCATTCACCTCCACTGTTTTTACAAAACCCCAAATCCAAATTGGAATTCACCATTTTGAACTTAATTGCACATCATTTACATGAAGAAAACCCATCTCTATGTTCGACCCTAGAGCCATTATATTGCAGTAGCTATGCTACGATATAGGAGGAATTAGGTTATAAATTTTGTTGATTCCGACATACCCTACTGTGACACGAATCAGGTGGCCTTGAACAAGTTTATCTCCCTGTATTCAAATCAATTGCGGCCTTTCTTCAAAGCGTTAAAAGGGGTGCATATAAAGGGTTGGAGGCTCGAATGCGAGGAAACCTTTTGGGCCATTAAAGAATACATTGCTTCCCCCATGTCACTCTCCCAGTCAGTTGACGGAGAAGAGCTTTATCTGTACCTGTCTTCCTCGACGACGACAATAAGTGCGGCTTTGATGAGGTTGGATTTTGATAAGAGGCAAGGCAGTTTATTTAAAGTCGACAAAGCGCTTTCAAGTGGAGATGGTGTTGGACTTTGAGATAGTGGCGTTGCCACTCCGAATGGCAGCAAAGAAACTCCAGCCATATTTTCAGGCTCACACCATAGTAATGCTCGCAAGCTCGTTGATCAGGTCCATACTCCACAAACCCGGCGGATTAAGGAGAGCTACGAGTGGGCGATAGAGCGGCGAGCTTGACATAGAATATCGGCTAGAAACGACAATCGGGACAAGCGTAGGCCGACCGTTTTGGAAAGATCGGAGGTGCATTCCAAGGGAGTTGGAATGGAAAAATTAGTGCTAGAGACGAATAGATCATCCCGAGCCCAAGGTGGAGGCATTGGATTAGTCCTAAGGACACTTGACGGGCCGACTCTTGCAACAATCAAGTTAGCGCCAAGTAGTTTCTATGACAAGGTTGAATAGAAGATCTCATGTAGGGGTTAAGGGTGGCAAAGTCTTTAATAGCAATATAGAGCTTGATTGTGACTTGACTAGTGGCCCTTCTTATTCACGGAAATCTGAGTTAGAAACGAAATGATGGAATAGTATTCCTGAATAGCCAAGCCCCTTACATGTTTTAGGTTTAGCGTTTCTAGGTAGCATGTCCCCAGTCCTAAAAATCAAATGACGAGACCGGTTTAGCTAACTTACTTAGCTGTCGTTGTGCAGATTACAACATGGGCTGAAGTGTTATGGACTAGTTGTCTATCACAGATGCGGTAGTCATGTATAGGCAGTAGGTCGGCGGGTCTTGGATGACCCGGAATCACGGAGTATTTGAGGAATGGAGTTTTGCGAAGCAAGTAGGGGTTGTTAGGTGAAGGCTCGGGCAACAAGGTACTCCCTCATGAATGGGGTGTTGTATAGATGCTTCTTCTTGGGGTTGTACTTAAGGTGTTTACCTAGAGAGGAGGCCAAGCGGGTCGTGGAGCAAGCTCACTAAGGCATGTGTGGTAAGCACATCGGAGGAAAAACGTTGTGCCACCGAATTGTAACTCAGGGTTACTACTAGCCGACAATGAAGCAAGAGTCAGAGGCGTTCGTGCACAAGTGTGATGTGTGCCAACGCAACGTCATCTATGTTCTAGCTGAGACACTCCACTCCTTAACAAGCCCGTGTCCTTTCTATAAGTAGGGTATAGATGTTGTGGGTCCTCTGCCTTTGGTCACTGGCTAGCAGAAGTTCATGCTGGTTGCTATTGATTACTTCACCAAGTGGGCGGACATAGAGCCATATGTGCATATCAAGGCAACGCATCTCATTCATTTTGTTCAAAAAAACGTAGTGTGTAGATTTGGGGTTCCTCATTCGCTCATCTCGGATAATGGGTCGTAGTTCATCAGCAAGGCGTTCTAGTAGTTTTGTATTCAGTACAGAATCAAGAATGTCTACTCATCACCTCGGTACCCCCAATCCAAAGGGCAGACGGAGGTCACAAACAAAACACTACTCGGGTACTTGAAAAAGCACTTGACAACGGCAAAAGGAAGAAGGAATTTGGGTGGGCCAGTTACAGTGATCCTTTGGACTGTGATAACTCAAGGCGGCGCGCGGGATACACCATCTTTATGCTGGTCTTGGGCGTGGATACCCATCAAGTCTAGGCTAGAACCACTCCGCACATTCAACCCTGCCGAACTCGCATAATCCTTGGATGAGCTTGAGGAGAAAAAGGAATGGGCCACCATTCGAATGGTTGAATATAAGCGTCGAACCGCTCGTCAGGTAAGAGGCTCGTATCAAGCTGGGAGCGTTCGACAAAGGGAATTGGTCCTTCAATCGACCTTCGAAGAAATTAAGAGCAAATTAGGAAAGACCCTACATTATTCTTGTGAAAGGATGTAGCGCTTCTGAGAGATATAGCCACCCGAGGAAGTGGAGCCTCGACCACTACAAACACTCCTCTATTTAAAAAGGTGTTTCCAATATAATTTTACGTTGTTTATGCACCGATGTATGAAAACGAATGAACGGGTTTTTTTTTTCCGAAGTCGCTCACGCTATAAACTTCGACCGCTAAGCCTTGTACTCAGGTTACCTCCTTTAGATGGGCTTCTTGAGATGAGCCTTGTACTCGGGGCTACCTCCTTGAGATGGTCTCCATGAGATGAGTCACCGTGTCGGAGCGACCTCAGCCCAGAGATAGTCTCCATGAGATGAGCCTGGTAATCGGGATACCTCCTTGAGATGGTCTCCATAAGATGAGCCTTATACTCGGCCTACCTCCTTAAGATGGTCTCCATGAGATGAGCTTAGTCCTCAGGGAACTACTTTGAGAGGGTACCCATGAGATGAGTCTTGTTCTCGAACAACTTCCTCAGATTAGCCTTGTCTTGGGCAGCCTCAAGTGAAGTCTATAGAGTAGGCCGAGTGAGCGGTCTTCGCTAGGCCGACTACAAAGCATCCCAAAGGTGGGCCCGGTAATCAAGCAGACTCATGTTCTTGTGGTATACTTTAAAAACACAAAAAACATAAAGGAAAGCCGCCCAATACATTCAAAACACATAGGGATGAAATAGTTGTACCATTAACTAAAGAGAAATACCTAGGACAGACCCACAAGGCTGGTCATGATGCATTGGAAGGAAGGCAGGAGCCTCCTCTAGGATAATTATGACGGGACCCGGGCTAGGTACTTTGATAGCCCGAGATGTACACCTGAGGGCATATGGAGGATTCGGGCTTCCTTAGCCGGTGTGTCGAGCAAGGCTAGTTTCAGGCCCCTCCGCCGACTAAAGTGTTAACTACCTTACAAGGCAATGGGATGAAGGAGAGATCGAGCGGTGACGAGGACAAATTGTCGTGGCGGCTCGGGAAGGTCCTTGGGTCTGAATCCATCACCTTGTCTTTGCTGGCCTTTGTCGTTGTGTAGCACTTGTGTTCTGAGTCTTACCTCATCATACAATGCGGCGGCTTTGACTAGTAGTCGGCTTATTAGCTCATAAGCCATAGCGATTTTCGACATCACAAAGACATCCTTGGCTTCAAGCTGCATGGTGTGCTTTTGCCTCAGGCTTTGGATCTCGGCTTGGTGGGACTTCATATTGGCTTTGTGGATACTTAGTTGCATGTTGTTAGCTTGTTTTAAGTTAGCCACCTCCGCCTCAAGCTGCGAGACCTTTTTAATTTGGTGCTACTAGCACGTTGCGCGCTTTAGTAACCTCGGCGAGCTTTTGGCAAAGCTACAGCACTCCTTTCAAAGAAGTGGCCTTGGCCTCGTCTTGTGCTGGGATATAGTTCTTCTTTCATCCCACAGGATGTGAGAATCGGCTGAGTTGGTGTTGCCATACGTCATAATACTTGGCTATACAAGCCCCAAACATGCTCATCTGTGTAGTAAGTTCCATTTATATAGAAAAAGAAAAAAAGAAAATCAGGGAATAAAAAACGGGACCAGGAATAAAGGGTTACCCCAACCACCATTTGGAAGGGGGTTGACTATCGCAGAAGATCGAGAACCATCTTGATCACTAGAGCCTTGAACTCCACGGCCAAATCGGAGACCACCTCCTTATCGGGGTCCTGAAGAAGTGGTTCCTCGAACAGGTGTGGATTCGCCATTAGGGCTTCCATGGAAGGATGGGGGTCCACTTTAGGAGAGACGGTGCAGACCCCAGCACGACTTTCCCTTTGCCTTTGAACCAGCGGTGGTACGGGAGGTTCCGAGACTCACGTGACTATCCTGTCGTAATCCCTCCTGAGTGCCGTTGCTCCTTTAGGCCCAAGTGAGGTGGAGGGATGGGTTGGGATAGATCCTTTGGTCGAGGGCCACTGGGAGCCTCACTCGTCTTGGGGGCTATAGGGAGTTCCTGGAATGAGGAGATGACATTGGGGTGGGACTCGGTCGGAGATTTTACGAAGGTTCCCTTGGCCCCTCTTTTGACCCTCCACGGAGGTGTGGGCGGGAGGCGGAATTGAGTTCTGCCCTCATTGCATATCCTGGCTTGCCAGAACTCACGAGTTTCAACCATGATCGATGAGTCAGAGCGGGTGTGCAGCACCTTGCACGGGTGTTCCCAGAGCCTTAAAAGTGTAAATGAGGCACCGACGGGACGACTAAATCCTTGGGCTCAGCAAAAATCGCCTTGATATTTGAGGAAGACAACAGGAGTTTGAAATCCCTTTCCAAGCTCGGGTTGAGGCTACGCTAAGGCCTGCGAGCTGGATGGCACCAGTGCGTCCGCTGGATTTTCCTCGGCTTAGAGTACCACGTGTAAGCAAGAGTAGGTGTTAGGCGGGTAAAAAGATGAGCAGGGCCAATGGCGTAGGCATGGGGCTTGGTCACCAACTAGAAGAGCTAGGATGTATTTTAAAACTGAGGTCAGTTGTTTAATCATCAGCAGAATTGGGGTCCATTCATTGAGTTCTTGGTAATCACATACCTACACCCTGATACCAAGTTGTGAAGCGAGGGTCAGAATTACCTGTGAATATCGTGTATCTCGATACCACACTATCCGATCCCATTTACTGGGATCCGTATATTCACATTCAATAAACATTCCATGTTATCAAAACATATTACTCAAAGTTTAAGTGCAAACCTCGGACAAAAGTGTATTCTAATTGTTTATCCATTACTTTTACAAATATATTCTGAAGGCCTTGTCAAACTCTTCGCCTTGCGGCCCTGATGAGCCATCAATAGGCGTATATCAACACAGAAATGTTTGTCCCATATAGGGTGAGTCACGCCCATTAGAGAAAATTCCTACAGAGGCTACTCTCCATCTAAGTGAACATGCAATGGTCACACAACATTTCGCATCAACATTCCAATGAAGAATATGCTACTTCTAAATGGAATCCTACATGTCATGCTATGAAATGAGATGACACTCACCCATGCATCATGTACCGAGTCTTTAGCAACTCCTATCATTGCGATGCCAATGTGTGATAAAATTCATCATTTGTAGATCACATCCAATGATCATTTTTACGAAACAATTCATTTGTTTTCAAACCAAAAGCTTTTTGGATGTTACACCTCAATAATCATTTATATATTTAAAATCATGTGTCTTTTTGGTGGGCAACTAATTTCTGGGGTCCCACCGTAGGCTTCACACGCCTTCATACACTTTCACGGGCTTCCTGCATTTGGAAATATAATATAACCCGCGTATCTGGGTCTTTCCTGAGGGGTGTCTATCTCTTTGCCGATACCCGACACATATTTTCATTTTCATTGGCTGCTTAGGTGCGACTCTTTTGGACTTCATCCAACGATACTGAGTTCACCAATCAATCACCAAACACAATGTTGATCCATATCATGCACTCACACCCATGTCATGTGATGTCCCCTTGCATAATGCAATGCGATGCGCCATTGCATGTCTATACCATGTCACATATATGATGAATACTATATAGACAATTTAATTCATGCATACACCATGTATCTTGGACAATTATAACACATGCTTATAATTTTCAAACATCATTTATTCAATGTTAGTAAAATAATACACATATATTAACAGCCAATATAATAGCACACATATATTAACAGTCAATATAATAGCACACATATATTAACATTTATACCACATAACAACATGATCATCCCATATGCAGGCTGCATAAACTGATCACAAGGGACCACAAACAGGCCATACACCAGGCCACAAAACCGACCTCTACCATGACTCTAAAAGGCCATAGAATCAATCCAAATCACAATTCATACACAATCTACAACGCCAACCTCAAACAGGCCATAGTTAGGCCATAAAACCAACCATGGAACAGTCTCAAATCAGTCACGAAATCAGTACGAAATCAGCATTGAAAACCAATCCCAAAATTTGGACATAAATTGAGAAACAACCTAAGCTATGTGGTCTCGATCAAATTGATATAGCATTGAGCTGTAGAAGGTCAATTTGGGTGATTCAAAGCCTAACATCAAGTTCCTGAATGTAGCTCTGACTTCTATGAAGGACCCAAGTCCAAACTCCCTCTATTTCCCAATCGAAAACTGGTGCTAAAATCCAGCCAGTATGTAGGATCAAAACAAGGCAGCATTCCCATATTTCAAAATTCGGTCAAACAACTCCTTGGGGTAAAAACACAATTACACAGCCCTTAGGGTGGAAAGTAAACCAAAGTAGGAATAATCCATACTTCTTGAAGTGCAGTAGATGGGATTTCCCGAATTTCCTTTGTCGGATCTTCGATTGGCTCCTCAATTTGACCTGCCTTCTTAGTCCAGCTGATCGGCCAGGTGATGCTAGAGATCGGGAAGAAGCTCGTAACTCTGCTCTTTTTCTTGCTCAACCCTTTTCCTTTCCCTTTCTCATTTTATTTTCTCTCTTTCTTGTTTCCTTTCCCTTTCTCTCCTTTCTCTCTTTCTTTTCTCTCTTTCTTTTCTCCTTTCCTCTCCCGTATCTCACTCACTCAAACTTACCTCCCATTTATACTTAACTCTCACTTATCACCCCTTTGCCTGAACTTGACACATGGCTTGCCATGTGTCACTCCCATGACATGTATTACATGCTATGTGTCCTACATGTGTCACTATGACACAAGTCCTCATGCCATGTGTCATCATGCCATGTGTCACTCGACACCCATTGCCTCGAAAAACGTGAAATTTCGACTGTCTCAGAATTCAATGAAATTCGCCCAAGTAACTAGATTTCGCGAGACGAATTCAATGGTGAGGTCTGCTTCGTTATCCGAGATTTAGAAAAAAAATTCAGATTTTCAACTTGTATTGTAGCGGTAATTTACCTTTTTGCCATTTTTCAAATTTACCCAGGTTTTATATGGGAATAGGGAACTCCCTCAGGATAAGATCTTTGCCTGACCTTGGAGTGAACAGCACATTACCTTAAGGCTTATTCTTGCTGGTGTTCGGCAGGTTAGTCACTAGGTGAAGTGGTTGGGCGTCGACCATGAGGTAGTACTGGCCAAGCTTGTCCCGCTTGAAGGAATAGGCAAACAACACCTCCTCCAAGCCAAGCCTAAGGTCGAGCCTCTTGTTCAATACGCACACCTCGAGGAGAACTCGAATGATGTTCACATGAACATAAACGAAGTGGATTAAGGTGTAATTAAGAAATTTGTGAATTAGTGGGAGGAGAGGGAACCTTATCCCCTGGCTAATGTGGATTTTCGACCAGTAGATGCAGTTTATTTGCCCTTGGACCATATATGTATAGGCTGCGAACTAGGAGCCTAAGAAAGGAAAGGCCATGTGGACTTTAGGGGGGAAGGAATACTTCTCGAGCATCTACGTGAGCTCGGAACGTGGCAGACCGGTAATAACTGCAGATTGGGATTCGTGCGAAAGAGAACTTCCCTTAACACGGGCGGCGAAAGGGGTGGTTCCTCACCCACGCAACCATCGGTGGAACGTTTTCCATGGGCCATCCTATGAGTTCCTTTGAGTCGTTGCCGGAATGGTTCTTGGGAGGACAAGTGAGGAAATCATCAGATCCAGCCAAAAAAAAAAACAAAAAACAAAAAACAAAATGGAAAGAAAAAGAAGAAGCAAGATTTTTTGAAACTTACCAAGCAAGTTTTCTTTGATCCCATAGTGTGGATAGCGAACAAAGCGAGGGCGATAGTGAAAGAGAACTAGAGGTTAGCAAAGGCGGAGGTAGAATGCCACGAAAAATCAAATGGAAGGAGAAAGGGGAGCTATTTGAGTGAATGGGCGGATCGACGATAGAGGGGTGCATTTAATGATTTGTGCGGTTAGTGAGGGCGAGGGGCGAATCGGAATAGCAAGTGTGGCGACTTATTGTAATGATGGTGCACGAGGACTTCCCGATGCAAATGCCCAGCTGTGTTTGGGTAGGTAGGTACGCTTTTGGTTTCTCGCCATTCAACCACTAGCGATGCGAAAAGGCTCTAGAGGGGCTAGTGGAGTAGGATAAGTTTTGGGTCACGTCTTAGGAATGAATGAAGCTACGGCGCCTGCGGTGAGAGCAAGCGAAAGAGGCCACGGCAGACAACCGGGTGATATGAAGCTGGAGCTTCGCCGGCGTGGAGACTCGAGCTAGGTAAAGCGAGATAGCGGGGTAAGCGTATCCTCGACCATCGAGGCCCTGCGCTCGGATAGACACCTCGAATAGGCGGGAAGCGTGCATATACGTCCTAAACTTAATTAACCTAGACATACATAACAGGGCAATTAATGTATAAATAAATGTATGAATATGTAATGTAAGAAAATTAAAAATAAGCTCTCTTAAATTATCCCCAATTATAGGCGTTAAGCGTCTGTACGTCAGTGGGTATAAAGGGGAGAAAGGAAAAAGAGAAGGGGATCGCTTTATTTTATTACCTGTGGCATTATCTCTCACGTTGTTACTTTGTGGGGAGATCGATTGCCTTTTACATGTCCAATCTGCGGCCAATTAGGTAAATAGTGCAAAAAACAATAAAAATGCTATTAGTATATATATGAAAAAACAGCTCCCAAGTATCGAATGAAATCTCGTATCGCATAATCTTGTCTTGTCCTCGTTATATCCGATAATAACGTGTGATTAGCATTATAAATGATTGATATTATAAGATATCTGTCACGTATTAGTTGAGTTATGTTAAATACATTAATTAATTTAAAATATTAACAACATAAATTTCATATATGTTTGGAATAATTTTTTTTTCTTCAAAAAACACATTTCAACCTTATAATAATTAAATATCCTGTTTGTTTGAAAATTCATCTTATTATAAGATATAATCATATTATGAATAATTTTTGTTAATTATTTTTAAAATAACATTGTTTTGTTGTTAATGTAGTAGTTTAAGTAATAAAATTATTTAAAATATCTTCGATAGTTTAGTTATTAAATTTAATTTAATCATAAGCTGAAATGCAACTAAATTTTATAAAAAAAATGATTCTTAAAATTTAAAGGATAAATAAAAAATGGAAATTGTAAATATTTAAAATATGATTCATGAAATAAAAAAAAATTCAATATTAAAAATATGTAATTTATTTAATTAAATGCATTATATAAATTTTTCATACAAGATTAAATTAAGTATAAATTATATTAAAAGATAAGTTTAGAAATTGAAAATAAAATAGTTAAAGCAGCCAAAGTTTAATATATTAATTATGTATTATAATAATAATAATTTTTTAAAGCAGCGCATCTTCTGAAAGAATATAGTAAAAATATCAGGTACATAGATGAATAATTGAAAATCACCGGTCGCCAAACTAATTACTTAAAGAAATTAAATAAAAATTTCGACGGTCAATTGTCAGTACTTATTAGCTATTATGGTCGTAAGCCTGCGAGGTTAGTGAATTCTTCGATTTTATTTGGTCTTAGAATTTGTTAAATATTCAGCCAACGAAAAATTTGACTGGCATTTGACTAGAAGTGAATTAATTTATCGGACATAATCCATATTATGAGCTCCAATCACAAGAATAATAGCTTCCCAAGCATATTTCACAAAGTTTAAAATTCTCAGTAAGGAATATTTTTATATAGTTGACTTAGATTTCACCTGTCACAAAATAAATGTGTTAAAGCACGGAAACTATGCATATTTTTTAAATGGAGCATTCAATTACGGTTTCTTGTCCCGTTCACATTAGGCCCATGGGCTACACTAAGACCCGCTCATTACCGTGAAAGAAGTCAAAGAACAGGTTTGCTTATCGCCTTTTCCTCATCGTTTTCCATTCCCTATTATTATAAACTTGTTTCGTTTTTTAAAAAATTTATACCTTTTTTTGTATTATTAACAATTTTATTATCAATAACATACAGTTCAATCGGTTAAAATGCCTTATATCGCTAAGCGTTCCTTGAAAGTTGATTTTGATGAAAGCGGTTATTATATTAACTTTAGTTAAATAAAAAAAAAAACAATGAATAATAAAGTGTTTACGTGATTTCATTTAGGAAAATACTTCAATATTAAATGTATTTGATAATATCCTTATTCTAGATGTTTTAATTAAACTCTTTTTTAAATAAAAAATGGACTTTATAGAGTAGAATCTTCAAATATAAAATGTATCCCATTTTTATTAAGTCTATATTAAAAATTTTACATACCCGATACTAATGTTTTAAAAAATAAAAAGTAAAATACGGCAAATCACGGCTCGGACCTCACGAGAGTGGATGGGGATGGGATGATATGTCATAAATCAATAGTAGAGTTTTAGATTAAAATAGTTAATTTAAAAAAAATTATAAAATTAGTTTTAGCACAAATTAATAAAATAATGTGTTTGAGAAATTTGTCAAATCTTATTATTATAGACAACGATATTTGATGGTTTTAAAATATAATTATAAAATTAATCGCTGATAACGATATTTAATAAAATTAATTGCTCCCGATTATCTTTTAAATACATTATTTTAAGTATTAATTTGGATTAAGTAATTTATAATTTTTTTAAAATCAAATAATTGAGTCTAAAACTCTCAATAGTCATACTAAAATGGTAAGCACGCTAAAAATTAAATCTTCCACAGTGTCAGATTTTGTTCGTTTGTTCGTAAGCACTACTCTACATTATCGAATATGTATATATATAATCTGTATAATAAAATGGTAAAATTGAAGGAATACCGTCTAACCCATTTCTCATCTTCTCCGACTCTCTACTTCCTCCGTATTTCTATTCCCTCTTTTCTTCTGGTCTTCCATTCGGTTCCACTCTTCCCGGGGTTCACTTCTAGGGTTTCGCTCCCTCCGATTCGAATCGCGATCAGCTCCGTTAGTAATCAGCGCGGCGGATGTTCAGTTTCTGCTTCTTTTCGAGTTTGAATGATCGTCTGATCATTGTTCCTCCAATCTAGATTTTTTCATTGTCCGGGCTATTCTTCGGATTAGGTACGAAACGCAACTATTTTCTTAATTTAAACGTGTGAATTTCACTGAAACGACGTGAGAGTAGCTGTTGTTTGTTTTTGTTTTATCATATTAGATTTAGCGGAAATTTGAAGTGAGTTCTTTAATATTAGTGTAAACATAATTTTTTCAGCTTAGACACTGTTATCTTTGGATGACTTGATGTACTATCTACCAGAAAAAATGCCGCTCAATTGTTTTTTCGTCCTTTTTCATTCAATAAATTTGGGAAATTATTTGTTCAGATTTATTTTTGTGCATTAATCAAGTATACTGTTCACAAAGATGCCATGCCTACCAACATACTGTATTCTTTGAATTATTATTGTATTTGACATTGACAGCCTTTGGCCACTGTCATTGGTTTAGTTTCTTTTGTCCATCCATCTATAACTCAGATTGGTGGTTGCGTGCTGGTTTTTTTTTTGTTCGTTTCTTTTGTTATGTGTTATGTTATAATGTCATATATGGATTGTGGAAAAAGTCGTTTTGTTTATGAAAAGATTAAATTTTATAGGTTTATAGCATATCTAACATGACTTTAAGGGCTCGTATATATTTGCTCGCGTGTGGCGATGATAATCTTTAACACAAAATCAGGGTACAGAAATAGCATGATTAAGTACACTTATAATCATCATGAGCTGCTTGCTCTTAAGCATCTTTGGTTGGTCATGCATATTATTTACTTTGTGGGAGGGAACTCTCATACTTTTCTTGTATCTTTCATAATTATTAATATACCTTTTGTTTCAGGAAAAATGCATATATACTTTGGAAGATTGTTTTCTTGGCCTTTTCAATAAAATAGAGTTGATTTAAGCTTGTAATTGAGTAAAATATGTTGGAAGTATGCACTTGTATCACTTCCTTGTTTAAATATAGCCCTAGAATTCTATTTTTAGCAAACTATTGCGTACATTATTCATCTGGCCGTGATATTGACGACATTAACATATATCAGTTTCTGCCTTTCATCAAAAAAAAAAAAAGAAATCCTGGAATCTGCATCAAAGTTGATATGATTATTTGAGCCCAGGAATTCTAATCGGATTTGTAAAGATTTGTTTCACCCACAAATATTCTACTTTATTGTCAACGCTTACTACTTTGTCTTCTGTTGGATATCATTAGTTATAACGAATAAGTCACAAAAAGGGACACAAGAACAGAGATGAAAGGGCTTAGGGTTTATTCCACCATGCCTTCCTACTGAACAGTAAGCAAATAATTACAGAATTGCCAACTTAATAATATTGCAACTATAAAATTTCTATTCAACAATAACATTTAAGCTAATCATCTATGTGGATGGCACTCCTTCATATCTCACTAAATGCACACTGGAGAATGCAAGAAATCACGAGACTTCGGAACTCCCTTTGAGCTTGAATGCACACTTGAATGATGAAAGAAAGGCAAAGGGTCTGGTTTGCCATTGAAGCAAAGTCTTTTGAGCTTACTGGGGACGGGGTAGGGAGAAGGCAGAAATATGTTATTACAGAAAGGAATAGAGGTGTGGCTGCATGGATCCGCTTTGGAGAAGAAGGGGTGCGTACATTGTTAAAGGGTGTTGAAGTGTGTTGTAAAGAAAGGTTCTGAAGCGACGAGATTGGAAGGAGAGCGAGGGTTTTCAAGGCGGAGTGTGGATCAAATAAAAATTTGGAAGATTCTTACAGTGCATGGTGAGGGATGGAGAGGGGACGAAACATAGTATTTTCTTTCCGGAAGGAAGGGGCTTTGTTAATGGATGGTCGATCCTAGTAGTGAAGTTGAAATAGATGGGGGTAAAAATGTCGTAGGAAAGGAGGAAAAATCAACAAGCAATTTTGAGCGCTTTGGGGGGTGTTCGGAGACTGGTCGCTCTTTCGCCGAAGTAGTAAAGTATCAAAGGAGAGGAGATAACACCATTTGGGTGGATACAGGTGAATCCCATCTTAGGAGCTCTTTGGGTACTTTGAAAAATTGCTTAGTGGGAAGTTGGAAAGAATGTCCGGATGCTCTCCCGTCGGCAAAGGAGGTAAGATCGTGGGCAAAGGCGATTAATGGAGAATTTGAAAGGGGTTAATGGTGGGCGTTCTTAAGCGATGATTTGATGATTTTTGAGTTCGAAGGTCTTTGAAGAGCGAACTATGTGTTGGAAGGGGCGTAGAAGCGTTCCCGGGGAGGAAGGGTGAGATGCGGAAGATGGAACCCGGATGCAGGTGTGTGAAGGAAAATCAGTTGAATAAGGCGTGGGTAGGATTGTAGGGTTACTGCGCATCTATGGACATGCGGCGTCTTGAGAATGATCGGGGGATGGGTGTGGGATGCTTGACTCTTGATGAGGGACGATCGTCGGACCAGATGTGTTGTTATGGCGAGATTTTGGTGAAGGCGGAAGGAGAGGGAGGCGTCTGATAAATATTCTATCAGGATCAAGAAGTTATGAGCTTCAGATATGGTGGGAACTGCCGACGTGGGTAGCTGGAGTTTTTCCTTCAAAAGAAGTAGACACTGGAATGTAAAACCAGGAGGGAGACGAGTGGAGTTTACGCGTTGCTCAGGGAGCGTGTAGTGGAAGGAAACGAGGCGTGTGGTGGCTTGAAGGATGATGGCGTGGGATGGGAAGTCGGATTTGGGTCTTGTTGACCATACGAATTGAGCGAGGAAGAGCATTTCCCGAGACAGGGATGTTGTGATCCCGATTGGTGAGAAGTGCCCAGATGTAAAGGGTTGGATTCACACTTGGGGAGGATACGGCGTGCGGAATACGGGCTGGGGTAGTTTAGATGGGCCAAAGCCCATCGATAAATCAATTAAAACCCTAAGGTAGCACGTCTTCTAAATGGATCGGGGCCCAGGCTCATGTTGGGCCCAGGGGAGGTTAGAGAGGATGGATCCTCGTTCCCGAATTTCAAACCCTAGGGCTCTAGTGGGTTGCCTACTGACATAAGGGGGGAGGAAAGGAGCGTGTTTTGGTTCTCTCAAACACAGGCGACGAATTCGCGGATTTGAGGTACGACCAGTCTCAGTTTCTTCCCTCTACTTCTTCTCCTTCTGTTTCAGACCGACTCCTCCCCGAGTTTTTTGGTCAGGGGGGTGGGTGCGAAAAGTTTGGAGGGGGTGATTGTGGGGGTGTGGGCGAACACCTTTAGAGGTTATACCGTGACATGGCGAGATATGCAGCGGGGAGATGGGGGTGGTGGAAGAACGATAAATGATTCAAGCACGCGGGGTGTGGGGAGAATGACCTTAGCCTCATGGGAGAGGTGTTGGCCCAAAATTTTCTAAGTTCCTAGGATTCCCAGACATAAGGTTTCAAGGAGATCACGGAGCTCATGACCCAGAACTAATTCGGAACAAAAGGCAAGGTAAGGGAGCAATGTCCACAAAGTTTGATAGAGAGGCTGAAGGAAACTAGAGTGGAATGTGACAGACGTGGGAAGAAAGAAGGTGGAGCTCTTGGGAAGAGGGGTTGGGGCGTACCAACGGTGGTGTTTAATGAAGCTTAGAATGTTGTCATGGGCAATATTAGAGTATGACGGAGCGAAGAAAAGTGTAAGGCATTCATTAAAATGCAAAGGCGAATGTTGTTTGTTTCACGGAGTGGCGAAGGAGGTTTCTAATAGAGGATGATCAGAGTTTGGGGTGGGAAGATTTTTGGGTGGGTGGCTGTCGCGAGGGGGCGCGTCGAGGGCATCCTCATTTTACGGGATCTTTCGGGTAATTTAGTTCTTAGAAAGGAGGAAGAGAGCTAGTCTTTTATCTTGTAGATTTAAATTCTTGGGGAGGATTTCATGCGGGTTTCATCGGGGTTTATGGTCCCACTGTGTATGGGAGGAGGGAGAATCTCTGGGAAGAGTTGGGGGCTATTAGGGGGTTATGGGGAGATCCTTGGTGCTTAGGAGGGGATTTTAATCTGTGAAGACCTCCTAGGGAAAGAAGCAGAGAGAAGGTAGCTTCACTTTCATTGATGAGGCGCTTCTCCGGGTTACGGATGAGTTGGAGTTGAAAGACATCCTATCTGAAGTAGGCCTTTTACTTTTGGAAGGGGGCCACTAACAATGCAAGATGGCTAGGATTGGATGAATTTTTAATTCTGGGAGTGGGATACACATGGTTGGTAGGTGATGCGAGAATTCTTCTAGACCCGTTTATGATGGATTCTCGATATTATTGGAAGAGGGTACATGGTTGCAAATGGCCTCTATATAGATTTGAGAATATGTGGGCCCCAAAGTGGAGGTTTGAGGAGAACATTAGAGATTGGTGAGAGCTTTGAGTTCGGGGGACACAGTTATGTCTTTGATGGAGAAGATTAAAGCCTAAAAGTAAAACTTCAGCGTAGAGCAAGGGGTTCTTTAGTAATGTGGATGAACAAGAAGTGCACTTATGCAGAAAAGGTAATGCTTTTGGGATGATATTGAAAAGCGGAGACTGTAGAGGAGAGTGGAAAGGATGGAGTCTTATGGAGAATTTCAAGAAATGGGCGATCATGGAAGAAATTCGCTTGGAGGCGATCGAGAAGAAATTTGGCTCGGGAGATTGATAGAAACCTTTGGTTTTTCCACCAGATGTGAAATTCTCATAGAAAAGACAACGTAGCGGGATACGTATAGGTGACCAATGGTTAGCTAGCCTGAAAGTAAATTAGGCATTATGAAGGCTTTTAAGGAACTTCTTGGAGACCTTGGGGGCGGAGGCTGATCAATTTGAATTTCTCTAGGCCCGAATGACATGGAGGCTTTAAGACTAGAAGTGCCTTTCACGGAAGATGAGGTTCACGTTGCTTTGGCTGATCTAAATGGGGATAAGGCTCCTGGGCTAGATGGTTTTACGGTTGCATTTTGGCAGTTTGGTTGGGATGTTGTTAAATCGGATATTATGGAAATTTGTTTAGAGATTTTCGCTGACATGAAGCTTTGTAAAAAGCAGACCAAACCTTTTATGGTTTAATTAGAAAGAGGAGGGGTTAAGGACTTGAAAGATTTTAGACCCATCAGCTTAACTGGAAGCATTTATAAATTGATAGCAAAAGTGCTGGCTAATAGGTTGAAAAAGGTGATGAATAAATTGGTGAATTCAGCTCAAAAATGCATTTGTGAAGGAGACAAATTCTAGGTCGTCATGATTACTAATGAATTCATCGACTCCCGTGTTGAAGAAGAAGGAAAAATGGTGCTTTGTAAAGCTGGACATTGAGAAGCATATGACAAATTAGTGGAATTTTCTCACGCGGTGCTTAGTAAAATGGGTTTAAGGAGAAGTGGTTGGGTTGGATCAAGTGGTGTATCTCCTACCTCTTTTTCGGTCATACTAAATAAGTGACCACGAAGGTTTTTCGGAGTTCGAAATTTGAGGCGGGGAGATCACTATCCCCTTACCTTTTTGTCCTGGGGATGGAAGCTTTTTCTCTTTTGGTGGGCCAGGCTGCGAGAAGGAAGGTTATTTTGGTTACAAGTTTAAGGGGAGGAGCGATAGCCTGAAGGCGAATCCACACACCTATTGTTTACTTGGATGATACACTTGTTTTAATGTGGGATACGGAAGACCAAATGAAAAACTATCGAGGTTGGATTTTGGCTTGGTTTGGGAAGCTTATTATGGGTTGAGAATTAATTTGGATAAAAGCTCCTTGCTACCTGTGGGTAGGGTTGAGAACGAGGAAAATTTAGCCTTGAGTTGGGTTGTAAAATTGGGTCTCTACTAGCAGAGTACCTAGGGTTGCCTTTGGGAGCAAAATGAAAAGCTTCTAGTGTGTGGGATGGGGTAGAAGAGAGGTTTTGAAAAAGACTAGCTAACTGGAAAAGGCAATACATTTCTAAAGATTGGAAGACTTACTTTGATTAGAAGTAGCACATCCCGATCTACCCACCTATGTCATGTCCTTTTAGATTGCCTAGGAAAGTCAAGATTAGATTAGAAAAATTCAAAGAGACTTTACATGGGGAGGTATGACCTTGAAAGGAGAAGATCCATACGGTCGAGTGGGATATTGTTTGCTCGAGTAAAGTGAAGGTGGTCTAGGCATTTGTAGTCTTTTAAATTTGACAAGACTCTGATAGGAAAGTGGTATTGGATTTTCTATGGAGGAAAATTAGTTGTAATTGGGGCATTATTAGTCTAAAGTATGGTATGGAGGATGGGGGATGGTTCTCTAACACTCCTAGAGGCAGTTATGGGGTCGGTCTTTGGAAGGATATTTGCAAAGAAGTGATTCAGATAAGGCAGAACTGTTCGATTAAGGTGGGAAATGGGTGCAAAGTTAGATTTTAGGAGGATGTCCGGTGCGGTGAAGCCCCTCTTTGCTCCTCTTTCCCTTCCCTCTATGAGGTGGCTAGCTACGAAAGGGGATAAGGTGCGAGATTTGTGGGAAGTCAGGACGGGGGGAGGTGGAACTTTAGATTCGAGGCACAATGATTGGGAATTAGAGGCTCGAGAGATTCATATGTCTTGTTAGTACCAAAGCTTAAGCCTCTCTTTGATAGGCTTAGGTGGAATGGGCGAAGGATGGTATGTTCACCGATCCGAGTTTAGTTATGATATTTTTGGAAGGTGGGAGGCGGCCATTACTGTCAAGATGATTTGGAATCCTATTGCGCCTACAAAGGTGGGGTTTTTTGTGTGGGAGGTGTGGTGGGGGAAGATTTTGACTATGGATCAGCTTAAAAAACGTGGTTTTTCCCTTGCAAGCAGGTGTCCTTTCTGTGGGCAGACGGAAGAAGTTTTGGAGCATCTCTTTATCCACTGCCCTAAGATTTGGGACTTGTGGACTACATTGTTTTCCCTTTCAGAAGGCGGATGGGTTTGTCCCTACCTGGTCAAAGAGTTGCTAATGGGTTGGAGTTCCGACTCCTCACCGAAAAAAAGAAGCAAAGTTGTAATGACGACTCCACTTGTGTTTTGTTGGCCAGGCAATCCGGATTGAGAGGAACAAAGTTGTATTTGAGGACATGCAGTTCGTTTGATAGAAGGCTGGATGTCCCTTTTTTTTTTGGAATAACTTTTTGGTGGGCCTTATGGATTCGATGTGTTTTCTTTTAGAAGTGTTGTTATGAACTTATCATGGTGAGTTGAACAGTTTTTGTCTTTGCCTTCTTATTTGCATGTTGACCATATATCACTTACCAGTGTGCTCTTGTGGGGTGCCAGTTTGTGGCTCACCTTGTATATTATATTGTTTGCTGTGACTATCAAAAACTCTTCTGAGTAGGTAAAAGCAAATATATTAAATAAAGAGGGCGAATGCAGACTCCACATTCTGCAAAGATGAATCTGATGTGCATATACAGTTCATAAGGAACAATTTGTGAATTCAAGCTGAGATTGTCATAATATGTGACCATCTCGTAAAGGCTTTTGGCTGTTGAACTGAAAAAATTTGTCATTGCGCTTTGGTGTCATAATGCTAAAATATGTCATTACTGATTTGCTTGTTAGTATTCAAGCTCAGAAATTTCTGCTAGTAAAGTGTTTCACATACCTCATGGGAGAGTACTCCATATTCTGCTGCTGCATGTGATTGATTGCAATGACAGATTGTTTCTTACCATGCTGACTGAAACTGATGACCTGCTCTGGAAGTGTGATATCTAATATAGAATGCCTGCTAAAAATACCTAATGTTGATTTTGTATCCATACAATCTGTTTTCTCATGGGGCTATGTATTACAAATAGAGACCTTCAACTGCCAAAGATAAGTATCTAAAATCCTGTAGGCCTCTAGATCTACCTCCCAAGTCATGCTGAAATTGACTAATTCTACTAACTGTAAATGCTATATTTTGACCCCTGCTTGTGAGGAATTAGTTGTCTTGCAAAATACCTAATTCTCTCACTGGATTTACTGCTATCTTACCAATGAGGCTATCCACTTTGGTGATTACCTGTTATATCATTAAGACCATTAGTTAGGCAATGTAATCCCCTTGTTCGGCCAATGCTTGTTGAGGTTTCTGATAGCACCGTGTGAGGCTGGCTTTATTTTGTTGAAGTCTCATGCCTTTTTTTGTCCATGTTTTCCTTCATGCTTGCCACAAAATTTATTTGAACTTCCACAGAATCCTCAATTTTGTTGCATGTTTGTTGGTATGAGTCTATGAGAAAATGTTTCTTGTCTTCCTCAAAACAATGTCCAATGGTTTTCATTTCTTGCCTTAGTTTAATGCACAATGCCACTATGATGACACAGGTGTGTTACACCTGATTGCTGTCAAAGAGAACACAAATTTTCTGGTTCAAAGTCTCAAAATAGAATCTTCAATTCTCCAGAATAATGCATCCATACCAACTTTTGCATGTGATGGAACATGGTTAGCCTTGGTGGTGTCTGGAAGGTATTACCTAATCCCTTCTTTCTTTGTTGTTGTACGACAAGGTTTCATAGACATGTTTTGGATCTTCTTGTTGCTATGTTTAGCTACCACCTCTATTGAGCTATATGCTATAATTTGGTGTAGGTTATTAAATTCTCGAAACAATGCTAATCCTTTTTGTGTTCTATTGGTTGGATTAGTGTGGAAGTAGAGATAAAAAAATTATTTCTTTGAATGTTGAATTCTTTCACTAATATGAACAGCTAGTAGTCCACATTATCGACCAGCTTATACTCCCTCAGCACTCCTTGAGTGTGCGCCCAAAGTTCCAGGGAAAAATTTTCTAGCTCAGGATGTAGCAATTAGTAGAAGTTGTGGAAATTATTTTAAGATGTCCCTTGTCTAAATTTCTTAGAACCAGGTTTTGTTCTTGCGTTAGTAACAAGTTTTTGAATACGTGTAACTTCATTAGTGTGTGCTTTCTCAAGCTTGTAAGATGATGATCCTGGAAATCCATTCTTTTATTAAACTGCTTTTGTTCAATTTCTATGGCTATGCTTAGGAGCTACCTTTTGTTTTTGTGGGTTGGTTTGTGTTTTTCTAGCTCTTTCTCTCTCCTTGGCCTCTTTTGTATACTCCTTGTATACGTTTTTTCTTCTATGATACTTCTCTTTACCTATAAAAAAAAGAGATCCTGGAAGCCCATGTGATTTTATTGAGTATGATTCTCGCTATTCATCAATTATGATTGCTGAATTTTTTCTCTGTTTCTTTTGAGTTTCAAATTTCCTCTCTTTGTAGGTATTTTTTTTTTCTTTTTCACAAGGAACCTCCCACAAATCCACCCCAAGCCTTTACCACTTGATGTCAGGCTTCAAGGGCTTGAGTTTCAATCGGCTGATGTCGAAGTGCGTAACAAGATCGGTTCGGTGACATGAGAGTTTGAAGAGCGAAAGGATATAGTAAAGGAGATAGCAGTGGTTTGTGTTCTCCCTCCATATTGTCGGGAGTGGACTAGAGACGAAATCATAACAGTCTAAAATTAACAAATTTGAAGAAACTCTCCTGGCTGTTGGACCCTTGCCTTTGTGTGGGTCTTTGGATGGTTCCAATACAAATAGGCTATCATTTCCAGAATTTCCATTATTAGTAGTTCTTACAGGTTAAATTCTCTTGTACATTCCTCTTTACTAGTTTTTCGAGGGCAGGCAGCATCCTTGCTGGTGTATGTATTCTAAGGTTGGGCATCCAAGCCTTTTGTATTATGTAGCTAGCGTAGTGGCATTGGTGGTGAACTTTCTGACCTTATTCTGAACATCTGTATATCTAATTATTTCCATGTTCTTAAATTGTTAATGGTCTTTTAGAATTAGTTTTTGTACAATATTCAGGTACAATATGTCTTATCATCTGATAACAAGTTGTATGGCCTTGTCCTAGGCATACTTGGTGTCATTAGTACCTAGATATATGTTGATGCTTAAAAGCATGCATTTTCCTCTATATATTTGAATGGCAGTGTCAAGATTAATTAAGCTAAGGCATTTGTACCATCACTTTCAGGGGAGTTCTACTTATTGTTATTCAATTAAGTTAGCTTTCGTTTGTAATTCAAAAGGATTGGATAACATTGAACAAAGTTGATTTCAGTTTCTAAGTTGTTATGTATATGCCTATGTCTCTGTTTCTCCTTCTATGGTGGAGGCCTCCTCATACTTTGACCAGGTCTTGTATTTGTTAAGGATTAGTTTCCTAATCCATTTAGAAATCTTTTCCTTATCTCTTTAGTCTTCTAATTAGACTGAACTTTGTTCCTTTACGCACAACATTTAGAGTATAAATATGTATGTTCCATCACTTTGTAAATTAATGAAAATGGGAGAATTTTTTTTCTCTTCACATGATATCAGAGCCAGAAAGAGAATATGAATATTAGTGTTAGGTTTAGCTGTGCCTTCAATTCTGGTAACCCATCTAGTGGTTGTCTCTCGTGCTCATCAGATTCCATCAGCGAAGCAATCGGAGCTTTGCTCGTCAAAAGCCACTCACCCTCGAAGAAATTCTCCGGCGACCTTGTTTTCGGTCGGCAAGTGTACCATTGGGATCGTTGACAGCTGATCTACTCATTGGAGGAAGCCTCAAAATGACCATCAATCCACATGCCACCATGCGTGGCTGACTCTTCCACGGCCTTGTACCACTGAGAAACTCGGCGTGTGGGGGCACATAGCCCCAGTACTTCACACGCAAGCTCATCGGGCATTGATCACATTTCCTTCTATCATTATGGTTAGTTGATTTGAGACTGCACGACTGTGTGTTTCTAGGTTTTGTCTCGACTGACACTTCTTTGGAATTTTCGGCACTATTTGGCCGTGCCTCATCGATAGCCTTGCTTGCCTCGCACGCCTGTGACCCTCGACCCCCTCCCATTGTCCCATTGTTCTTTGAAACCCTCTTTCCTTTTTTTTTTTGTCCACTGAATCCTTCCTTTTTGTGTTTTTTGAAGCTCTACGACACCTTCATGCCCTTAGGAGTTGTTTGTTTCTTCTGGAAGTACTAGTTATGTTGATTATGTTGACCTTTTTCCGATTTCTCTTCTCTATGGTTGAAAAAAACTTCTTTATGGCTAAAAAAAGTCAGACTTTTAATTCCTTTGTATTTGGAACTCCTATGAATCACCTTGGATAAACTCTTGTGGAGTGAAAATTATTTGTCATGGGCGGATTCTGTGGAATTATGGTTTATTGGAAATAGTTGTGAGGATCATGTTACTACTGCGGATAGCAGACACAAGTATCCCCGAAGATTAACGTCCTTAGTGGCGAAAACACTGATGTAGTACTATGCAATATTCTCTGGCAATCTATTGATACCAAGACTCTATATAATATTGGGGCACATAAAACTTATACACTTTGGAATCGGGAGAAAAAAATTATATACTAATGACATTTAGCGTCTTTATCGAGTAATATCCTCCATTACTAATTTGAAACAGCCCGGATATATCTTCTTATGGTGGAAGGTAGTTTGCCCTTAGGATGAACTTGCATCTATCTTGCCGAAATCTACTAATGCCGAGACTTCACAGTAAAGATGGATCGAGTCTTTCTTCTGTAACCTCGAGGCGATTTTGAGAACGTGAGAACGGTCTACATTAGAGCGATTATTGAGCTTGTGAGGCTCTTTGCTCGGTTACTTCGCTATACCTCCACCGCCACTTAGTCCATGTGATCTGAGATTACCCTAGACATTTCTATGATGGTTTCTCAGTCTCATTCTCGAAGTGATTCTCGAGGTGGACGTGGTAGCAATCAGAGTAGAACGACATCCTCATTGGGCGATATTGTCATAGACTTGGCCACCTTTCGTGATCGATGTTATCATTTACATGGTAGGCCTTTATTATGCTTATTTGGTTTAATTTTCTAATCATCCATTGAGTTCGAGTTCTGTCTCAAAAGAGCAACCACACCTCGAGTCATTCGTATGCTCGTGAATATGAAGTTCCTTCGTCTCTCACTCCAGTAATAAATCTACTTCCATTGCTTTGTTACTTTGGTATTAATGTCGAAACACGCCTTGCACATTCATACGCACCTAGGATCCCTTGATTTTTAGGCGATGCGATCGTATCTTTGGTAATAGGACCTTTTTCTTCTCTTACCCTTTTGTCTCCTTTCACCCACTATCACCTTAGCTAATGTTTCTCAAACCATAACTAAAGCGTTGGCGGCTTGTCCCCTTCCTTCTTGCCCCTTATACATGCTTTATGTTCACGATTTCGGCACCCAATCTTATTTGAATTTAGTAAGTTGACTCGTGAACCGTAGTGTCTTACTTTTCTCATAACTTTGTAACCTTAGGGACAGTGCGGAAGACAGATTGACATAGGACATGAGTCAAAAGGCCTCTTTGTTCCACTGCTTGCACTTCCACGAAAGCTCCTCTCCTCATCCACAGTCGTCTCAATCATCTAAGCCTCTTTAAGTTTCGAAAGCTAGTTCCTTATTTTTCTAGTTTATCTTTGCTTGAGTATGAGTCATGTCAGCTTAGGAAATATACTCGTGTCTCGTTCCCAAAGTGCTTAGATCCTCAGACAAAGTCTCATTTTGAGCTTGTCCACATTGATGTTTGAGGTCCTTCTAGGTCTGCATCCACTTTAGGATTTCGTTACTTTGTTACTTTTATAGATGATTATTCTCGATGTACTTGGTTATTTTTTATGAAAATTCGAGTTGAATTATTTTCTATCTTTCAAAATTTTAATTCTGAAATTTGCACTCAATTCAATACTTCTATTCGTACTCTAAGAAATGATAATGCAAAGGAATATTTCTCTATGTCATTATCTTCTTTTATGTCTTCCTATGAGATTCTTCACTAATCATCTTGTGCTTACACTCCTCAACAGAATGGAGTGGTTGAGTCTCGAAGCGAATCATTTAGTTGAGAACATTTCGCCTTCTCTCTTCGTCGCTAAGGTTCCTCCGATGTTTTTGGGGATGCTATCGTGCATGTTATTTGATTGTCATTATGCTATCCTCTATTTTACATGATTAGATCCTTCTTCATCAGGCTTTTACAATTAACCTGCTTTTTGCCTCCCTCCTCGTGTCTTCGGTTGTGTCTATTTTGTTTATATTCTCACTCTTGGGCAAGACAAACTCTTAGCCAAAGCCACAAAGTGTGTCTTCTTGGATTATTCTCGCCTTAAGAGGGTTATTGATGTCATTCTCCTGAGCATTAGTACTGCCATCCTACGTTGATGTCACTTTCTTTGAGAATTCCTCCTTGTTCTCCTCTACATAGCATCCTCATGTTTCAGATGTCTTATCTATTCCTCTTGTCTTACTTGTCTAGATTCTTCTCCACCCTCTGGATGTCGTGACTTGACCCGCCCGGGTTTATTCTCGTAGTCATACGTCTAACAGGGCCTCTTCTTTGATTCATCTTCTATCTTACCATCATCTCTTGCTCCAGTTCGACAATCGTCCAGATGATCTACGCACTCTTGAATTCGGAAGGTACTCGCTCTGTAACCCGTCCACATTTATAATTTCTAAGCTTTCATCGTTTCGCTTTACTCTACTTTGCCTTTATTTACGCCTTGTCTTTTGTCTCTACCCCTAAAAGCACTAGTGAGGCTCTCTCTCATCCAGGCTGGAAATAGGCAATGGTTGAGAAAATGGATGCTCTTTACTCTAATGGCACATGGGAGCTTGCCGCTTGTCCTCCTAGCAAGTCTCCTGTTGATTGTTGTTGGGTTTATGCAGTAAAGGTGGGACCTGATGGCTAGGTAGATCGACTTAAGGCTTGTTTGGTTACCAAGGGGTATACTCACTAATATGGTTTGGACTATTATGATACATTTTCTTCGATGGCCAAGATTGCCTTTGTTTGCTTGCTTCCTTTCAATGGCTAGTATGCGCTCATGGCCTCTTTTTCAGTTGGATATAAAGAATGTCTTCCTTCATGGTGATCTTGCAAATGAGGTATATATGGAGCAAGCATGCGGTTTGTTCTTTCGGGTGCGGTTTGGTATGCAAGCTATGTGGATTCGCTATATAGTGCGAAGCGATCTACTTTGAAGCTTAGTTTAGCTTAGTGAATACAGTTTGGTATGATTCGACCTGATAGACCATTTTGTTTTTTATCATCATATCTTTACTGGACAATGCATTTACTTGATTGTTTATGTGGATGACATTGTCATTACAAGTAATGACTATGATGGTATTCAGAAACTCAAACAACACCTCTTCAACCACTTTCAAACTTAAGACAAAACTTAAGACTTGGGGAAACTCAAGAACTTTCTAGGCGTTGAGGTAGCTCAATCTAATTCCGGTGTGGTTATTTCTCAGATGAAGTATACCTTAGATAAATTGGCGGACATTAGTATGTTGGACTATAAGCTTGTAGACACTCCTATAGACCCAAATGTCAAACTTGTACTAGGTCCGGAGGAGCCTCTACGAGGTCCAGGGAGATATCAACGACTTGTGGAATTAAAATTGAACTATCTACATTATCGGCTCGACGGCGTTTATTTTCTGTGGCGTGGTTAGTCAATTTCTACAATCCTGTGATAGCCATTGGAATCTTTGCGGGTTTGTATTCTCGGATTATGTCGAAGAATACCCGTCGGGGTGTTGTATGAAGAACCCAGAGGTCATACCAGTTGTTGGCTATAGTGATCTGGTGGCGGGCTCCCCCATAGATAGGCGTTCTACATCATGGTATTGTGTGTTATTGGAGGTGCAATATCGCGGAAGAGTAAGAAACAAGATGTAGTAGCCAGATCTAGTACTGAAGCCGAGTATCAATCTATGACCTTTGCAACATGTGAACTCATATGACGGAAGCATTTCCTCAAAGAGCTAAGATTTGGGAAAGGTGAACAGATGAAGCTTATATGCGATAATCAAGCCACCTTGCATATTTCATTTGACCCAGTTTTACATGAGAGGACCAAGCACATCGAAGTGGATTGCCACTTTATCAAAGAGAAGATGCGTCGGGATGCGTATTCTAGTTTAATCGCTCTAATGACCAACTAGTAGATGTCTTCACTAAGTCTCTCAGAAGTCCTAGGATAAAGTTTATATGTGACAAGCTTGGTGCTTTTGACCTATATGCTTCAGCTTGAGAGGGAGTGTTAAGGATTAGCTATCCAATCCATTTAGAAATCTTTTCCTTCTCTCTTTAGTCTCCTAATTAGATTCTTAACTTTGTTTCCTTTTTTTCCCTAACACTAGAGTATAAATATGTATGTTCCCTCACTTTGTAAATTAATGAAAATCAGAAAATTCTTTTTCTCTTCACAGTATTCTATGAAAAGGATCTCTCATCTCTCTCTTCCAATATGAATTCATCTTGGTTTCTGATCAAAATGAAAAAAAGAAAGAAGATTACTTAAGCTAAAGGCAGCACCACCTGGTGGATTGAAGTTTGGAAAAAGATTAATTTGGATTTCTTTGGATAGTCTGTCCTTTTTACATTAAAATATGTTGACATGGTTTTGAATCATCATATTCTTGTTTTACAATCCACCTGGGAGGCTTTGAATCCTCATCTTTTAACTTTTGAATTTTTATTATACTGGATTTTGTTATTGATCAAATGATTTTATTTCTTAAATATTCGATTTGTCCATAACTTGCTTAAATAAAAAATCTCTCCCACCAGTGCTTTTTGACTCGCAGACATTGATTTATTATTTTGATTTCTATAAGCAGCACTTACCTTTTTACTAACTGTGACATCTAGTCATTTTTAAGTAATCTTACTTCTTTTCTTTTTAGCAGTGGAAAAAATGTGGAGAACTGTGAGTATAATTTAAGTTATTGTCCTTAAGTTATATTGCTCCTGAAATAGAAGAAAAGGCCACCCAGTTGCTGATATTTGCCGGTTGGGGAAGTTCATCTTCAGCCATGTCTTCTCTTCAATTATTGCAGTTGACGAGCATGGCCGTACTCTTCTTCAAGGAGGTATAAACTGTTGTATTATTTTCTTTTGTCAGTGATCAATTTGAACTTCCACTAGCCTTATCAAAAAATAAATAAATAAATAAATAGTAATTTCCACCTAATGACACTCTTAATTTATTAATTGGTCAATTCAGTTAATTCGTAATAGATTTAGTAATAGTGCTGTTTTCTCTGAGGATGCTTTGTTAAAGTTTAAGTACTAATTGATTCATGTAAAAATTTTGCACAGAACTGATTAAATGGGGTTATGTTCCCTATCCATCATCTAATCATTCAATTTTTTCCATGCTTAAAATTTGTTATTATTCATCAATTAAGAAGTTGCTCACATGGCATCTGGTGGCTGCCACTAGCTGGCCCTTATCAGTTACTTTGTATTGGTTGTTTCATTAGAACAGTGTTTTCTACTTGTGATTATGTCATTGTATCATGGCATCTCATTACTTGTTAATATTGCATTTATTGGCACTGCTGTTGATTCATGCTTGCTAATTTATTGAAAGGATATTGATTTACTCTGGTTGACTGTCGTAATATTGCAGGTTTGCCCTTTTCCCTCTTTGATTTTCTAGTGCCAGCTGGTTACTTTCTGCCCTTTTAAACTTATATGATCCAGCTTGTTTTAGTGATGCTTAACGTATGTATCTTCTCTTTTGAATGGTCAATTCATATAGTCTTGTAACTGTCTTTCAGGAAAACTTTACTGGTTACTGCTGTGTCCTAGTTGCTGGTGGGACAGCTGCTTACATGCAATCACGGGTTAGCAGTAGAAGGTTGATTCACTTTTGGTCATTACAATGGGCTCCTTAATGAAAGTGAAGGCCAGACAAAGGTTGCTAATAATGATATCGTGAAGAAAAATAACCAGAAGAAAGGTGGATTAAAGTCTCTTCAAGTTCTTGCTGCTATACTTCTATCTCAAATTGGCAGATTGGGTGTTCGTGACCTTCTAGCTTTGGTGGCTATAGTGGTAGGCTTCCCCTTTTATGATGTCACAGAATTTACCAACTCAAAACTAATATAATGCAAATAACAAGAAGTATTATTTCTATAGTTTCACAAGAACTATTCTATGCTTTCTTGTTTAAATCACTAAATAAATGAGAATGAAGCCACGGTTTCAGGTTTTTTGCTGTATAATTTTCCATTGGTTCAATAATACAATTTCAGAATGCACAAAAGAGCCGAAGAAGACGTATATCTAAAGTGAAACAGAAGTCTTCTGTTCAGGAGACTTCCGTAGAAGACCATTCTATATAGACATTTTTAGTCTACGACTGAAGAAGAAAAAGCGAGACCAAGCAACCTTTGTACACACAACACCTCATCCCCAAAGTCAATTTCTTGCCTTCCAAACTGACCAAAGATACATAGGGTCCCGCTTTCTGGACAATTTGTAACTCTTACAACAAAGGTCGGAGCCCAACCCAAAGGGTTATCCTAAATAGAGGAAGGGTTCACCCAAGAAACACTAAAAAGAAAGAAGAGTGGCTTTCATGATAACCTTGTCTTTACACAATGGAGAAGAAGGTGGTCCATAAACTCTTCACACTTTTGCAACATATAATATCTATTAGATTGAGCAAAACCTCTCTTCTGCAATTGGTCTAAGGTTAAAATCCTTCTCCAAGTTGCTTTCCAAGTAAAGAAACCCATTTTTGGCTATACACGAGTCCTCCAAACACTCTTCATAGAGAAAGAAATTGAGGGTTGTAGCTCATGTTAAAGCTAGTAATAGTTTCTAAGACCATCCTATTCAGCAGCCTTCTATCTTTTGGGAAGCACAAATAAGCTCTGCCGCTGTGATATCTAAATACTCATGATAGCCATTTGTTACAAATTTCACTGTGAGCATCATCAAAAATATTTGCTGAAGGCAATCATAGGATGAAAGGATCTAGTGAGAACTATTTTTCGTTCTTTAGATTAGTTAAACCAAACTGCCCCACCATCTGTGGACATAAAAACTCTGTAGGAATCCCAACTCTTCTTTTTTTTGGGTGACAGACACCTATAGATATGCGGACGGTTGATTTTTAATTAAAATTGTTGTTTATGATAGAAATGATTTGATTAATCAATGCTATTTTTTGTTTCCTTTATTTATGCTATTCACACACAGACATATATATATATATATATATATATATATATATATATACTTATTTCCCTTTCTTTCTTTTTTTTTCCACTTATATATTTAGCTTGAATTTAGAAGGGATCAAGTTTTCTATGGGTTTCAGTGTCATGAAACTATGAAGCTTTGTAACTCTCAATCATGGGTTAAAGCAATTATTGTTCTCTGATTGTTAATCCCGCCTTCATATTTTTTGCAGGTGTTGCGGAACTGCTTTGAGTAATGGAATTAGCAAAGATTAAAGTTCTCTTCCGTGCTGCTTTCCTTCGACGTGTACCAACTTTTTTCCGGTTGATCTTGGAAAATATTATATTGTGTTTCCTTCAGTCGACCTTGTATTCCACTTCAAAGTATGTTACAGGGACCTTAAGTCTGCGGTTCAGAAAAATATTGACAAAGCTTATCCATTCACATTATTTTGAGGTATTTATTTGTTTCTAATAAATTGTCCAGTTTATCTATTAAAAATTTATTTTAGAGCATTGTGGTCATTATTTCCCAAATGCAGGACATATTCTTTGCCATTTGATGGTTCTTAATGCTGTCTGATTTTTATTCTATGGTGACTCTGGCATATTAAGCATCTGTTTTTCCATCATGTCAATTTTTTTCTGTGGTTGTAATTGTTTAATCATCTATTTTGTTTTCTACGTCCTACTTTTCTTCTATGGTTAACAAGAATTCATGTGTTGGAAGGATAGAAAATATCACATTCATTTGCTAGGAAAATTATGTTTTATCTTAAAATGTTATGAAGTATGGTTTTCTGCATAAATCACCAAAATCAGATTACTCTTTTAATGTGCTTAATTATATTTGAACTACCTGCTACACCAATGGCTTCCTTTAGACCTTGCAGAAGAGCTCATTTTCCATAACTAATTTTAAGGAAATGAAGATTAGGCCTTCCTTGATGGCTACTCAAATTTCCTTGAAGTTTCATCTTATTAGAGGCTTATAAATGATATAGTTAGAAAACAATTATAATATGGTACAGACTGTATGATGCTAGCTTCATCCCTCGAATTCATATAGTGTAATAAAGAGAAAAATCCACAGGGTCTACATATAGCAAATTGGTATCGAAATAAATCTTTGTTGGGATTCTTGACTCGCTAGTATGACGAATCTTAGGAGCATTGAGAATAAGTCTTCTGCCCATCAAAAAAAAAAAAAAAAAAAAAGAAAGAAAGAAATTGAGAATAAGTTTTATGAAGAAGACTTCCATGTTAGGTGTCACACACTAATTTTTTGCTTGCATGTGTAGGCGCTAGGAACCCACTAGGCTAGTTGTCCTCAATGCCCCAGCACCCCCAGGCACAAGAAGGTGCGGGGCTCTCCCGACTCGTTTTTTTTTTTTTTTATCAATAAAAGCAGTATATTGAACAAAAGAGAACTAGGCTCCCAGAAGCACATAGGGGTATACAAAAAGGAACCAAAAAGAGGGAAAAAAAGATAGAAAAACGCCTGCAGCAAAACTAACAAGCCAAAAAAATACCTACCAACCAAAAAACCAAGGGGCGAAACTGACAAACCACACCGGCCCTGGCTTGCGACCACCCACTCTAAGAAACCTATAAGTAGAGATATCTCTTCACCCATTAGCGCAAACTAATTCAACTCCTGAGTTATAAACAAAAGAATGCTTTAGTTTTTGTACATTAACGGTCCCATCTCTAAAACCTATGCGATTACGCTCCTTTCACACTGTCCAAAAGATGCAGGTGGGGCCCAGTTTCCTGTTTCTTCTCTTTTTCCAATAAACGAACCGCTTCCCGGCTAAGTAGAGGCCTCCTTGACGGTTTGGGAAAGACCCGAGAATCTGGATCCCACGGTGGTGACCAGCTGGACAATGCGACAAAATGATGGCGGATTCTCGTCACTACCCGCAGTGCGACGATTGGGGAGGTGTCACCCCCTTATTTGGAGTTTGTCCAAAGTATCTTACCCCAGGTTGCTTCCCACGCAAAAAAGGTTGCTTTGGTGGGAACATAATGTACCCAAATGCCCTTAATGGGAAACAAGGGAGTTACCCTCGGATTTAGGCATTTTAATGACCTCATTGACTGAAAAAGAACAACCTATTGGGTCCTTCCAAGAGATCTTGTGTGACTCAGAGGAGACCCTTTCTTTTTGCAAGGATTTAAGAAGGGCCATATAGCCAGAACCACTTCCTAGTCATTAAAGTCTCTAGAAAGATTAAGTTTCCAGCTGCCGTTCCCCATAGTTTGATCCCAAACATCCGCCTCAGTCTCAAATTTGTTAACTGCTAAATCGAAAAGAATAGGAAAAGAGCGTCTAAGAGGAACGGATCCACACCAGGGATCTAATCAAAACCTTATTACGATTGTTGTTGCCATTGAATCTCCAATTCTCTTTACCGGTTGGATTCTTTAAAGATCTCCTTCCGAGCCTACTGAGGCCACGGACTTCAACAGAGCACCAACCCGAGCCCTGCAAGCTATTCTTGGTATTAATGAGAGTTTCCAAGTGCAGTCCTATCGAGAGCGAACCTCTGAAATCCATTTGCAAGCGAAGCTTTGTTGAGAGAGTCGACTTTCTCAGGCCTAGGCCGCCTTGCCTCTTTTCAAAGCAGACCACATCCCAATTAACCAAGTGAGCCTTCCTTTCATGAGCCCCACCACCCCAGAGAAAACATCTCTGCAGCTTTTCCAATCTTTTGGCAACCATTTCGTATTTTATTAGCTTCTTGCAATCTGAGCCAACCGTCTGGCTCACGTGTCGGGATGCTCAATGCTCTCAATGGATCCAACTCTAATGAATTAGCCAAGTTTATATAGAATTTGCTCGTGGCGAATCTAATGCAAATATGAAACTTTGCGTATCTTTTCTAGCTCAAAGTCAACGTCTTGAGCCATGTGAATCCTTCTTGAATTTAGGAGTCCTTGCTGATGGGATCTTCTAAGCAATGCCACCACGACATGCCTTGTTGCACCACCGAGGTCGGGGACTTGGCACCCAAGGCTCCTGTCCCTATATAAGGCCGGAGTCCCCCACCGATCTCGTTTTGCCTCAAGTGTCGCTCATCAAGCCCCTCCTAAGCCAGGTGTGTCTTTGTATTTCTTCTTGTGTGCACCTAGCAGCTAGGCATAAGCTTGCCTTCTCTCTTGTGCGTGCTTAGCTCACACACTGTGCTGTCGAGCTTCTCTTCCCGTGCTAGCACTCAAGGTATGCCTCGCTTCCTTGATTTGCCTCGCTTTTTCTTTACTTACTTGCTTTCTTTCCTTGGTGTGCATGGGGCAGTGAATTGTATGCTACGTCGTGCTCGGGTCATCTAGTTGAAGGGTTAACAATAGGCATCCTTTTGAATTTGTTCATAAAAATATAGACAATTTATTTGACTAGGAATTTCTGGCTGTTAACCCCGCTTAATTTTTCTTAGTTCACTTTGAGTTATTTCTTTAGAATTGAATACAAGAAAACAAGGGATATTGTTCATAAGCTGGATATATAATCTTGCTGAATTTTACAATTTGGCTAAAACTTTAGATGCACTAGTTGTTTGTCCTATGACAAAGAACTCATTTTGTTGAAAAGCTGTTGCCTTTTCTATGTTTGCAAAGGTCCATTAATTGTTTCATTTGTTATTGTCATGGTTTTAACCCAAGGCATAATCACTCCCTAGTTGTAGTGCCTTGTTTGCCAAGACATGTGCCTTGGTGAAGAGGCACACTTCTACTGCTTTACTCTTTCTTTTTAAAATTTGTTATTCTTTTTGTTGGATGTTTCTTTTAAATGTTTGAAATCTTAAGATTTTTTGTTAATTAGATTAAATTTTATTTATATTTTATGAATGTCTAGTTTCGTTTACTAGGCCTGAGCCTTCTGCTGCCTTGCTTCTAACGTCTAGTAGACTTTTGCACCTTAGGTGTGCCTTGTTCTTTTAAAACTATGGTTATTCTTGAAAAGTCCTTGCCATTGTATATCGTGGCACAGAAAAGAGCACTTTTAATTACTTCGTAAGTATCAATGAATGCATATTATTGTATTTCGATCTTCAGTTGTATTTTGTTTTTCATTGATTCTCTATTCAACCTTTCAGAATATGGCATACTACAAAATATCGCATGTTGATGGTCGCATAACGAATCCTGAACAAAGAATTGCAAGTGATATACCAAGGTTCTGTTCAGAAATAAGTGATCTTATACAAGATGATTTAACAGCAGTTACCGATGGCCTGCTTTATACTTGGCGCTTGTGCTCTTATACAGGCCAAAATATGTTTTTCTGGATTTTGGTATATCTCTATCCATTCCATTATGGGTATCGACTTTTTCTTTGGGGATAAATGTTTTTGAATGTCTCTCTTGCTTAGGGCAGTACATTCTGCTCAGTAACATAGGGTTTTTGAGCTTCTCATGGTGATAATTTCCATTTGTTGGTTTACTACCTCAACATCCAATATTACTCTCCAGGCCTATGCAGGCGCAGGGATATTGTAGGAACTTTTCTCCTGCATTTGGGAAATCTGATGTCCAGAGAACAACAATTGGAAGGTGAATATCGACAACTTCATTCAAGGTTAAGGACTGCAGAAGTATAGCATTTTATGGAGGTGAAAATGAAGAATCTCACATTCAGCAAGTTTAAGACTCTTATTAGGCACATGGGTGTTGTTCTTCATGACCATTGGTGGTTTGGCATGATCCAAGATTTCTTATTGAAATTGCGGGCTACTGTTTGCTGTTATCCTGATTATTGAACCCTTCTTTTCTGGACATCTGAGACCTGACTCTTCAACTCTAGGACGGGCAGAGATGTTAAGTAATCTAAGATATCATACTAGTGTTATAATATCACTATTTCAGTCTCTGGGGACTCTTTCCATAAGTTCAAGGCGCCTTAATCGTCTCAGGTATTGCTTGATTCACCATACGATTTGTCATTTTATGAAAGATTAAAATGTGCCATTTTCTTTTACCCAACATTTTAGAAGCAATAGCAAGAGCCTAACAGTTGCATCTATAGTGACTAAAAACATGCATACAAACATCTTTGAAAAGAGGTATTCATATATTTTCTGATAAAAAAAAAAGGTATTCATATATTTTGGCAGTATCTATCAAAATTTTTGCCTTTATTGTTATACCATTTTTTTCTTAACATCTTCCTGCATACATCTCCATGATGATGACAATCAAGGGTTAGGGTTAGATGGAGTCTTCAAAAAATTGTTTTGAAGATGAACATGTTTTGAGTTAGAAATTGTTTTCAGAATATGTTCCAAACAAGGTTTTATATATTTGTTAAGTTCGATGGGTTGCCATTGTATCTATTATATTTTGTGTCTTTGCTGCAGTATTTTGTCACTGCTATATTCCATGTCAGTAGCCATTTCTGCTTGTTCTGAGAATTTTGGTGTGATGGAAAAAATGAAAGCGGTGATGATATGGGCATCTTTGTTTTAACTTCAATCTTTGGTTTTTTTAACATGCAGTGGTTATGCTGATCGCATTCATGAGTTAATGGTCATATCAAGGGAACTAAGTACTGTTCCTGATAAATCTCTGCAAAGAAATGGAAGTAAGAATTATGTCAGTGAAGCTAACTATATAGAATTTTCTAATGTGAGTAATTGAGGTATTATGCTATACCCCTTTCAGTGAAGAATTATGTCTGCTACCACTTCCTTTTTTTTTTTTTTTTTGGGTTGTGTTTTTCCTTTTTCATGCCCTTTTTTTGTGTGTGTTTCCTTGCTCTCATTCACGTTTCAGGTGGTAACCCCAACCAATAATGTATTGGTGGATTTGACGCTCAGGGTTGGTCAGGATCTAATCTTTGATTACAGGTACTTGCTAGGATTCCAATCTTGTGTTGGTGCCATTTCATGCCTTTCCTTTTGGTCTTTTATCATTCTTCTACTTCCTTTCTACTTTTCTTTTTGTTGAAAGAAAGCAAGGGAAAATAAATAAATAAATAGAAGGGCAGAAATCAGTTCTTAATGAAATTAGAGTATCTATTCGTTATTTTGTTTTTGTTAGGTTATTTGGTGAGTGAAGCTGATAGCTCTGGTTGGTTGCCATAGAATTTAGTTGCTGTCTTAGTGTACTACATTATGCATAGCAGTTATCCTATAGCTTACTGCCTGTATTAAATTTAACCTTTGAAACTTTTGACAAAATGCAGATTGAAATGCTCTAAATCCTCATAAAAAGAAAATCGAGGGGGATTATAACTGTTTTATTTAGGAATATTAAAGTACAGATAAAGTGGTAACTGATGCGAGATAAAATGAAATGAGTATGTATAGCTACATGAATAAAATGAATATGTATTTTCTAAACAAGAATCTTTCCAATATCATGTGTGAAACAATTCATACCTCATACTTGAAGATTAAATAGTTAATTAGACTGTAAAATTTTCAAAAACTCTACGAAAAGAGAGAAATTTCTTTGGAGGATAGTCCCTTTGTGTCTCTTTGGTCTATCTGGAAGGAGAGAAACATAACAGTTTTTGAAAAAGAGGCTTTCTCCCTAGAAAGACTGAAATCTTCCTTCCTGCGTTCCTTAACCTCTTGGGCTAGTTTGATTTCCAATGTGGATCTCTCTCTTGTAAGAATTCTTTTTTGTATTATGTGGCTTAGTTGCTAGGCTAGTAAGTTTTGTCTTAGCCCTCTTTTGTACAGGTGTGGTCTGCTAGGCTCTCTCTTGTTGTTGCTTCTTTTGCTTAATGATATTCTGCTTTTACCGATTAAAAAAAAATTTTCAAAAAATGTGGGAGGAGTATTATACTAGAAGAACCAAGGAAAAAAAAAAAAGTGAAATGAAAAGAAAAATGCAAAATAGATCTTTGTGGTTTTCCAAAAATTCAGAGTATACATGTGTGTCATGCTGATTCCATCAAGCTCTGAGGCAGGAAGAGAACATAATACTAGTATCAAAGTAACCTATCACTAATTGTCCAATTACTAAAATCTTTGTGTAGCATTCATGAACATCACAACATAGGTTTTGAACATTTATAGCTCCGGGAGTCATGCAGCAGCTACAAAGGTGCTCAGCTTTAGTTAGCCATATATTATTAGAGTTCCTGTTCCTGCTATTCGCACTACTACGGTGTGGATTGGACTGAATTGAGTGAGGGACGTTTTGTTGAGATGGGATGCGGTAGTTGAAGCAAAAGATGAAAAAGTGTGGCAAGCAACCCAATTTGTCTCTTTTGGACAATATGGAAGATTAACTGGAATGGAAGCTTTTAGGAATGAATCTTTGTCAATACAGAAACTCAAAAATAATCTTGTAACTAATCCTTGGACGGCATCCAAATTGACCATTGAAGGTGTGCCTGCATCTTTAAGGACGGAAATATTGTTTTTGTCAACCGATATATCGGGGATATATCATGTGTCTACACGATGTCTCACCAATAATTGGTCGGCAGAAATTTCGGTTATTTCTTGCCCATGTTGGTGATATTTCAGGGAATGTCGGTATTTTTGTCGATATTTCGGCCATTATCCTTGGTCAAATCCGGTCAAACCCACAAAATCTAGTTGTTTGAGTTTGAACCTGGACAAAATGGGACTGCATCTCTTCCAACAGGCCACACAGAGACTCTTATTTATATAATTGCAAAAAGTTTATATATTCCCTCTTATTTATGAATATTTTTAATAATTTATATCATAAGTAAATATAAAAATATAGTTCTATAAAAAATTGTATTCTATTTTATGTTATTGAATAAATTATAATTTTAATATTAATATATTATTAAAAATTAAATAATTAATAAAATTATATTTTTAAATTAGAGTAATTTGATCATATAAAGTATTGAAATAATTTTTTAATTATGAATTAATGTCAATATCAAATATTCTCATTACAACTATCAAATTTAAAAAAATTAACTCTTAAATAAAATATTTAGCTAATTGATATTATCACTCCCTATATTTCAAATAATTTTGATATGTAAATTAAATGCATCTTTAAATTTTGAATAATTTTTAATTACCGATATTTATGTAAATATTGCTAGATATATCCCCAGGTATATCCACCGATATATATGTGAAATCCACGATGCAGATATATCAGTAGGCAGAATATTTTCATCATTGCCTTTTTAAGTGTTGTTATCCATGTGATTTAGAATTAGGATGGAGCTTCGCTTGTGATTGTATCTGGTGGAGGTTGTGTTAGTGATATCCTTGGTTCGAATAGTGGTTAGATAGAATGTGGTTTGGTGGTGGCAACAATGTGGTGGCATCTTTTTGTTTTGCTTGGAGGAAGCAATGGAGGTTAGTAGGGTGATTGGCTATGGTGGTGGTATTGAATGATTAGGTGATAATCATGGTGTTGGAGAGGAAGGAGATGATAGTGGTGGATTGGGTCTCTTAGCATTGCAATGGGGTGAGTGGGGCTTGAAAGTAAGGAGCTGCAAAATGGGGGTTAATTGATATCAATTATTTAAACCTCAATATTTAAGGATTTTAATGTATTGTGCTTTACGTGCAGCCTTGGTATAGAGTTTATAAGTAAGTGCTTAGTTGGCCACCATTTAGCCCATTAAATGGAAAGGAAAAGAGGAGATTAGAAGGAAGAAATATAAATTGTCTGGCATTTTAGTGGCAGAGCTTTATTAATATACGAGGTCATTCTCTGCCATCCAGTTTTCCTAGGAAAACTATGTATTTATTGATAGATAAAGGAAAAATATTGCTGGAATTAGTGGGTGAAGAAGAAGAATGAGTAGAGTTTAGCTCTAATAGAGAAAATAGAAACACTGGGATGTGATTATACTTCATTTGAAGATTCAACTTGTGATAATGATGGTGATATTAATTATTTGATGAAACCTTGATAGAGTTGGATTTTTGAAGAGAGAAAGAGGACTAAAATTAGAAATTATTGATTTCATGTCTATGACATGTGGTTAGTTTCATCATTATGAGTTGCATGGTATTCTTATTATTTAGTCTTCATGTTATTTTATTTGTGCTCCCCCTCCCCCTCTATTTTTGAGATTTTTTTTTCTTTTATCTTTTTGTTGCCGTTTAAATGGAGGCTTATGTGTCTGTTCTACCTTGAGGCTAATGCTTCCTGTCATTGGGGCAAACATCTTAAGATTGTCTTTAACCTTTTAAAACATTGTCATTCTGTTTGGTATGGAAACTTATGGGACCTTGTATTCAAGTAGTTTTTTTTCCGGACAGTTCAGTGTATTTCTTTTAGTTTTGTTGTTCTTTTTTCTTGAGTGTGTGTCGAAAACTCATAATCAGGAGCAAGCCTTTGCTTCAGATGTCATATTAGAAATACATGGTCCCTGCTGTGTTTTTGTATTCATTACACGACGAAAATAGTATACATGTCTTGAATTGCTGGGACTGTATGGAAGCTTGTAATTAGAGGACTTTAATATCAAATAGTATTTAAATGAAACAATAATATCTTTTGCATTTTCTTCAATTCATTGTTCTATTAGTCAATTCAACGTACAACACAGTTCAACTGGCTTCTCATATTTATGGTTGGAATATTTTTTTTTGGCTGCACTTTGAGTGCTTTTCTTGTTATGGAAATAAATAGATGATGCCAACTTGGTATTCATCTATGTTATTAAACACTCTGAATTCTTTTATTACTTTATATCATACTATGAAAGTTCTTCCTATAATTTTCACATTTATGAAATTTTTGTTTTTTCTGAAGGTCCAAATGGCAGTGGCAAAAGTTCACTATTCCGAGTCCTGGGAGGTCTATGGCCACTTGTAAGTGGCCATATTGTGAAACCTGGGATTGGTTCTGATCTTAACAAAGAGATTTTCTATGTTCCCCAAAGACCATATACTGCTGTGGGAACACTTCGGGATCAGTTAATATATCCTCTTACAGCTGATCAAGAGGTTGAACCACTCACACACAGTGGAATGGTTGAACTGTTGAAAAATGTAGGAGTTTTCATCCTACCCTTTTTTTTCTTTCAGTTCCTTTCATCTGTCAAATATATGCTTATTATTCTTTTGGCTTCATGAATACTTAAGACTTTCCTGGACATAATCCTTGGTAAAATGCTGTGATCTATTCGCTAGGTTGACCTTGAGTACCTAATGGATCGTTACCCACCTGAGAAAGAAATAAATTGGGGTGATGAACTGTCTCTGGGTGAGCAGCAAAGATTGGGAATGGCCAGACTGTTCTACCATAAACCTAAGTTCGCTATTCTAGATGAGTGCACCAGTGCTGTGACAACTGATATGGAGGAACGGTTCTGTGCTAAAGTTAAACCATGGGAACTTCATGCATTACAATTTCACATCGTCCTGCACTAGTTGCTTTTCATGATGTAGTTTTGTCCTTGGATGGGGAAGGAGGCTGTAGTGTTCATTATAAGAGGTTTGATTCATCACTGGCTTATCTTTTTTTGTGTCCTTTAGCTGTATGGACTATATATGTTTATTGGATTTTTTGTGAAAACCCCAGGGATGATTCTGCAGCTCTTACTGAAACTGAGACAAGCATGACAAAGCCTTCTGAAACTGATCGCCAAAGTGACGCCATGGTAGTTCAACGAGCATTTTCACTCGCTAGAAAGGTGCTAAGTTTTAATTTATTTATTTTTTAATCTTTGTGGGCATTTTTTTTATTAGACCTGTTATGACTCACACAGTATATTGTGACCTTTTTTTCTTTTTCTTTAGGACTCTGCCTTCTCAAATTCAAAGGTCCAATCATACATTTTCAAGGGTAATAACGGTGTCTCCTTCTGTAGATTGCAATGTTCCGTTGCCTGTAATTCCACAGCTCCAAAGGTCTCCGAGGGTATTGCCTTTGAGAGTGGCATCCATGTTCAGAATACTGGTGAGTAACTTTTAAATATACCCATCCACGTGCATTCTCATCCAATTCTTGGTTTTTTATCAAAAATGATTCTCAAACTCTGTCGGTGAATTTACTTTCCTAGGTTAGCACCCTTCATATATTGGGTTTTGTCAGAATTACTTGATCACATGCTTGTGTTTGTCTGGCTTTGGTGATTCTTTTAGTTTTTCATTTTTTTCACCTTCTGGATTGTGAGATTTATGGTATTGGTTTGATTGTAGAAGCTTTTATGGGGGAAATGTCATTTTGTCTCCTTTCATGTTTTAGTTTCTTGGGACCCTTTTCTATATTTCCTGTGTACTTGGCTGCACTCTTTTATTTATTGCTTCTGATTTAAATGTTTTGTTCGGATCTTGCTTACTTCATGCCTGGTAATTTCATGTTGTATGTGGCTGTAGTTAACTATACCTTGCTCTTTTCTTTCTGGTTTTTGTTTGGTCTGTGGTTCGGTCCAGTTTGTTCCAATTTTGCATGATTAAATTGTTTTTGTCGCCAATAAGACCTAACTTAATTGGTTAAGAGTTTAGGCAGGCATAGGAAGGGGTGGGGGTCTAGTGTTCGAGTCCGAGTGGGGACAATTTTGTGAGGAAAAAAAAAATACTATAATGTAATGCAAAGTGAATAGATGCAAAAAAAAAAAAAAAAATTGTTTTTGTCATTTTTTGTAATGTGTTGGAGCAACCTTAATGAAGTTTAGAAATAAAAAATATGAAATTAATAATAATTGTAGAATGAATTTTTTTTTTTTTTTTGATAAGTAAATTGAACAATATATTGACAAAGGACCCGACCCTGAAGTATACGGGATGTATACAAAGAAAAAAAAAAGGTAAAAAAGGCAAGGAGCAAAGCAGCCACCTTTAAAAAAGCGAGCCAAAGAGTATAATTGTAGAATGATACTTAACAACTATTTCTAAACTGTAAGATGGATTAGAAAATTGACCACTTCAACAAAAACAATTATAAGGGGCAACAGAGAGCACATTTTCTTTATTTTTTATTGCATATTTAATGTTGTCTGCATAATTTCTCCAAATATCAACTTGTCTAATCATACATACATGGAATGAAAATATGCTTTACACAAGTGCTTTTCACCTTCAAATTTTATGTTTGAAAATAACCTGCTTTTAGTTTGTTCTCATGACATTGGTAGTGCTTTTTGTACTTGTGCTTTATTGAGATGTTTGTCCAATATATGATTTGTTGATTTGAAATCAAGAAAATGAAATTAATGATAATTGTAGAATGATACTTATCGATCAGTTCTAAACTGTAAGATGGATCAGAAAATTGAACTCTTCAACAACTGTGATTCTTAGAGCAGTAGAATACATTTCATTGTTCTTTTATTTTAGATTCAATATTGTCTGCACTAATTTCTCAATGCTGACTTGCTAATTTTACATACATGGAATGAAAATATGTTGTTCACCTTACAATTTTGAGTTTTGGATTAAAATACTATTTTTCAAAAAAAAAAATTATTATTATTATTATTTTTTTTGATGAGTAAATGCAATTTATTAAAGCAAAGAGACCAGGAGGCCCACAGTAAGGGACCCTGTGAGAACAAAGAAAACAAACCCACACCCCTCATACACCTGACCAAGTCAAAAAATCAAGCCCAAGGATCTAGACATTAATTAAATACATATTTGTACCAAACCAATAATTACAAAGATAAGGCCTTCATCCTTTAGTAGCTCCTACACTATTTTCAAAAGCAATGTTTATTTCTTTCGTAGAATAGTCGAAACAATGTTAGAGTATTGCCATCTAGAGCCTTCTTAGTCTCTTTCCCACTTGAAATTGCATACGAGATGAGGGTTTAAAAGCAGGCTAGGAACCTGATTCACCCCAATCGCGAGAAGGTCGTAACAACTAGCCTGAGACAGTGTAATATGAGTGGTGTCATCCTCTTGTCAACTACGGAGAGCATCTATTGGTAGAGCTCTTCCCGTTTTTTAATTTGATCGAAGTCGATACCTTGAAGCCCGAGCAAAACTCGTGTAGTTTGGAACCCCGATTACTCCAAATAAGGCGGTGAGGGAAAAGCAATCAGGTGGAGCCCAAGCAAACCTTATAGAAAGTTTCAGAAAAACACCCATCTTTACCTTCTCTCTGTGACATCGATCATCTTGTTTGGGAGAATTCTTTTATCTTGTAAGGCTTAGGAAGATTTTGAATCTCTCCCTTCCCGGTTATTAAGGCCTATGACAGGGGAGTCCAAACCCCACCCTCACACGAAGGCTCCCGTCGCCATTTCTGAGAGACCTCTTTATTAGTTTGCCATGGCGAAAAGGCGGGGGTAAGAGAAGGAAAGGCCTCTTCCACCTCGAACATCCTTCAGCGAAGTCTCCTTCCATTCCCGAGAGAGAAAGCGGCCAAGAGCGAGAGGGACGATTATCCCATTCCTTTCTAATCTCCTTCCGGACCCCGAGACCATAAGCATCCTCGAATGTTGAGGCACCCGACCACCTCTTTTTCTCCCAGGCTTCCATCGAATGACATTTCTCGGAGGACTCCTCTCATTGCAAATACCAAATCCATTTGCAAATAGAGCCTTGTTTAAAATAAGCGAGGCTCTTAATACCCCATTTTAATGCGAACAAACGTCGACCACTTGCAAAGATGAGGTTTCTCCAAATTGCCACCTCAGAAAAGAAAACCTCTTTGGTGCTCGAGCGCAATCTAACTTTGTCTAGGCATCAGAAAAAGAGACTTAAAGTATATGGGTAAGCTCGATGAAGTGCTGCCGGATAAAGTGATCCTCCCACCTTTAGATATATATTGTCTCTTCCACAAGCCGATCTCTTCCTAAACCTTTCTTCAATGCCATCAATGAAGCGAATTATAGGGGCTCCCAAAAGGAAGGCACAAATAGGATAACGACAAATCACGGCCTTCTTTGACTCAGCGCCATCGAATCCACTTATGGCGCTTCCCAAAAATAATTTCGCTTTTGATTCAAATTTATCGCCAGCGGGGGTAAGTGAACCACATCAACAACTGACTTAGGTGTGCAAGTTGCTCTTGATGCGCCCTACAAAGCAGAAGGAGTGTAGATGCACGCCACAACAAATGGGAAACCACCATACCCTCTCAGTTTCTTTACTCCTATGCGACGGAGAAAGCCCCCTTGAGCTATACTCAGTGAGGCCACTAAGAGCCTCCATCCTAACCTGAATGGGAAAAGGAGGATCCCCCTGCCTTAGACCAGAGAACTAGGAAGAAACAGGAGGGGTTCCGATACCCGACCAGAAGCATTGGCATTAGAGATGCACCATTTAATCCAGTTTAACCCTTTCCTCAGAAAGCCCGTTTTCCATGACACCCAGTAAGAGAATTTAATTTAGATGATCATATGCTTTCTCGATATCAGCTTGCAAATAAGCCCTTTTCTCCTTTCTTTCAATAAAGCATCTCTGACCTCGTTAACATTAACACTACATCTAAATTTGTCTTCCCTCCTGGCATTTGTCTTTGTGACCTCTTGTCAAACCACTCTTTTCAACTGTTAGCAAGCACCTTCGCCAAAACTTATAATAGCCTGAGCTAATAGGTGAGTCTTTGTATCACAGCATTCTCTTTTAGGGATCAAAACCAAGGTAGAATTTAGGTTTCTCACAGGCTTATTATGCTCAAAGAAAGTCCTTAAAGAATCATGACCTCCTCCTTCCACCGAAAATCCCGGCTAAACGACCCAAAAGCTATAGGAAAGCCATGCGGGCAGGGGCTTTATCCCCGTAGTCAGATATGACTGCGAAAACCTCCTCTTTGTCAGGAACTGGTGTCGACCGCCTCCTTGGAAAGTTCTTTGAAGTTGACCCGAGAAGACAGGCGCCCGACCTCAGGGATCGAAGAGGCGGCGAAAGGGCCGCCACTTCCCTCTTTATGGAAGCACCTCATCTTGACCAGTTTTTCATTAACTCGACCCCAGCCTTTTTATACAGTTTCTTCTCCCATGAGAATTAGCCATCATGGAGCTCGTATTACATGCCATAAGCCGAGCGAGTTCTACGGATTTACGCACCAAAAACTTCCTCTAAAGGGACCGGTATTTGTAATCCCCTCCTGTGAGTTTCTTACCTCTGTTTCCTCTACCGGTCGACAAGAGTCATTCTCCTTCTCATCCCGATAGGTCGCTCTACTTTCAGCTTCACTTTTCTTTACTTGACTCTACGAACACCTCTGTTCCATGTTTTGAGAAAAGCCTTCAAAGCTTTCGGTTTTTACGCTAGAACAAAAGCGAAGAGCGGCTAAAATCATGCCACACTTACCCTGACCTTCAATAACTCCTTGAAACCATCAACCCTTAACCACATGACTTCAAACCTGAAAGGGATGGGACCCTTTCTAATGCGCGCATCTATGAAATGAGACTGATAATTGAAATTGGTCTAGGCAAGGTGGCGAATAACACCACTAAATAGCTCTCCCGATCATTAGAAACCTGAAAGCGATCAATTACGGACATTGAACAATTATTCCTTCCTCACAGCCAGTAAAAGGACCCTTGCAGGGAATATCTCAAACCCAAATCCTATGATTTCAGAAAATCTTCTCATAGAGTTAGACACTCTCCCACCTCTGCGCTCCCGAGCTTGAACCATATTGAAATCCCCACCCACGCACGAGGCCCATTCCATAAGCCTCTACTTGACGCAATTCCTCCCGAAAAACTCCCTTTACAATCCTGACGGGGCCATAAACCCGAGAACATCCCATGGAAACCATAGGTACAATTTCTAAAGCAATGTGAGGCGAGAAGATCGGTTTCCATATCCAGCGACTCCACCTCTCTTATCCCCGAGACGAGTTCCCCGCGGTACCCTCCGCATCCACTTGTTCCCCGATCCCAGGAACCTTCCCACACAGGCTGGCGGCCAACCCGAAACTACTCATATTACGGACCTTGGTCTCTGCCAAACAAACTATATCACACTCGACCTAATAGAGGCTTTCAAGGACCTTTCTTTTATCCACAGTTGTGCTCCCTAACATTCCACGACATAATCTTCAGCGTCATCGGAGTTTTTGCTGCATTTCCCCTTTGTTCCTACTGGGACCTTTTTCATACCACTGCACCTTGTATTTCATGGTGCGTTCCTAGCAAGCTCATTCGCGTAAACGATCTATTTGTACAGCTCATTTGAACATCATTTAACGGTCGATCTCCTCGAGAGATAAAATCTCCAGCTCATGACCTACTTTGTCAGAAGCACATCTCACTAAAAAAATTATTAAAATAGTTTATATTTGAAATTATTGCTTTGATCTAATGCATGGTACATTTGTCTTTGACCAATTTGGCTTCAATAACTTTTAAATTTAGATTCTTAGTTGTCTAGCAATTGACATTATCATCTTATTTTAAATTTATTCCTATATGAAATTATAAATATTATTTTAAAGATTGTGTTTGATATCTAAAATGTTGAAATAAACATTTATTTAAAAATTATTATTATAATTATCAACTTAAGATTGAGGCTTATCGCGTATTTTAAATTTAAAATATTTATTGCAATTTGAATGCATGAATAAACATAAAATAAATATTTATATTTATAAAAATCTAAAATAATTATTTTTACGAATATAAAATATTAAATACGAAGTGTTTTGGATTTTCTAGAACTTGTAACTACGATATTGGATAATTATAAAATAATTATCAGCAAAAAAATAATATAAATTTTATAAATTTTAAATAGTTGATGTAAAATTAATGATAATAATTTTAAATAAATTTATTTTTAAATATTTTAGATATCAAATATAATCTTTAAAATAAATATTTATAATTTCATATAGGAAGCAAATTTAAATTACCTTTGATAATCTTATAATTTTAAGTTGATAATTATTTTATAATTATCGAAAATTGTAAAGTTAAATCTAGAAATCCAAGAACACTTCAAATTTAATATTTTATAATCGTAAAAATAATGATTTTAGATTTTTATAAATATAAATATTTGTATATGTTTAATCATGCATTCAATTTGCAATAAATATTTTTAAATTTTGCATAATCATAAAAATACTTTATGTTTGGGATGGCATTGAAGAAAGGTTTAGGAAGAGATTGGCTTTGTGGAAGAGACAATATATTTCTAAAGGTGGGAGGATCGCTCGCTGTTCGTAGTGCTGCAGTCGAAGCTTACCCATATACTTTATGTCTCTTTTCGGATGCCTAGACGGGTTAGGTGCGCCTCGGAACCCAAATTCGAGAGGTTTTGCTGGGGTGGTGGCAATTTGGAGAAAAAGCCTCATAGTGAAGTGGTCGGCGGTTTGTTCGAGACAGGAAAAATGGAGGTTTAGGTATTAAAACAGCTGGCTTACAAGCAGGCTCTGTTGTGTAAATGGATGTGGCGCTTCGCAAATGAGAGGGATTCCCTCTGGAGAAATGTCATTCTATGGAAGTTTGGAGAGGAAAGAGGTGGTTGGTGCTCTGATGGTTCGAGGGATGCTTATGGTTAGGTGGAGGAGATTAGAGGGAATGGGATCTTGTCTTTGCTCTTCTTTGCTTTCTCTTTACTGGGGAATGGAAGGAGACTTTCGCTTTGGAAGGATGCTTGGGTGGGGAAGAGGCCTTTTCTGCTCTTATCCAGCCCTTTTGCCATAGGCGCTAATAAGGAGTCTCATCATTTGAGGTTTGGGAGCCTTCTTGTGAGGGTGGGGTTTGGACTCCCTGTTTTGTTAGGCCGTTTAATGATTGGGAAGTGGAAGAGATTCAAAATCTTCTCCAAGCCTTACAAGAAAAAAGAATTCTCCCAAACCAACATGATTTGATGTTTATGAGAGGCTAAAGATGGGTCTTTTCGGTGAAACTTTTACATAAAGTTTTGTTTGGGTCCTAGTCGATTGTTTTTCCCACCGGCTTATTTGGAGTAGATGGGTTCCTACGAGATGGGTTTCTTTGTGGAAGCTTCTTGGGCGAGTGTTGACTCTTGATCGAATTAAAAAACGGAAGAGTCTTTGGCCGATAGATGTTTTACTTTTTATGCGGGAAGGATGAAGAGGCGATAGGCCATTTGTTATTACAACGTGCGTGGCTAGATTGTTGCAGGGATCTTCTCTGCGATTTTTGGGGTGTATTGGGTGTTCCTAAGTTGGTTTGAAACCCTCATCGTGGTGTGACACACAGTGGGTAAGAAGGAAGAGGCTTGGATCGGCTGCGCCCACAACATTGTTTTGGACTATTTGGCGTGAAAGAAATAGCATTCTTTTGAAAATGGGGTTTTAAATCAGGATGAGCACTGACTCGCTGTAATTATTGGTCTGGCCTTGAAATATACTGCTGACTAATAGGTCTGAATCCCATAATTGATTTTTTGACTTGGTTGGGGTGTAAGTGAGGGGTGGTGGGTTTTCTTGTTTTCCTTGTTCCCCTTTGTGGGTCCCTTACTTGTGGGCCTTCATTGGGTCTTCTTTGGCTTTTATAAATTGCTTTTACTCATCAAAAAAAAAAAAAAAAAAAAAATCATAAAAATACTTATTTTAGGTTTTACTAATATAAATTTTTACGAGTGTAAATAACTTGTGTGCTAATTTCTATTAATAAATAAAATTATTTTTAATATCAAATAATATATATATATATATATATATATATATATATATATATATATATATATATATATATATATATATATATATTTTTTTTAAATTAATTTATCAAATACGTGTTCGAACCTTTTAGTTGATGTAAATAATAATGATAATTTTTAAATAAATTTATATTTTAAATATTTTAGATATCAAACATAATCTTTAAAATAAATATGTATAATTTCATATATGAAGCAAATTTAAAATACACGATAATGTTTATGTTGATAATTATTTTATAGTTATCCAAAATTGTAAAAGGTTAAATCCTAGAAAATTCAAAACACTTCAGATTTAATATTTTTATAATCATAAAAATAATTATTTTAGATTTTTATAAATATAAATATTTATATATATGTTTATTAATACATTCAAATTACAATAAATATTTTAAATTTTGCATAATCATAAAAATACTTATTTTAGGTTTTACTAATATAAATTTTAAATAAGTTGATGTAAGAAATAATAATAATAATTTTTAAATAAATTTTTATTTTAAATATTTTAGATATAAAATATAATCTTTAATATAAATATTTATAATTTCATATAGGAAGCAAATTTAAAATACACGATAGAACAACGGCATTGAAATTTAAAAGGTTGTTGAAGCCGCTGTTCAGGACAACGGCAATTGACTTTAAAAAAATTGATGAAACCGTTGTTCAAGATAGCGGCTTCATCCGAATCTTTGCTTACATGGCCCAAACGCACTAGATTGAAGCGATGGTTTGATACAATTATTTTAATAATTTTTTTTTTGAAAAATAGTATTTTAGTCCAAAACTCTACAATTTTAGGTTGGAAAATAACCTGCTTTTAGTTTGTTCTCACGACATAGGTAGATGAATATGATGTTTTTTGTACTGTGTTGTATTGAGATGCTTGTCCAATTTCTAATGCCTTGTTGCCGTGACATTTTCTTCAGGGCTTATCAGTACATATATGGTTTGTTGATTTTCTACTTCAGCACTCTATGCTCTGAAAATCTGCACATATGCTTCATTGTGATTTCTTCTTGGAATACTTTCATATACTTTAATGCTGCTTTTCCTTCTGAAATTTACCGTGTGCTGGACAAACAAGGTGCACAACTGCTTGCTGTTGCTTTACTTGTTCTCTCAAGGACATGGGTTTCTGATCGCATAGCATCATTAAATGGTATTCTGCATGTACTGTTTTCTTCAAAATGCATCTGAAAATCCATGTGATCACATTTTTAATGGTGAGGCATTGGTTATACAGGGACCACGGTAAAGTATGTTTTGGAGCAGGACAAAGCTGCTTTTATTCGTTTAATTGGTGTGAGTGTTCTTCAAAGTGCCGCATCATCTTTTATTGCACCTTCATTGAGGTAATCTTCCAGGGCTTAATGGTGCTTGCTTGCATGGACATCTAAAGCATGCCATGATTTGTTTATTGAATTGTTACTTTACCAAGTAGAGGTGTTTCAATTGAGTTAATTATGTGGTGGATGGCGTTCTGAACTATTTTGTTTATTAGCTTTGCGTTATTGTCTTTATTAAAGTCACATTACTGTGAATTTATCATTTCTTTCCCCCACTGAGGTTGCTGGTTGTTTTAGCATAATTATATGATCATATAATGGGAGTCACTCATGTTACTTCCATGATAATGTTAAAATTGGATCAAAACCAAATTATCCATTATGAAATATAAAGAGATTCAGCATTTTAGTTATCAATCTCTATGATGATGCGAGCAAGGTGATCTTGTCCTAAAGTTATATTTGATCCCTAATTTATTCCTTTGGACACCTAAAAGTTTCCAACTAGACCACCCAAAAAGTTAGGAGTGCATCAGTCTCAAAAGATTCATGTATGTTAAGGTTTAGTCTCCTAATCCATTTATGATTCTTTTCCTTCTTTCTTTAGTCTCCTAATTAGACTCTAACTTTGTTTCCTTGTTTGCCATAAAACTAGACTATAAAATATGTATGTTTTCTCTTTTGTAAATTAATGAGAATTAGAGTATTAATTTTCTATCAACATGGTATTAGAGCCATAACATAGTTTGAGAATTCTAGTGTTAGGGTTTTTCTTGGTGTGATCAATTCGTGACCATCCTTGTGTCACACTTGGTTTGCATTACGGTCATCCACGGAAGCCATAGCCTCAATTAGATACCTATTCTTGGCAACTTTACGTCGACCTCCATTAGATCAAGCGTGCACACCCACGAGAGCATCTCCCTCACAGTCTACCCTCGGGTAGAAGCCTGCGTCGAAAATACTTCTTCACGTCTTTGACACAGCATGCGATCTCAGATCTAGCGTTGAAATTCACACGCCTGTCGTGAGAACGCTGTTGCCAGCCTCCCTCCGGCCAGTCATATCTGTGACAAGGCTGCTGACCACTTAACTTTTCCCTTGGTTGTAAAAACACTATATAATATTTAGACCTATATATAAAACTTGTTACCTCTCTAGAATCGGTGTGAAATTGTACACTAATGATGTTCAACGATCTATCGAGTAATATCCTCCATTCTTTAATTGAAATATTTAGAGGTATGGATATAAAAACATGGTGAGACCAGAATGTTTGCCCATAAGGATGAACTTGTATCTATCTTGCAAAAGTCTACTAATGCGAGACTTTACGTCAAATATGGATCGAGTCTTTGCCTGATCATTCTTACGTAACCTCGGGCTAGATTTTGAGAACATCGGGAGCGGAATATCATGACCCGATTATTATTTCAAATTTTGATGATCTTGCTTGGTGCCACTTGCCTTCATCCATTTGCCCTCAATCCATGCGATTTGAGATTATACGACACTTTTTGAGTGATCTCTGGGCCTCATTCGCGGTGATTCCAAAGGTGGATGCGATGCACCCAGGTAGAGGACGACGTCCTGTTCATGTCTTTGTTATAGAGGCTCAGGACACGTGATCAATGCTATCAGTTACATGGTCGACCTCCTTGTACTGCTTATTTGGCTTGGTCTTCTGATCCTTCAGCGAGTTCGAGCTCTGTCTTAGGGAGCTCACCCACGCCTTAGGGTGTCATTCTTACGCTTGGCAAATATGAGGAGTACCTTCGTCTCAATCAAGTAGCCAAATCTTCCTCCATTGCTTTTGTTGCCCAAACCGATAATGTCTCTGCTTGCTTTACACATTCATCTGCACCTTGGATCCTTGATACTGGAGCCTCTAATCATATCTCTAGTAATAAAGACCTTTTTTCTTCTCTTACCTTTCTGTCTCCTTTACTACTCTTATAGCTAATGGTTCCTCTTCATAGTTAAAGGCATTAGCTCGGCTTGTCCCCTCCCTTCCTTGCCCACCTGCGCCTGCTGTGTTTCCCGATTTCCTTTTAATTTTATTTCATTAGTCGGGTGACTTCGGCGCCTCTGTCATTCATACACTTTCTAACCATATACCTGGTCGGGTGAGCGATGGATGTGTAGCTCTCTGTTATCGTTCCATACGCTAGAGCACCGTAATCACCCTCTCTCTCAGCTCGTGCATCGATCATCCACGCACGCCTGCAGTGTGGGTCAGCTATAGCTTGGGAAACATACTCGTGTCTCGTTCAAGCGTTTGAATCTGGGTAAATTCTGTTGCCCCGAGCTTGTCCACACTAATGTTTGGGGACCTTCTAGGTGCCATGTACTTTAGGATTTCGAATTTGCACTGTTACTTTTATAGGCAATTTATTCTCGATGTACTTGGTTATTTTTAGTAAGCTTCATTTGAGTTATTTTCTATCTTTCAAAAATTTCATGCTGAAATTTGCGTAATTCAACCCTTCTATTATTACCATTATTTTCTGTGAGTGATAATCTAAGGAATATTTCTCTATGTCGTTTCTCTTCTTATATATGCTGTAGGTTTTCTACCAATCCTCTTGTGCTTACACTCCTTAATAAGAGGTGGCTGCAGCGTAGAACCATCATTTAGTTAGGCGAGCTCACACTATCCTCCTCATCATAAGGTTCCCTCGATGTTTTGGGGATGTAGCTCTAGTGCATGTTATTTGATTAATTGTATGCCATCCTCTATTTTGCATGATCAGATCCCTTATTCTGTCTTACTACTTAATCAGCCTCTCTTTTGCCTCCCTCCTTGTGTCATTAGTTTATTGTCTTGTTTGTTCTGTTGTTATTCTCTCTATTGGGCAAGACCAGACTCTGTTTAAACCCAGCATGGTGTCTTCTACAGGTTATTACCAAGCCTTCAAAGGGGTTATCGTTGTTATTCTCCCGACATTAATCGCTACTTCATCTCCGATGATGTCACTTTCTTTGAGGATTCCTTCTTCTTCTCCTCTGCAGCGCATCCTCTTGTTTTGGATGTCTTATCTATTCCTTTTGTCTTACCATCTCTAGATTTCCCTTCTCCACCTACGGATGTCGTGACTTGACCACTTTAGGTTTATACTTGCCGTCCTCGTCCTCCTACAGGGCCTCTTGTTGAATCATCTTTTATGCTATAGTCATCTCTGCTCAGGTTCATGACCATATGATGATACACCATTGCCATTCGGGAAGGTATGCTCTACTTATGTAAACCACATCCTGTTTGCCGTTTCTCAATTGTCTGATTTATCTTTCTTTGTACTTTGCGCTGAACTTTGCTTGTCTTACAATCCTCCACCCCTAAAGCATTAGTGGGATCTCTCATCGGTAGAAAGTTGACGATGGCCGAGGAAATGGATTATACTTTACTTGACCAGCACATAGAGCTTGTTGCGCTTACAGCTCTTCCCTCTACAGCAAGTCTCTCATTTGATTATAATGTTAATTTTATCTGTGAAATTGGGACGATGGTCGGTTGTTCGACTTAAGGCCGGTTGGTTGCTAAGGGGTACCATGTAATATAGCCTGGAGACTATTACAGTACTTTTTCTCAGTGCCAAGATTTCCTAACTCTTTCGCTTGCTTCTTTCTATAGTGCGCTCAGCTCACTTGGCCCTTTTTCGAGTTGGATATCAGAATACATCTTCCTTCATAGTGATCTTGTTGAGGAGGAGGTTTATATGAACATGCTTTGGTTTGTTGCTCAAGGGTGAGTTTAGTATCGAGGCTCGCCACATTCCTTATGGTGGCAGTTTCGCCAGGCTTGGTTTAGTTGGTTTAGCTTAGTGGTTCAAGAGTTTGACATGATTCGAAGCACAATAGACCATTATGTTTTTTATCATCATACCTCTATTGGACAATGTATTTACTTGATTATTTATGTGGATGACATTGTCATTACAGGTAGTGACTAAGATGGTATTCAGAAACTCAAATAACACTTCTTCAGCCACTTTTAAACAAAAGACTTGGGTAAACTAAAGTATTTTCTAGGCATTGGTGGCTCGATCTAATTTTCGTTGGTTATTTCTCGGAGGAGTAGCTGCTTGGATATATTGGGCGACACTACTATGTTGGATTGTAAGCCTTTGTAGACACTCTCTTATGGATTCAAATGTCAAACTTGTATCAAGTCGGAACCTTCACGAGAGATTCGGGAGATCTCGGCGACTTATGCAAAATGGCTGAACTATCTCACTATCACTCGACCTGACTTTTCATTTCTTAAGAGAGTAGTTGGTCAGTTCCTACAATCACCTTGTGATAGCCATTGGAATGCTGCAGTTCATATTCTCCATTATGTCAAAGAAGCACCAGGTCAAGGGGTGTTATATGAGGAACAAAGATTCATGAACTAGATTGTTATTTGTGATGGTACGAGTAGGACTCACCCACAGATAGATGTTCTACATTTGAGTATTATGTGTTCATTGGAAGTAACTTAATATTCTAGAAGAGTAAGAAACAAGATGTAGTAGGTAGATCTAGTGTTGGCTTAGAGTGTCTGACATGACATACTTGACATGTGAACTCATATGGTTGAAGCATCCAAGAGCTAATATATGGGAAGGATGAACATATGAAGCTTATATGTAATAATCAAGCCGCTTTGCATATTTCATCTAACCCAGTTTTCCATGAGAGGAGGACCAAGCACATCAAAGTGGATTGCCACTTTATCAAAGATATGATTGCATCAAGATGCAAGACTACTAGTTTTGTCAACTCTAGCGTGATCCCTTCAGCGAGATATCTTCAGCGAAATCTGTAGTGGTCCCTAAGATAAAGTATATAAGTAACAAGCTTTGTGCTTTTGACCTATATGTTGTAGCTTGAGGGGGAGTGTTAAGGTTTAGCCTCCTAATCCATTTAGGATTCTTTTCCTTCTCTCTTTATTCTCCTAATTAGATTCTAACTTTGTTTCCTTTTTTTGCCATAACACTAGAGTATAAATATGTATGTTTCCTCCTTTGTAAATTAATGAAATTAAATCTATTCCTTTTCTCTATGCCTTGTCAGGTAATGCTGATTCCTAGCCTTACAAAATAGTTTCTAAGATAAATCTAGGTTTTTATTTCATGTATCCATACTAGCCCTTGAGCTCAAATGGTAAAGGGGATGAGGAGGTTTGTACTTTGTGGGGTTTGGGTTCAAGTCCCAATGAGGACAAATTTTCCTATTAGGAAAATAAAATATAGATTCATGTATCCATTGTAGTGCTCATGTATGCATTCATACATGTAATATGAACAAATTTATTTGGGTTTTCAAATTGCTAACACCCAATCCCTCTTAGGCCAGCTGGCGGATTTTGATGAGTCAAAAGATGGAAACCTGAGTGGAGCAAAGGAGGTGACCCCATTCTTGACCCGATAAATAATATTGCACTATCATTTGAAATGAATTAAGCTCTTGTGAGATCCAGAGTTATTATAATATTGTTCTCAATTGCTTAATTTCTGAAATTAAAAATTCAGATAGGATGGTTTTCACCAAAAATAATTAAGGTTGATATATTTTTGTTGGTTGTTAGTTTCTTCAAGAGTCTATTTGATGGGACGACAAACGGAGATCTTTCCATTCTTGACCTCTTATTTATGATCATTTTCATTTTGTAATAGATAGTTGTTTTAGAGTTTTTCCATATCTCATGTGATCACATCTCAATTTCACAGGCCAGTTTCTTGTTTTTATTTTATTTTTCTATGTGAGCTCCTTTGTAGTCTTGATGGTTGGATAAGAGGTTACTCACGATTGTGCTTATTAGAACAGTTGACTTTGGGAGCCTGTTGCTTCTACTTTGATTTGGATTATGGGGTCGACTATCATTGGAGTCACTGTGTTTCCAATGAAGATGAACCCTATTTTTACATGCTTTTTGCTTGGAAATTTATTCACTTAGTGTTGATTGCTAGGTAAAGACTGACAGGAGATAGGTGGTAAGGCAGCCGGCAGTAACAGTTAAATGAAGGATGATACTTACTTTGTTGGAACGGAAACCAGGAGAGATTTGTATCCAACCATTACCTGTTGAACAAGGATAACTTTAGGAAGATTTATTTCAGTTTGCTAAATATCTATAGCAACACCTGAAGAATTTCTTAATTGAAGAAATGATTGTGTGAATCCGCCAGGATCAACTTTACTTTCTGGGTAGCAGGCTTTGTCCTACCCAAAGTTTTGATATTTGAAACCATTATTCAAAGAAATTGAAGGCTGAATGTACTATATTTATTAAATGATGATCTTACCACTTCCACTGCAGAATTTGCTCTTCACTCTTTAGTGTCTTGGGGCTAGTTCATTTGATTCTTAAGTTCCATGATTTAGCAAAACCTTATTTACAGAATATCTGAGATCTTCTTGGCCTTCTGTGGTTGCTCACTGTATTGAATTTGTTAAGGTAGGAATTGACGGTAGAGATGGCTGATAGCAATGGTCTCTGTTTTGTTAGTTCCTTTCTTTTTGTTTTGCCTTGCATGTCCTCATTAGTGATTTTTATTTTGGGAAGCAGATTTTGTACCATTGTTAATTTATTGTAAAAGTATACAGCGAAAACAAATTTATAGCTTTGCATGGCCAAGTAGGCTAGATAGGACTTTTTCATTGGATCATGTGCTAAATTGTGAAATAGAATCTCCGTTTGTACTGGCTGGTGTAGTGTTTGGTCTGATAGTTTGTCAGGTTGTTCTTCCAATACTTTTCAGGCATTTTGAAAAAGGAAAAAGAGAACTTATTTCTGTGGTAATATTTTATATGAGAGGACAATAGAATGCTAGTCTTACAAAGAGGAAGAAGATGATTGTTAAGTAATAGATTCTGATTCATGTGATCGAGTGGTGACTATCCATTCTAGAAATTTCATTGAATGATAGCATGTTTGATCTTTTCATAACCCCAGTGGTCATTCTTTGACTATTTCTTGATTCTTTTATTATTGTGATTAAAATTGATATTCCTTGTCAGTTGTCAATTTGGCTCCGATTACTCTCACCTTAGTTGTGTTATTTTGACAATATTTTTAGATTACTCTTATTAAGGGTAAACTTGAAACCAGATTAACTTAGTAGATGGATTACTGACAACCATATCATGCTTTTCTTTTCTATGTATCTCAGAAATGGAACTCTTTAAGGGATGATTCTTTTTTTTATTTGAAATGCAAATAGATCTTATTTGACTTAATTCTGAATGGTGTTGAATGTGGTTAGATGTTTAGGTTGTTTGTTTTATATTAATATCTAAATGTTGTTAAGTTCGTTTGACTAATGTTTATTGTTTGAATATTGTTAAGCGCTAAATTATTCTATCTTTCTATGCTAAAAGCATATGTGGAATTAATTATTATATTGTTTATTTTTTATAATTAAGATGCAAGTATTTAAGAAAGAGTAATTTACATATTTCTAAATATCCAAAATACTGAAATTTGTTACAAAAAGGAAAATTTTGTAATGATTAATTATGCCTTTAGTTTCTAATTATTATGTTTGGTTGTTAATGAAAAGATAGAATTTTTTTGAATTGAGGTCCATTCGTTACTCACTAGTTTTATGTGGTGTATCTTCAGATTTATGGATTTGTAATTGTAGCATGTGTTCAGCTATTGGGATTAATTCACTTATTTTAGATTTTAAATTTGGGAGGAACATCTAATACTTGTTTTTTATTTCTTTGCCTTGATTAGAATGGTGATTCTAGTGATGTTTGGATCAATATGATTTATACTAAGTTATGCAGAGTTTATTTGAAAAAAAATGTGTTGCATGGTTGATATATTTTTGGTTATGTTGGTTATAATTTCAATTTTAAAATTAATTGTAGTAGATTTATCTATTATCAAAATTTTATGGTTTAGCTTTAGCTGTTTTCATTTTTCAATAAGGAACATAGGGAATTTAATTTCATTAAGAATAGGATAAGTTGTGAGACAAACATAATAGATGCATTCGATTGAATCTCAATTTCATCTTTGGAATGTGATTTGTTTTAGATTTACTTTTTATTTGAAAGAAGTGGTTTTTATGAAAAGATTCCAAAAATTTAAAGAAAATTTCAATGAAAAAAGTAGTGAAATTATATAAATTTCAATATATAATTAAAACTTTCTAGAATAAAAGTATTTTAAAAAAATGTTATAGTCTATAAGGCGCGTTTCTTCAATAAGGCACATGTCTAGAAGGCAAGGCTCCATAACTAGGGAGTGGTTGTGCCTTGAGCGCGCTCCTTTTAAAACTATGCCATTGTCACTCGGGAATGGTTTCCTTTCATACCACTTTCTTTTTTTTTTTTTTTTTTTTTTTGTGGTATTGCTATCAGTTAATGTAATAAATTGCATGTGGGCAACTGAGTTTTAGGTCATGTTAATTTCTTTTTGCATTTTCTACACTTGGAAATTTCATAATTAGACTTCTGTTCATTAATTATAGAGAAAAAATTTCCATTTTTCAGGCATTTAACAGCAAGGTTAGCCCTTGGCTGGAGAATTCGTTTGACTCAACATTTGCTCAAGAACTACTTAAGAAGGAATGCGTTTTACAAGGTAAGGAAATGGTATACAGAGTATCTACTTATATTAGCACTTATTCTGTCTTGATGACCCTGTAGTGGATCATATTTTGTATACTTGGCATGCTGAAAGATAGTTTGGAGTTCAACATGTGACTGCTTTGTAGGTTTTTCACATGTCAAGCAAAAACATGAGTGGATCTGAGAAATAACTCATGATCTGGAGAAGTTGGCCATGTTTATCAGGGCTGGTAACTGGAATGGTAAAGCCATCTGTTGGCATTCTATGGTGAGTAATTGTATATTTTATAAGGATTGTTTGAACCCAAGTATTCAGTCTCAGAATACCTTTCACATCAAGGTCACATACGATTGTACAGATATGACACCGGCGACCAGTTAGTGATAAATATCCAGGTTGAATCGCCAGTTTCAGTTTAACTCCAGATTAAGTCAGATCAAAAGTGGGAGTATCCGATAGTTTTGTGCGATCTGGGTGCTCGGTTGTTTGAAAATGCAAACTTAGGCTCAGCCGAAAAATTAGATAGAACCAAAAGATTCATCTGAAGAAAATCCTTTGAATATGAACATTTCAGATGCTCGCATGAAAGGGGCGGGGTTTTGGAATTTGGATCCCTTTGAATGTTACAGAGTTGTGGAGAAACCAGATAAAGCTGACAAGTTTGGGTCTACAGCATAAGGGTGAAGGGAGGAGGAAAAGGAGGGTGAGTGACGAGGGAGGGGCTGTTTGGAGTTGCAACTCTGCATCCATTGCAGGGGAAAAGGGAAGGGAGGAAGCTTGGAAGAAGAGTGAGTTTAATTTTATTTAAAGACTAAAAATATAATAATTTATTCATTCTACTACAGAAAATAAAAAATAGAGAGATATATTTGATAAAAATTATATGTTTAATATAAGTATGGTTAAAAAAAAATCACGGAATCCCTTTAAAAGAAGCAGGATTTAAAAAAATTAAAATTTTTTAAATAAATATGATAAAAGAAAATTCTTTGTTATCAGGTGTTTTAAACTCTCTCTCTATTCTTTTTCTAAGGTATTGATTAATAAAGCTTTATATTTAAAAATATCATTTGCAAATTCACTAAAAAAATTGTCCACATATGGCTCAGTGTGGTTTAAAATTTGAAGCTCTACATGGGAGAGAGAGTTTGATTCTCTGGCCAGAGACTTTTCTCTTTATGTTGTAAAGTATGATTAACTTTAAAAGAACAAATTTTACAAAATAAATGGTCAGTAAATATATTATAAAATGTTTTTATTTAACTTCTAAGATGAGTAAATAAAGGTGCCCATGTAAATATATCCACATTAATCTTGTGAACCTGTAAAGAAAAAAAAATTATATGTTTTAAAATAATATTTCTATTTTAATATCATAATTATTCAGGAAAAGTCTTTTATAAATATTTAAATAATATTAAATAAGATAATTTTATTATTTTTTTATTTTTTAAAAGTCATAATGGTACTTATTTTTAATAATTTATATCTGAAATCTATTTTTATAATTTTTAAATTTAATTATCTTTATTTGTGTATGAATTTGACACCGGATAATGCACTGAGACCAATGCCTTGACCTCAGGTTAGTGACCAATACCACAACTTTGAACCATGTTTCACATCAGATTGTGAAATATGTATCTTTTATCTTTTTCCTTTTCCCTTTGCTAATAATTTTAACTGCTGCTGCAATTTTGTAGGTTCACTTGGAGAATGAAGCTTTTAACAGGTCAGAGGGGTGTTGCGATACTGTATGCTTATATGTTGCTGGGTCTTGGTTTCCTGAGAAGTGCTTGACTCAGTTTTGTGGTTATTTGACAAGTCGAGGCAACAACTTGGGGGACACTAAGGAGTCATTTCTTGTTTGGATTTATACTTCCTACATTGTTTTATTTTGCTGCTATGAACATTAGCATTGACCTAACGGCCATCTTGCTGCAATTAGATTCATGCATTTTGAGACTCGTGAACATGCTGAATCTATTGCCTTTTTTGGGGTGGTTCGAGAAAAAGTGGTAGATTCTTTTAACTACTTTTCTTGAATTATAAATTAATATTGTTGCTGACTTAATTGTTGTGTTATTAATTACATTGTTTGCACTTTTTGCTTAAGATTTATGGACTTGGATGCTTTAACACTAGCTGCTGGGTTCACGCCACAACACCTAATGAGATTTACCTACTATGAAAGATTAGTGGAAATACAATTACGGATTCAAGAATGGATGTATTTTTTTATCAGTCAGAGTAGCATAAAATGAGAACATGATGGAGCAGTGTCTACACTGGTTCCAACATATATAGTGAAAGGCAAATGATTTAGCACATATGAATGACTGGTTTGAAGCAAAAGATGGCTAGAATTTACAGGGAGCATTAAAAAGAAAATGTAGGTCTGGTGATGGGAATAACAAGGTCACTGAGGATCTAATCTTAGAATATATGGTTCTTAATAGAGTTGAATGGTAAAATATGGTATATCAAATTCAGTCTGAGGATTTGTTAAGAGAGAAAGAGAATCCCTAATTTTTATTATTTCACGGAAGAAAAATCTTTGTTTTATTTTATATTGGACTTATATATATACCTCATAGGACCCAATGGTGAGACAATAAGGGGAAAGAAATACTTTTGTACAATATCTAACCTCCTGGTAGACATATATGTCATATGTACCAAGCTTGTTACACAAATGTATTAATTACAGGACCTCTGAGAGATTTAGTAAAGATATACGCTAGTTGATCATTTTGATGACTAAAACTAGTAGCCATACATCTGATCACGATCTTCTCTCTAATGAGTGAGCGATCCAACTATTGTTTGATCCTTTCATGGAAGGCTGGATTGGATGCAATATGCAAAAGTAGCCTGGTTATCACAGATGAGCTTCGTTTGTTCGTCTTTCCAAATCTCAATCTCACGGAAGGTGTTTGTCATCTTGAGTTCACATTGCAGGCCATAGCTCGATGCTCGGCAGGCGCTAGATGCAGCCATACGTATTTGTTTCTCTGCCAGGGATATTAGGTTACCACCAATGAAAACACAGTACCCTGAAGTGGAGCGTCTATGCAGTAAGATTGAAACGATGATACGCATACGTGTAACATGCGGGTGTATTTTTCCATTCTCTCGTCTGGCGCGCGCCAGCGCTGGTGTACTTTTAGTATATCAGAGAATGCGGATTACGGCATCCCATTAACATATCACATGGTATTTGTAGAAATTGACTAACAACGCTAGGAAGGAAATGCTTTGTAGAGTCATTGTGAGATAGTTTAGTTTACCTCTAGTGCATTGATATCTCAGGATCTCCTAAAGACTCCCACGACTGGTACAAGTTTGACATTGGGATCCAGCAGGGTGTCAGCGGGTTTAGTTCTTATCACCAGGTTTCTTTGAATGTCTAAAGCATACTTGGTTGGGAGAGGACCCACATGTTAGGAAGCTGGATTGAGCTATCTTGATTTCCCGAAGTGTGAGGTTTTCCCCAGTCTTTGAGTTTGAAGTGGGTGAAAAGATGTTGCTTTAGTTTGAATACCCGTCGATCAACTGCGTAATGCGATGGCGATGTCATCCACATAAACAACGTGCATCGGCTGTAGAAGAGTTATGATAAAAAAGCCAGATAATTACTGGCACATCACTGCGAAGCATGCCAAATTCTTGAACAACGGAAAGAAAACAGCCAAACCATGCTCGAGGAGATTGTTTCAAGCCATATAGAGAAGCGTAGCACGCACACTAAACCGGACTCCCCAGAGCGAAGCGGGTGGTTGCTCCATACTCGCTTGGCGAATCAGCGTGAAGGAGCGCAATATCGACTAAAGCGGCGGGAACACATTAGCGGCCATGGAAGAAGCGGGACGGACGGAAGCAATCTTGGCAGCGAGGGAGAAGGTGTCGCCGCCCTCCAATCGCAACCCATAAACACTGAGTATATCCTTTGCCAGCGGGCCTTAAGGCGTCAGCAAGCCATCAGGGCCCAGCCTGCGCAGCATGTGGGCAAGCGGCTTGACCAATTTGGAAACTTAGAATGGCAAAACAACAAGATCCGGTGCCGGTGGGTGCGGGCTTGGAAGCCATTTCATCTGTATTTGCACAGTAAAGCGACTGCCGGATGGGAGAAAGTGCCTCATTGGTGGTCTTTGGAAGAGAAAGCAGGAGAATAGTAGAGCTCAAATGCGGAGGTAGGGAAGATAATCATTAATGGTAACTCAAAATTTGTAAACTAGGATGGGATTGCTAGTAGGCGAGTATCTTTCCCGAGCGATGGGCGGTGCGGCCCTTGAGACGAGCCGGGAGTAGGAGGCGAAGGGAGAGAAGTGAGTCGGCGGGGCCTCGTCGGAAGGCCCGAGCAGTGATGCAGGGACGGCGATGATAAACACAGTGGACGAGAGAATACATCATCAAATCTAGGCGAGGAGATGATAGGAAGGGAGTCAAGACTTGATGGGAAGAGACTCGGAGGAGAAGAAGGGGGAGTCCTGAAGAAGGTGACATCAGCGGAGAGAAAGTATCGATGAGTCTGAGGGGAATAACAACGATAACCCTTCTAAAGTCGAGAGTAGCCTAGGAAGATGCATTTTGTGGCCTTGTCTGAAAGCTTATCTTGTCCTAGAGTGAGAACATGAACAAAGCAAGTACACCCAAAGACACGAGGAGGAAGGATATAAAGAGGTTGGTCGGGAAAGAGGAATGAAATGAGCATGTAGTAATACAAATGAGGCATACGATTAATTAAATAACAATTTGTAGGCGTCCCCCAACGAAAGGAACATGATAGTGGTGGAGGAAGTCTGAGCTGTCTCAATGAGATATAGCGATTCTTACGTTCGGCTAACCCATTTTGTTGAGGTATGAGGGCCAAGTAATGAAAGAGTCCCATGTTGGGACATAAATGAGAAATAAAGGGTGCGAAATATTATCGAGCATTATCCACTACGTAACACACGAATAGAAATATTGAATTGGATCTGAATTTTAGCATAAAATTTTTGGAAAATAGAATGTCTCTTCATTTCGATTTTTAATTAAAAATATAAGTCTGTCGAGAATAATCGTGATAAGTGACAAAATACTCAAAACTAAAGTAAACCTTGGTCAAATGAACTGAACATGTGGACAAGTTGAAAGGAGATGTGTTGCAGATTATTCAAGCCAGCTGCGGGAGCGAGACACGAGTATGTTTCCCAGTGACCAGGGACTCACCGCATGAAGTGACAAAGTGGAAACAGGGACCATCTTAAGGAACCCAAACGGACTAGGGTGGCTTTGATTGTGGATGAGAGTGGAGCATCGGTGAGAGCATAAGCTGGGGAGATGATGAGGTGAGGGTGTGACAGAGAGGCCTGAGACTCACGTCAGATGCTAATCTCGTCTTCCCCGTACTCCAGGTCTGCAAGATCCTAAATTTATCGAGAGAAAAATAATGGAACAGTTAAAATGCAGTATTTTGCGTGGAAATAAGATTAAAGGGACACTTCCCGGGGTATAAAGGACGAGTGAGAGGTAGGGAAGGGAGGATGGGCGAACCAATACCTTTAGTACAGTTTGAGAACCATTAGCTAAGGTAACGATGGAGTAAAGTAGGAGTAGTAGTAAGAGAAGAGAAAAGGTCTTTGTGCGAATGTGATCGGAAGCACGGAGTCTAGAATCCAAGAGTCGAGGAAGATGTATGAGTAAAGGCGAGGGCGGAGGCAGCGTGGTGCAGGCGGTCACATGACGGCTTGGTGCTTGATAGCGAGATAGGCATCATACTCAGTCAGGTGGGGAATGCCACAGGGCGTGGAGGGCTGAGTGCAGGGCGGCGAGTCAGTCCCGGAAGATTGGGCCGCGATGGGGCGTGCGAGGAGGCCGTCCATACAGGCGATAACAGCGATCACGAGTGTGGCGAGCTTTGTGCAATAGGTGCAATGAGGACGTTGTCCCTCTACCTCCGATTCCTGCTAGTCCTCCCAGAAGGTTAATTGTGAGAAACTAACACGAAGAATCTAAAGGAACCTCCCGGATGGCAAAGTGCAGGCGTGGAGGAGATACGGAGGAGGCGAGCAAACATCATCCGAGGATCGGACCGAAGGGCTGCCCGAGGGCCCGATGTCGAGAAGGTCTCAGATCAGGACGGAGGCAGTAAGGAGTAAGGACCATGAAGAACTTGTCGAAAACTGCGTTTGTTGAGTCCCAGCGTCACTAGTAATGAGCATGTCGATTCGGGAACTCCTCCTTAAGAGAAGCAATGCGCCCGATATAATTAGATAAATCCATGTCTGGTGGCGGAGATTAACAATAGCGAAACCACCTTATAAAGGCGTTGGATATCATTAAATTAGCATAGAACTTTTGTGATTCCAAAACTTAGAACATGTCTTGGCTGAAGATGAAGCAAAATTTTTGGATCAGCGAAATTTGCCATATAGTTGGGCATCTATTTTCTTCTAGTGCACCTTGTCAACACTAGGTATAGCATCCTCAGATTGTAATAAGATGATCCCTCATAACCTTTGTCCAGTAAACCCAGGAGTTCAGTGACCGGAAAATCATTCTCTTTACCAATCAATTTTTGATGTGATAGTAGGAGATCGATATGAAGTAAAAATAGGATTTTTAGTAGCCCCATATCCCCTTGAAGCTGGAGATTGAATCATGTTTGGATTTAAGAGAGCCCTAATAGGAGGGCGAATCACGGCTGTGGAACTTGAAATCACGGCTGTGGAACTGGAGATGAAAGCAAGGACCAGCCGTGGAGAAGATGATTGTGAAGGCGACGGAGGTAAAATGGGCAAAAGTGGATCTGGGGGCTCGGGGTGGACCGCCGGGTGGAGACGGCCAAGCCGGCGCGGGCGACCTGTGGCGTGGAGTCGATCCTTTGGAGAAAGGTTCCGCAGCGCGCCGCAGCGGCCGTGGCGTGGGCGGCGAGTGCCGGAGAAGGAGGCCAGTGGCGCGTGCGTGGCGGTTCTTGTAGGGGTTGCCCGCCGGAGTGTAGATTGGCCTCGTGCGCCTCGGAATCCCCGTGATTCCGTGGAGAAGGCGTCGGGAAATTCACCGTGACGACGGAGGCGGCGGCTGCGGCCGATGAGGAGGATCCCGGCGGTGATTAGGTTCGGGAGAGAAGAAGGTGATCGGAATGAAACACAATCCTTTGAAAAAGTAGAGGTAGGAACCCTTTGGCTCGATACCATGTTGAGATAAAGAGAGAATCCCTAATTTTTATTATTTCCACGGAAAGAAATGCTTGCTTTTACATTACATATTGGACTTATATATATATACACACTCTTAGGACCCACAATCTGATCAAGACAATAAGGAAAATCTTGTACAATATCTAGCAGGGATTCATTCTTGGTGCAGTGATAACAGATCTTTTTCTTTATCCAGGCATAATGTAGGGTCAAATACATGTACCACCATTTCTTACAAAATGATGAAGTGGGGTCTGTTAGGTCACCTAGGACCTCGGAAAATGGGACATGGAGTTTGTAGATTTTTATTTAATAAAAATTGGGAGTATTAAAATTATTCTTGTTTTTAGCAAGAAATTTTTTTAAAAGATAGTTCCCAAGCATAACATTAATCATAGAGTAAAAAGTCTATCTATATAAAAAAAAAATCAATCACACAGTAAAAGTAGTTACTTCTACTACTGAAGAAAGAAGTTAAAAATCATCTCAGACAGATCTGAATGTGCAAGACACTTAGGTGCGGCAATATCCTATAACTATGACAGCATCTGAATGTGTGCCTCAGGGAAACAGTGAAATAAAGTTCAACATGTGCAATTTATATTGGATACCTTTGCAACTTTTCAAAAGTATGCTGTGGCAATCTTATCTAAGTACTTATGCTAATGCCACTCTACTCTGTTTGTGTGTATAAAAAATTACTCAAATTCAATGAGCATTTATTCTCTTTCAGCCAAACAAAGATATATTTGTAACCTCTCAGTTACTAAATTCCTAACTGCAACAACTGTAGTTTCTCAAATGATGGATTTTTTTATTCACTTCATTAGCTGTCTGATAGTTCTGTTAATTCAATCCTTCTTGGGGACTTCTAACCACCTCCAGTCCTTCCCTTTAAACAGCTAGCAGATAGACCTTACAACTCCCAAAAGATGGGGGTAGCTAGATACTCCTGTGCCACAAGCCCAGTCTGCCTTTCGTTAGCTTGAGGTTGCTCCACATCCGAATAAGACATAATTAACTAGTTTACTTAGAAAAATTGTGCTGATCAGTTTCTGTTGACTTTTAATTATTTTTTCTGGGGTTTGAACTTGTTCTCTTTCCCCATACATGATATCACTCACCATTCTTTGATCTTTGATGGTGGTCCTTTCATTAAGCAGATGGTTGAATCAAGATTCAGGGAACTTCTTGATCACTCTATGTTACTTCTGAAGAAGAAATGGCTTTTTGGTATCTTGGATGATTTTACAACTAAGCAGCTCCCACATAATGTAACTTGGGGTTTAAGCTTGTTATATGCCATGGAGCACAAGGGAGACCGAGCCTCAACAACAACTCAAGGTGAAATTAACAAGGAAGTTTCTATATTTTTTTTCTTTCTTCCCCTAACTCTTTTCTTATTAGATGTTCCTCATACAAAGTAATTCTTTTTTTTAAGGTGAGCTGGCTCATGCATTGAGATTCTTAGCGTCTGTGGTATCCAAAACTTTTAGCTTTTTGGTGACATTCTTGAATTGCATAAGCTTCAACTGAGAGCTCTCGGGTGGCATATTCATTATTTTTTGAACTGGAAAACTTCTAGATGCTGCTCAATCTGGTATATCTTTTCTCTGTTCTTTGAAGATCTATTTTAGCCCTATTTTCTCTACAAACTTAATTTGTCTTCAGCGTAGTCAATTGAAATATTTTTCAGTCCTCTTTGGTTTTCAGGTCAGTGTTTTATAACCAACTGATGTTGGAAGCATGAGACCTTGATCCTAATATTCTCTTTCTCTCCAAGAGGAGCTGTGTTTGCCTGTGGCATGTAGGAACATTTGAACAAAAATTGTATGCCTAGGCCTTGTTTCTTATTGATTTTATTGAGATACGGAATGTTTGATCTTCAATCATTGTAATATCAATCATTGATTCAAGATATGGATTTGAGATGTATGATCATTGGCCTCTATAAAGTGGGGTGGGGCAAATTATTACTGGTTTAGCGTGGGCCATATGAAGGGTGTGTGTTCATTTCATCGACATTCTTCTATCTATAACTCTGTGCAGATACCATTTATTTTCTCATATTTTTGTTTATGCTGGCCTTTATTTGTTGTCTAGTTGCTACTGGTATACTGCTAACTTTATCCAATGTATTGAATGATTCTTTAGTTTACCTCCTCAACTTTGTTTTATCTAATGAATTCACTTCAAATGGGTGTCCATTCTAATGAGAATATTATTGATTCAGAGGATCCTGTGACCGACACCTTATCATCATCCAAGACTGCAGATCTTTATGACAAAGATGTCATTTCCTTCTCTGAGGTGGACATCATTACCCCTGCACAGAAAATGTTGGCTAGGCGGTTGACATGGGACATAGTACCCGGGAAAAGTCTTCTTGTTACTGGTTAGTGATGTGATTTCTTTATTTATCTGCCCCTTAGGGTTTAAATTTGACAAATCTACGATTTCAAGGTCCCAATGGGAATTGGGAAAAGCTCTATTTTTCAAGAGTTCTTGGAGGACTTTGGCCTGTGCAAGTGGTAGACTTAGTAAACCAAGCCCAAATTGATGAAAGGACCGGATCAGGCTGTAAACGGTGTATTCTATGTTCCTCAACGACCTTGCCATACTTAGGAACACCAAGGATCAGATTATCTATCCCCCTCTCGTGTGAGGAAACAGAGATGAGGGTGTTTAATTTGTATGGAAAAGGTGAATAAGTAGTTGTACTTCTGAATTTTATTTCTCAGTTCTTTTTTTCCATGCTGAATACACTTATTTGTCTTTGTTGTTGATATACATTCTTTCTATGTATTCCTTTTCCCCCTTTTTCTTCACTGAGGTGCTTAGTCATGCGATGTTCAGGTAAAAACTCTGTTGACACCAAAATCACGTTGGATGAACATTTGAAACATGTCTAGAATGTCCGATTTACTCTATCTTTTGGAAAGGGTGGACAGTGGCTGGGATGCTAATCTCAATTGGGAAGACATCCTTTCACTTGGAGAACAGCAGAGATTAGGCATGGTGAGCTCTGCTAATCCTTTGTAACTTCAACTCCGTGCATAAACAATACTGATTTAAGAATTCTTGTAGACTCAAAACTGTTTCTCTTTACTTTCTGTGTTTACAAGGCACGCTTGTTCTTTCACAAGCCCTCAGTTTGGTATCCTCGATGAGTGCCCTGCCAAGTATGTTACGGAAGACCCACATCACATTTTTTTCAGGTACAGGTCTTGGCCCTGATCTAATGGTTTTCTTTTTGTGCAGTGCTACTGGTGTTGATGTTGAAGAACATCTTAGGCTTACAACTGGAATGGGGCATCTGATTGTTACCTCCTCGCAGGTAAGTTTGAAGAATTTACAATGGTGGATTTTGAACGCCCTGTTTTCTGTCTGGTTTTTATCTCTCAGTTAATAATCAACTTATTAGTAGAGAGCCCATATGGAAACTTCGTCCTTTTCCTGAATTCTGTGGCCCTTACTATGAAAATATTTTTGTTGCTTTACTATTGCAGCGTCCTGCTTTGATACCATTTCACTCTGTAGACTACGGTTGATTGATGGTGAGGGCAAGTGGGAGCTTCGATCGATCGAACAATAATGAGTTGACAATACCAGCCTGATTGTGGTCTTCTGCTCCATGTAATTCTGTATTTTTTCCTGCCAATGGTGGAGGGAACGAAATTATTGACGTTCCTATAGCAGGAAATTGGTTAGTTTATCATTCCAAAAGGTGGAAGGTGTAGTAATGTAGCTCAATACACCATGATTAAGGGCCAAAGAGAAGTAACGAAATCAGTTGAATATTAAATTACCGCACACAGGCATGTCGGTAAATACCTGTAATATAAAAGCCCCTTTTATGCAGGGCATTTCTAAAAAGAGCGGATATCAATTCTTTGTGTTGGGTGAACACAAACTTTGACTAGTCATTTTACAAGCCCCCAAGAATAAAAGGGCGGGAGGAACAAGAAATCGAGGTGGTTCTCTTTGTTTTACTTCTGGTTTTAACTCAATGCTTTCAAATAGAAATCGGACAAACAAACCAATTTGCTAGGACATAATGATAGCAAGTGTTGTGGCCAATTTGGAGGCAAAAAGAAAAAGAAAAAAGCGATATTACTGATTGTTGTGGGTTAGTGTGGTGGATAAACACCAAAAGCGTCATTTTCTTACCAACGTGTAAAGTACGATTTGTCTGTTTATAAGCTGAACTGCCTGTACGACAGAACAGCATTACTTTTAAATATTCATCAAATCTTCCCACCGGCTTATAAAATTTAAATTTTCAGCAAATCTTTCCTCCAGTTGTAAAGAGAAACGATAGCATCCCTACATAATCTCCAAGGGACTGATAAATCTTCGAATTGAGGGCCCGTTTAGAACTAAAGTTGAGTTTTCTTGAGTTCAAAATGCTTTTTACTTTATGATCCCTCTCCACATACTCCCTTTGGTATCTCAGACCCCACTCGATTTCAAGTTGCAGAATATAATAATTATAATATGCGATCCTTGGCATAGCAATGGATCTTCCTGGGATCCTAGGTTCAAGTTGGATCTTCTTTCCATAACACCGTACCACTTTGTTCTTTTCAGAAGCCTCCACTACCACATATTATGTATGTTGCAGAAGATAATAATTATAATATGCGATCCTTGGCACAGCAATGGATCTTCCTGGGATCCTAGGTTCAAGTTGGATCTTCTTTCCATAACACCGTACCACTTTGTTCCTTTTCAAGCCTCAGTACCACCCAGAAGATAATTATAATAGCAAAATTCCTTGGCACAGCAACAGGGTCTTCTGGATCTAGGTTCAAGTTGGATCTTCTTTCCATAACACCACTTTTTTGTTGTTCTTTCAGAAGCCTCAACTACCACAGTTATGTATCAATTGATTGGCAAAGGACTATTTTGATTATGTAAACTTAGGCTATGAATTAGTTTCCTAAAAGAAATACTAATGAAAAATTGAGAGAAAAAAAAAGAAAGAAAAGAAGGATAAACTTTTGTGAAACATTTAATAAAATGGATGCAATTCAATTTCCATTATTTGTTTAACCATAGAAAATAAAAGAAAAATGAATGAAAAGATTATGAATTATTATATTTTATATATTTAGTAATGTTTTTAGTATTAATATAGTATTCCTAAGGTACCCCAAAGCCTAGCACATTTTTCTCTTAATAATTTTTAGAATTCAATGTCACCCCTCACTAATTCTCTCATCTTTTTCTTTGCTAGCTCATTTTCTTTAAACAAAGATGAATGATGTTTTGGCTATTTTGGTTTTAAATCACTCATCTACATATTTGTTAATCATTTTCTTCTCAATAAAGTGATTTTTTTCACATACATCTAAGTTTTTACTTGGTTTTTTTTTGTCATCGACTTGTTGCGATATGTGGTATTGTCATCGACTTCTTGTGGGATATGGTTGTATCGTCTTGGTCCGACGGTGAGCTATTCATACAGCAAAACATATTTGATTTAATCGAATCTCTTAGTCGCAGTCGTAAATATCTTCATAAATGGAATTATAGTTATTCTAGTTTTATACAGTTATCAATATATAAGCTTTTGAAACATTATTTATTCTACAAATCTTGACATATGTCTTCTAAAGTTTTTATGATTTGATTATATTTTTTATTGAATGTACTAATTTTGAAATTTGAATCAATAAAATTATCTCTATTTCAAAAAACAAAATTCTAACAATATTTTTATAAGAATAAATAGGTTAATTGGGAGGGTTGTGTCTTAATTGAGCAAAACCACTCCAACTTATTGGATAAAAAAATAGTTATAAGCTCCTAAAGCACTATTTTAAAGGAATAATTGAGAAAATAATTTCTTTAGAATTTTTTTATTTCTACGATATTATTATATGTTATTGAACCTTCAGGAAGAAGTATTTTTACTTAATAATTTTTCCTTCCCCTTTTTATGAAACCAAATATAAGTCTAAATGATTATAGATTTATAAATCTAATCATTTTCATGTTTTTTCTTAAAAAAATAACCTATATATACATATAAAAGTTAGAAAGTTTACTTTTATCAAAATAAAAATAAAATATATATAGACCTTATAAGGTGCAATTATGAATCGTGAATGTGATACAAACTTGACACGTTTTTACTTGTTTAAGTTGAGTATAATTGTACTTTGATCAAATTCATATTTACTCGTATAATATGTTTCATAAATGAGTCATATTTATGTTAATCCATATAGCACAAATTGACCCATTTGGTATTAATAACAAATTTAATATTTAATTCAAATTATCAGTTTAATATGTTGACTGTGTTAAATATTGAAAAATTAATTATAATTCATATTAATTTAAATGGCTAAATTAATAAATAGGGTTATTCGTGTTGTGTTACCGAAGTACTAATTAAGCCATGTTTGAATTTATTAATTTTGACATGTTTATTATTCATGTCTTATTTGGGTTAATATGAATATAATGAAATACAGCATATATTGACACGACTCTAATAATAAGATCAGTTTAAATTGTCATCCCTACGCACGAGCTAAACTTTTGTAATAAAGTGAAAATAAACCATTGAGGCCCAGGATCAATAGGAGAAAGGCAGGTGGATCATGTTGAATCTTAGTAAGAACATGTACTTCATAATATTAATATACAAAGTGAATAAATAAATATAAGTAAAACACTTTGATGAGCGGACAAATTGTTTATAATAGTGAACAATTATAAAAATAACTTTATTTGTTTATCTTTGTAATCCATGTACTTTTTGATTACCCTATTGCTTTAATAAGACAGTCAACTAAAGTTAAGTTGCTAGTGCAAGCATGGTGTCAAAATATTCCATGGTTTCAGGTTTGATGCGTGTCAGAGCGTGGGATTAGGCGTCTTTAAGGAAACTAGGAGCACAGAATTTTTAAATCAGATGCTTAAGAATCAGGCCACGGCGATCGTTTGTGGGTGAACTCATCTTGACCGTCCAAAAAATACATTTTGCTATGCATAATCAGCACTCAAATCATTTATGAATTCATAATGGAAGGGTAAACATGAATCACACAGGATTTGAATGATGTAAACTGTTCCAGGGTCGGAAAAACATAGAAAGGAGATTTAGCCTTTCAAGATCGGAAAGGTTTATTTCGATTAAATAATATGTATTAGATATACACCCAGGAAGTAAGATAGCAACAATAACTAATAAGGCCAGTATAGTGCAACTAAGATCTTGATGACTGGGTCTGTGATTTTGTGATTTTCCCATCCTTGATCCCACCACTATTTTTATGGATAATTTCCTCGCAACTTCCTCAAAAAGCACCTCACTTCCCCCCTATATAAATAATCCCACAAACCAAATCCAATACTTTATCATCTTCATCATCAATATTTAAGAATCCTCTACTTACTCTACCCTGTACTCTCTCTTTCTCAACAGTCAACCTACACAGTTCCATGGGTGCTTCTCAGTTACTTTCTTCTCTTAGCTGTGAAATAAAGATCATTAGAGCGAAAAACGTCAGGAACTCCAAAGATGGGGGAAACTGTTTTGTCCGTGCTATCTCTCCGCCGGAAACAACCAAAGGGTCAGTCTCAACAGCCGGGAAATATCGTCCAATTCCGGTCTCTTCTTTGACAATTCACCTCTTGGAATGCTGGAAGTGAGAGTCCGATTCAGAGGAAGGCTGATGGGAACGAGTGGTTTCGAGCTCCGGTGGAGAAGTAAGATTCGGTTCTCATTGGGTGTGTAAAGTCACGTGTCCTGGGAGAGTCGAGATTCCATGGAATCCGTTTTCCGCTTCTAAGGAAATGGAAATCGAGAACTGGGTTTCGATGGTTTTCACCGGCGGGCAGCAGTCGGATTGTTGATGAAGATTGTGAAGCTCCAGCGTGCGAAGTGGCCATGAAAGTCCGGATGCCGGAGAGGGAAGAAGGGCATTGGAAGGATGTGGGATGAGTGGGTGCATGGGCGCTGGTGGTGGGTGCAGATTGCACTTGCGCTACGCCGCGTAGGGCAACTGATCATATACTTCGCACTTGCAGTTTGGAGGTCAATTTGCCAAAATTGACCAAATTCAATCATGTGGCAAGCTGGTCTTTTATTTGTATTAACTGTTGTAAATGAATATTGGAATTTTCTTCTTCTCAAACTTTAGTCAATCTTTATTTAATGGGTTCATTCTATATGATTGAATTTGTTATATTTAAAGTTGGTAATATAATTAATGTGATCATCTCTAATCACCTCTTCCAGTCAGTCATGTTAGGTTATTTTGAGTTGACCATTTTGGGATCCGCACCTTCTAGAATTAGGGTGGCTGGTGCGGGTTTCAAAGCGTCCCAATCCAAAAATTTTGAGCCCTTTACTTAATAATTTAGGAAAAATAACGCTTTCAGGAGGTTAATTTGAAAAGTATACTACTTCAGGAGGTTAATTTGAAGGCAAATGGGAAGTGGATCATAAAGACTTGGAGTGGGTTAATTCAATACATTTGACCAAAAAATATTTGTTTTTTGAGAACCAAAGGAAATTTTTATCCATATAATTCAAAACTACCCACCCTCTATATACAATAATATAACAAATTTTATTTAAATAAAAAAAACTTTTAAACTTTTATTTATATATTTAAAAATATATATTCAAAAAAAAAATATTTGTCTTAGAAAAGATTCTTTTATTTATATATTTATACCTTTTCTGACGTGAAATCTAATAATTTACCACGTTGGGTTATTCAAAAGGGTCATATATTTTATTGGTCTTCTTCAATATATTTAGAATGCTAACAGTAATGTAATATAGGTCTTGTCTTATAATTATCGGTCTTCACTTTAATAGAAAGTCCCTAAACCCCCTATTTATCACGTTTCCTTTGTCCAAAAGGCACTCAATTTTAATCCCATTTTATATTTCATGAAATGCATGAATTATATTTTGAGTCTAGATGGAGGGCTTAAGTAAGTATGTATGCTTTGAAATGTTTGGGTATTGTTTAACTTATTTCTACAGACCAATTGAATGAAGTAATTGCTCTTTTTCTCTTTTTCTCTTTGAAGGCGCTCCGACGACTAGTTATGCCCAGAGGATTACATCCCACGATTGTTGGGACTAAAATTTACTATTGCTAGGAATAAAAATGGGGGCTACTATAATAAAAGAAAAATAAAAGAAATAAAAGAATAAAAATGGAAATAAAATCTGCTCTAAGCTACTCCTAAATGGGGTTTACTATGTCCTCCAGACTACGATTGAGCAAAGTACCAAAACTAGGTTATACGTAGTAATGTTTGAATTAAAATAAACTCGAGCCATTTCTGCATAATGGAGTGCACAGTCTTACTTTAATATATTTCAAGTCACTACGCCCATCCCATGTGAGGTCGAGGTCTTCTTAGCCCCACAATTATTAGGTCTTCTTATTAATAAAAAGTCCCTAACCCTATTTACTCGTTTCTTTGTCAACTCAATTTAATCCCATGTATATTTCATGAAATGCATGAATTATATTTGGACTCTGAATGGAGAACCAAAGTAAGTATGTATGTGTAAGTATTTTACAGGTTTTCATACTTCCAGTGAGCATGAGGTCCTTACCTATAGCTAGGGGAAAAGTTGTAACCGAGGTTATACGTGTAATATTATTTAAGGTAAAAATGAACTCAGGAACCCTTTGATCATGACCCCGAATGCACGGATACTACTTTAATATATTTCAATCTTGCTAATGTAATACGGTGCTACGCTACAGTGCTCAATCTTCTACGTAATAGAAAGTGCTAAACCCTTATTTATACGTTTTGCCTATCCTAAAACTGGTTTTATCCCATTTATATTTCATGAAATGCATGAATTATATTTAGACTTCTAGATGGAGAACCAAATTATTATGTATCTTGAAATGTTTGGGTAATTCATATACTTGAGTAGCTAGGGGAAAAGTTGTAACCGAGTTATCATGTGTAGTAATGTTTAGGTAAAATGAACTCAAACCCTTTCTTAGTATGACCCAAATGCACATGTACTACTTTAATATATTTTCAAGTACTACTTTAATGTAATCTTAATTTTTACGCCACAATATCGGGTACTACCTTAATAAAAAATCCTAGCCCCCTTATTTACCGCGTTTTTGCTATCAAAGCTTTGAGTTTAATCCCATTTTATATTTCATGAAATGCATGAATTATATTTAAGACTCTATGGAGAACCAAATTAAAGTAGCTCTTATGTAACGAAATGTTTAGGTATTCATGTGAGTGAGCATGAGGAGGGTCCTTGCTTCGGGGAAAAGTTGTAACCCGAGGTTATCTTTAGTAATGTTTAGGTAAAATGAACTTGAGCCTTTCTGAGTGTGACCCAGGCGATGCAGTACTGCACTTTAATATTTCAAGTACTACTTTAATGTAATATCGTACTACCACTTAATAAAAAATCCCTAAACCCATTTACCCACCTTTTTGCTATCAAACTCAGGTTTTAATCCCATTTATATTTTCATGAAATGCATGAATTATATTTAGACTCTATATGGAGAACCAAATTAGTATGTGAAATGTTTAGGTATTCATACTTAGGAGTGAGCATAGGGTCCTTAGCTAGGGAAAAAGTTGTAACCTTGAGGGTTATGTAGTAAATGTTTAGGTAAAAATAGACTCAAACCCTTTACCGTGATATGACCCAAATGCACAGGTACTACTTTAATATATTTAAAGTACTACTTTAATATATTTCAAGTACTGCTACTTTAATGTAATCACGGTACTACCTTACGGTATGGGTACTACCTTGTAGAAAGTCCTAAACCCTTTATTTCCCCTAAACGCAAATTTGATTCAATTACATTTTTAATTTATGCATACAAATGCTCATACCAACTTATTTAAACAACAACTTCACGCAACTTTATAAGAAAATTTACTGTTTTAATTTTGTTTATTTACGTTTGTAAACATAAATTTTGATTCAATTCGTTTGTAATTTATGACGCAAAAATGCTCATACCCAACTTATTTAAACAACTTCGCAACTTTTGAAAGACAAATTATTAATTTTGCCAAATTTCATTTAGTTACGTTTGTAAACATAAAATTGATTCAATTACGTTTGTAATTTATGCACACAAATGCTCAATCTTTATTAGAACTTTTGTCTATATCACTGATAACATTAATGAATTTGTCCAGGTAAGCCACTTTATCCAGCTTCTAGTTTTAATCCCATTTCTGTTTCATGAAATGCATGAATTATATATTTGGACTCTAATTTATTTAATTGAATCACAACGAAAATGTAACAATTAATTTCAAAGCTCAATGAATGACACCATTGTATTGTTTCTAACGAGAACTCATTAAATGAAAAAAACCATCATATTGTTGGAACCTTATAATACCATTCAATACAATGTGCCTTTTCTTAGCGAACATGTTCTATGGCAACCCCTAAGCACATAAATGGAAAAAAGAAGCAAACAAAAAAGTTCTACCTTTTAAATGGGTGGCAACCAGTAATTTAGTCATACGGTGAAAGTCTAAGATATGCTAAAATATGGGTGACACCCAATTACATTTGTTAGTTGATTTTGGGTAAGCGACCTCATATCAGTTTTTAACTATAATATATAAATTTAATAGAGTTTCCAAATGTTTGTATCGGAGAACAATGGCTACAAACAACTACAGCAGTCAATTACACTTGCCTTGCTTTGATTAGCTCCCATTCAACATTCTTTATCCTTTGTATTAAATCACCAATGTACATAACAACTTTATCTGTAATAATCAGGTTCAATACTAGAAACACAAATAACACAAGCGTATCAGCGTATATAATGTCTTGAAATATATATATATGATTAATATAATAGTTACGCAACAATCGATTTTGTAGGTGTTGAGCCATTCCAGTTCCATATGTTGGTCACATAAATTCCACGATCATGCCTAAACCGCGGGAATTAATATTTTCATTTGTAGAGAAAAAAACAAGTAATGATAATTGTGTTGTCTATAAAACATCTTTGTTAACTTTAAATATGTTGAAATAATGTCTTATAATTTCTTAGCACATAACATCAAGATTGAGCGGCGTTGATTGATGAGACGGCGTTAGATACCGCCTGTCAGATTAAGGAAAGAAAACCAAATTTGAATAATACTTATAGTATAAGGTCAGCATTAAATTAATTAACCTAATGCAAATAGATCCACTTACAATAGTGGAAGTCATCATAATGTATCACACTAATTACGGATTTGGTACACCACGTGCTCATTTCTTCAGCCAACAAATGGAGGTACCATGATCGGGTTCATGCTAGCCATCAAATGGAGGTGGAACTCTTAGTATTTTGGATTTCTCGAATGCGTATTTGTAGTATATCAGCACATTAACAAAAAATTAACAATATAAGATATATTAAAAATACAGATTTACCATGAAATGATCTTCTTTTAAGCGTCTTGTGATTTTTCCATATCCACGAACATTTATGTGTTTCATTAGTTAGTCGTGGTTGTGACTAAGCGAGGGTCATTCAGCAGACAAAGAAAGGGCATTTGCTCTACAGGAACATCCGCGATATGGCATATGTTTTTGATAAGGTAAAAAATGCGAAAATTGAGGACAAGTAAATTACTGCCATTTATAGCTTGGTCATAGCACTTGATCCTTAACAACAAGCATCAACTTTAGAAAAGTGGAGATACACATGGAAGAGCAAACAACGCACATACTATACATCGAGCACCCTCTGGGGCTGCAGTTCCATTTTCTAAGTATTGGAGCACAAATTTGCTCGATTTATTTCTTTACATTAACCTCACCATCCCTTTTAGGTCCATAAGTCATGTATGCCCTCCAACTAACATTTTCTGGTGCCAAAATGGATTCAGCATGCAAAAATAATAAAGACACCTTTTTTGAATTCATCACGACTTGAAGTGTATTAGACTTTCTTCTGACAATTAAAGCGAATATACCGGATGACCAATCCCGCGCCCCAGCGGATGAATGATAACATGGCAGTCCACCTAATGGGATACATAACATTCATGACATCATCTTTGTCACGCCAGTACGATCTCAATCTTATACGATGATACACCGCCATTATTTTTGATATAAGATAATGACATAACTGTAGCGGATCTCTCGGCATGCAATTTGTATGATCCACCAAGCCCAGACCTAATAGCTGACTTATACTCGGGCAATTGATGAATAATGGACCAAAATTCTTTCCACGAACAACGAGATTTGGGAGCTTCACCTATAGTTACATACAAAACAAAAACGAAACTATATACACGTTAGTAAGCAATCTTGTTAAATGGTTATTAAAATCTCGAGTTACAAAGAATGATGAAGGTCATATCTCATCACCTCATACATTACTTGTGGAAGGAATAATACTTGTTCCTCTGAAATTTAGCCATGTAATAGCTGAGATGATAATATATACTTAAGACTGCATACATTCATGCATGAAACGAATATTAACATATAAACCTTATAAAGAAAAACATAATTCCATAATAATATAGCATTTTTACCATTTTGTAAAGCCGCCACATAGTTCACTTAATACATTAATTAACAAAAACACAAACCAAATGGGATGTGTATGACAGTTCACTAATATGAAAATCAACCCAACATTAAATGTTGCAATGGATTTTTTGCAAGTTTTCTATTATGCCCGACCATGTGCATCGTGACGATAAGCGATCCAAGCTTATCTTGAAATTGCGAGCTCAATCGCGGCTTTTTCTTGGTCTTTGGGAGGCCAGCACACTAACCTGAGTGGATTTAAAAGAAGAATACATTTATATGACATCTCAGAGACAACACCATCGTCTTGGACTTTGCGCGTATGTCTGATACATGAAAGTGCACAGTATGCGATTGTTGTCGTGGGGATTTGAAACCGTAGACAAATCAACGACATTTTGCCCCTATGGAGTAAAGCTACGCATGCATGATCCCACATGGAATACGACATTTGCCAGAACATGTACATGATTGTTCCTTAATGTATCCATTTCGGCACTAAATCACCTACAAATACGGTATAAAGGTTTCCATGAATGGATTGATGATGAAGCCTCCCGCACAATATTAATTTTTCACTTTCTTTTTGATTTTGGCCCTATAATACCCACTTCCATGCATTTGACTCGACTTTATGTATTCCAGACAAGCATTGCACCCAACTTAGTCTGTCCTCGATGTCGGCGCTGAAGTAATTGATGTAGTTCGTTTATGAAACATTGAAGGGCGCTAATGAATTAAATGATCATTTATCCCATCTTTTCTTGGGAATTTCGTGACATGGCCCGATGCCGAGTTCATTTTACTCAATCCATGTAACCAATGATTCGTTATACGCACTTTCGCAATTCAAACATGTGATAATTGTAATCGGTCTCCACCCTTGCATAGGCAATTTTATCTAACCATTCAAGAAAATTTTTCTTCCCCTTGTTCCCCTTTATGCTATGTTTATTAAAATAGCTACTAAAGTTCTCCTTTAAGTGACGATAACAATAAGCATAGTTCTTTGCTTCAAATATTTTCGGTACACTACGAAGAAGACCCGGACGCCTATCTAATATAATGAAAACCTCCTTCTTCCCAATAACTTTGTTTAAAATTTTTCAAGAGCCAGCGACGACCATCATAATTCTCAGGCTCATAACTCCAGCTGGCTGGAAACATGTTGTCATTGGCATCATGAATGTGAGAATAAGACTTCCCTTATGGGCCCTCAATGAGATGAGTCAATGGCGGCGATAGATGGCGACACGTAAAAACCCTTGTATGGACACATCATAATGCGATAAGCCAGATTGTTCAAAATTACCATCACTTGATGAGTCAGCGACGGTCTGATCTGGATTACTACGAACTATTCGCTCACACATCGAGGCAACAACTTATGGTAATTCAGGTTGACCATCCTCTTATTCTCTCCTTGGCACTTCTCCTTAGTTTGCCACACTTGACAATACAGAAGTCAATCTCATTCCATGTTCTCACAGCGAAATCTTTACAAATTTGTCGTGGTTGGTACTGAGGTAGATGGAATAACCTCGTCAATTACCACAGTGACGCGATTAGATCACGCGGTTGAGAGGCGTACATCATCAAGCGGTATGGCTAGCTCATTTCGAATGTGCACTTGAATGACATCAGATGCACCAACGACCACGACAGTTGACACTCCAGAGACGGTTGGTCCATTGCATCTGCATGGTAATGTGCTTAGAACTATTTCTTTTGTAAATAGTAAAATCTCTGATAAAGACATTAAGTACAAAGCATCGAATCGAAACAATTTGGAAAGCGTTGTCCATAAGTACGTTTTGAATCTCTGGAGTACTACGTTGAGCCCACACTTGTCTGTTTCATTTGCTGTATTGAAATGACCAGCCCAAGATTTCTATTTGGGCCATTTGCGAAATATCAGAACAACAAGTGCAGATTTTGAGTCTCATTTCCATGAAACGTGTTCATAATTAGAACCCACAATAGGTGTGAAGCGTATCTGAACATGAAACCTTTAGTTATTCTTGAACATATATTTTACAAATTAAATAGGCAATACCATGACAATGATGAGTTTAGCTTAATATACCTCGAAGGTAGGTTTACACCATTTGCGTCCTCGGTATTCGACAACACATATACACGACAATAGCTATCATTGAATATGAACATCTTCATCAATTCTTCATCGTCATTTTTAACAACACCATATTAAAGATGGATCAGAATTTTAAGTATGATTCAGTTCGCGAATTTGGTTCAGCATAACGCGCAAACTAGACAAATTGATGACCTGAAATATTCATTCACAAGTATTGTAACCAGCTTGTCCACCTTATAATCAATTGACCCATTTGCATCTTCACCATTTGCCCTCCTTCAAGGCCTCGCAGAACATTTAAAGTTCTCCATCTTCTTTGGTATACTTCTTGTTTGAAACACATATAAATTGAAGAATAATGAATTACAATTAAACATATACAACTATAAAAGTCCTTAATGCTAGATAACATTACTTATTTGATCACCACTTTTTGTTTGCTAATTAACATATCTAAATGACATGTTTAATATCATTATAAATGGGTAACACAAATTGTATATAAGAATGACATAGGAAATACTGCATGGTCATGGGATGGGAGGGTTATGTATTTGCTTTATATGTTTCTACACATATAAATGCTCTTGGAGAAACAACAAAAGATAAAAATTTCATCATATGCCTATGGGTTTTTAAAAAATTTCAACAAAAGAAGTGTTTCAAAATTTTAAAATCTAAGATCTACCTCATAGTATCTTTTATTGTGTAAATAAATAAATATTAGATGTATCCCTTAATACGTATACGATGGTTTCTTGCAGACTTCTTTGGGATTAATTACACAAATTGTTTCTATATCTATATACAAGATTGGTCAACTAATAGGATTTCTAGAATTAATTACGAATCTAATCTATGTGGACATGGTCCCCTACCTTCACACCTTCCTTTTCTTTTTTTTTCCTTTAATATTCAAGCATGCAATGTTTCCCTCAGGCCTTTTCCTCTTTGTCTTGTACAAAAAATTCAAACATAGCACAAAGAAATCAACACTTCTATTAAGCTATTCGAGCCTAGTTTGGAGCTTTAATAACCTTTTTCATATTTTTCCATATGCTTAATTTTAAAATCCCCACTGTGAATGAGTTGGAAAAACACAATTTAAATTTGATCCCGAAGAGCATGTGTTGCTCTTTAGTTTAAAGATTTTATGAATTGCTCCATTTTGTAGGGATGAAAACTATTTTTGAGAGATACATATTCATGGAATTCAGGTACCACCCTAAAACCCTTATTGGTGTGCGCTAATACATTTTCAAGGAAAACGATAGCCCCATTGCGGTGACCATCACCAAACTTAATGGATTCTAGTTTGGTGTGACAATACCAAATACAAAGACAAATTACACAAGTTTTATTACATTCATATTACTTAAGTACCAAATGGAATTTTCACAACTCTTGATTACAACACCAAATGGTTCCCTCAAAAGACAATTTTTTTTTATCTTGTAGCCTAATTACAATTCTTTGTACCTACTTCCTTTTATTTTCAAATAATTTATCTGTTAGCTGCCCTTAAAAATCTAAGACCGTTTTGTATAAAATAACTAATAGGAATGAATAAATGATGAATATAAACTTATAAATAAATTAATATGGCTAACAAATAAATAAATAAATTAGATGTATCTCTTAAATAAGAACTAAAAATATAATGGCTCTTGAATCTGCATTAGATTGACCTTGTCAATTTGTGAAGTGTTTCAAAATTTTAAAATCCTAAAATCTCTCAAGTATCTTTTAATATTAATAAATGATAAATATTAGATGTATCCCTTAATATACCTCATTGTGGGCAATGACTAACAAGATCTCTTGTGGGTTGAAGCCTTGTCAATTTGTGAGAAGTGTTTCAAATTTTTTAAAATCCTAAAATCTCTCCCTTATATTTTATTGTACTACAGTTTTTCTTCAAAATTCTCCCTAAACTTTTCTTTGTCATTTTCTGCGTTATTGGCGAAAACTCATACTTGACAGTTGCATTGTGTATATGATGAGTGGCATGAAGATTGATCATCGATCTGGTGTTTGACAAATTATAGTGTTTGTAGTAGATATTTTTGACGTATTGAGTTAGATAGGGTTCTTCCTAAATGAAACATTATGACCATTTCCTTCAAAAAACAGGTATTCATTGGAAACAGATCAGCGATAGAAAAACTTTCTCAGTCTAATTTATCGTTATAGACGAGAAATAGAAGGATTTAAGGATATTAAATGGAGAATCTATATTGGAGTATTTACTTTTATCCCTTATTTAGGGCCTTAACAACTTTGAATTTCAAGGAAATCCTTATGCAGATTATTCGGCTCCAATCTTCTTTGTGGATTTAGGGTTACAGGTAACTAACTTTACAATTTATATAAATGGAGAGATTGTATGAGTGCGAGGCAGGGAAGCGAGAAAAATTTTCGGGAAATAAGGATTTTCTACTTTTTGAATTGGAATGAGGCAGAAAATCAATTCCTCTTCTACCAGGAATTAAACAACACAAAGCAAAGTTTCTCGGAAAATCCAGTTTTCGAGATAATCAAATAGAAAAAAAATCCCTACTTTATAATCGAGGAGAAACACTAGATGGAAATCGGGAAAACACATTACAAAACAAACAACGCAATAAAAGTGAGGGGAGTTTGGATACATATGAGGGAAAGAACGCGGAAAGCGTGATTCGGGAGGGCGGATACGGAACTCGACCAGGACCTCCTTTGCGGATGATGAGGCAGACGGAGGAAAGAAGATGGATCGTGGGTCTCAAGATGAGATTGAGATTCGGGATGAATAAGAAGCTGAGAGATCGGATCGAGCAGATGAGAAGAATAAGGTTAGGAGTTTTTTCTTGGCCTATACGAGAGAGGAAAACGAACAAGTTAGGGCTTGAAATGTTTTCTCCTTTTCATCCAGTAGGTTAACAAGTGGTACAATTACGAATAAATGAGGTTAATAATTGGACTGTACCTAGAGGGGTAGTTTTGGAATTATATGATAAAAATTATCTTTGATTCCTCAAAAACAAATATTTTTTGGTCAAATGTATTGACTAACCTAATTCCAAGTCTTTGTACCCACTTCCCATTTATTTTCAAATTAACCTCCCGAAGCATACTTTTCCCAATAATTTAACCAATTGCTGATTCCTCAGCCCATCCTCTTGTGCGTTCCACGTGAACTGCTAATTCCGATCTCAATGCACTGGAATACGCATTGGCCTTGGGTTGGTTGGTTCAACCATTTTTCACTTCAATGAGAATTTTCTTGACATAATTGTGTACTTTAATAAGAATATATATATATATTATCAAACAAGACTATATATACATATTGAATAGTAGTTATTTTACACCAGGAAGTTATAATATTACTATTATTTATTCTAAAGTATATTTTATGCTAATTATGATTGGACTCTATTGGGTTTGGGAAACCCATCTTTAGGGCATGATCATCTTTCACACACTCAAGGCGGGATCGTTATTTCACATTTTAAGTTTGAGAGCTCAAAGGAAAAGTGTAAAGCTCAATTAAATTAACATTAGTAAATACATAATATTCTAAAATCATCAAATACTTTAATAAGAATGTAATCAACTAAATTTTTATTCAAAGTAAACGTACAACATTCTAAAATCATCAAATACTTCAACAAGAGTGTAATCACCTACACAATCCTAGAATCAAATAATGCAAATACAAATAAGTTTTGAGCAATATAGTAATACAATCTTTGAAAAACAAATTAATAGATGCTAGTATGCTGAAAGAGATAGCTAGCCCATATCTAAAATTTAGAGGTGCTTTAGTGAATGGGGATCACTCTTTTGGCCTTAGGTGGAGGGTTACTTGAATTTCAAATGAATGGGAAAAAGGAGTCCCGTGAAATCTTATCTTAACCACAAAACACACTCAACCTTTCTCTTCCCTTTTCTGCTTATGTTTGATCCCCACAACAGCCCCCCTCCCAAATATTTCTATCTTTAAACCAAAAATTAGCTAAGATGCTATGCTCGTTACTTCGTTACAGTCTAACCTACAACCGACAGCAACTCGTGACTAGACGCCCCAAAACAACTTACTTCAACTTAGTCTTCGACATCATGTAATAGGAAAAATGTAAAAATGTGTTATATTATATATAATTCAGAATGCAAAATGTAAAATGTCATAGGAAAATGTAAAAAATGTATCATCATAAAAATGAAGAAGGTATGAAGATTGAGATATATATATAATTCAAAATATATATGTTAAAGAAAAGTAATTGATTTTCACTTATGTACTATCATAATGTGAAATGAAGCTAATTATCTTCCTGAATCGTGTATTTCTTCAAAATCGATAACCTGATAAATGCTTAATGAGTGACAGTCAATCAAACTATATGAAAGGGAATTTATTTTTATTTTTATTTTGGTAGCGTTTTCAAAATCACCACCTTGGGCCCTCATATCAGTCAATCTACCATCAATTCAAGTACAGGCCCGGAGCCCTCAGCCCATTTCAGAAACCCCTCGATGGGCTTGGGCCCAAGAACAGTCACTTTGCACTGTGGCGAAGACTTGATTGACTTGATGGAACTTCACAAAACCAGATTTTACTGTAGTTCTTTTGCAAAAATTCTTTGTATATAAAGTGAAAGAGGTGAGAGGGTGCTCCACCACAGTACCAAGCTATAGAGAGAATGGAGAGAGCAACTCCGGTGAGAGAAAACCTCACACTTCCACTGCCGATCTGCTTGCGTGTGGTCGCGGAGAGTTCCTCAGGCAGATTCTCCTGCCACCGCCTCCCGTTCCAGTGCTCGTTCCCACCAGGTATGTCTTTATGTTTTACCGACAATTTTCGATATATTTTTTTTCTTAACTAAAACGGGGACTTAGGATTTCGACATTCTGGACGTTTTCCAGCCGTCCGATGAACTCTCAGTAAAGGTGCTCCATGGAGTTCAGGTCAGTGACGAAGAAATTGCGGATCTTATGAAAAGGTGAGATCTAATAGTTGAATTTATATGAGAAATCGGGCTTCCTTTTTAGTTCTAGTTCCGGATTTAACTTATAGTACAATGTCGCATTGGATCTATTTTTACATTTCTGCTTTCTTCTTTATGATTTAAGCATTTTCTCGTTTTATTCTTTTTTGAATCGCTGGTTTGATTTTTGATTTTTCATTTTTCTCTTTCCCAAATGATTGGATTTGAAATTAATGATTCGTAAAGTGAATCTGTTTTGCCATTCACTTCTTGTCTGATCCATTTTACAAAGGTGATTACTTTACGCTGCTAAGCATTATGCTGCCCTGGCTTTCTTAATCAGTATATTTGGAAATGTTTAACCTGTTTCAACAGTATGATCAGGTAAAGATGAAAAATGTGGTGGATGATGTTTGTTAAAAATTTCAAATTGGTTGAGAAACTTATTCCCATTTTAATTTTCTTTATTAGGACCATTGAAGTCTGCCCACGTGGGTTGCTTCCTTCCATATTAGTTAACCCACCTAGACTATTTCATGGGCTGCTCACTGTTTTGAGAAGAAGAAACTGGCGTGATTTACGGACTCAACCAACCACCATTTTAATTGTAGTATACTTTCAGAATTGTACCTATAAATTTAAAATACATTAGAGGCATCGCCTGAAGGTTCCTCCCCCTCCCTCTTTTCTTATTGATATCACCTTCATTAGATTGTCTTGAACATTACAAATTTCATCCCTTAATCTTTGTAAGCTTTCTAAACATGATTTGCATGAATGAAATTAGAAATGCTGTTTTCAGCATTATTTAAAAATTTATTGACCTATAATATCGCTCTCTCATGCAACCATAAGTTGTCTCTGATGAGCACCACTGTCATGACCAGGAAGATTCCTTACTGTGCACCAATACCGTTATTACCTCTACAGCCATTAGGACCATCACCATTATTAGCTCCACTGCTTGTCATCATCACACTTCCCGATGCAACATTCCATCCGATCTCTCTATTAGTGCATTATGCACAATAAATATGGGGTTCTCTAATGAAGTGGATTTGATAGAATTGTAGTTGCAGTATTTCTATCATTTCAATGGAAAAATCTACAGGGATGATTAAACAAAAAATATTGTGTTATTTTGATATAAATTTGGGAATATGGACGAGGGAAGTAATTTTCAGCAACTAGATTTTACTATTTTTTAACTCAATGATCAAAGATAGACTTATTTTATAAACCTAGACCTTGGACAATTGCCATAAATATTATAAGTTTGCGCTGCACTCTGTTCAAATAAGCTGTGTTTTTGCACGCATGCCATTGGGACATGCTGGCACTGCTCGCACCTACTTGATTGTTTGGTGAGGCTTTGCTGATGTTCAATACCCAGAAACATTTGAAAATCTGAACAAAAGCATCTAGGCAGAAATAATTCTACTCTGGTCAAAAAGCTTTAGTTCCTTAATGTAATTACCTTGTAAATCTTGTTTGAGACATCATTCCATCAAAATGTGTGGCATATTTGCAAAACATGATCAAGCATAATCATTATGAATAATGGGAAGAGTCTCATAGCAGTGTCTCATAGTGCCCACATCCTCATCCCATTTGCAACAAGAAGAGTTGTTTGATCTTCACCTTTTCCTTTGGTGAGTCAAACTCCTCCTTTTATAGTGGAAGAGATGCTCTCCAGTGGCATGAGTCCTTTTGAGTGAGAAAAGGAAAAAAAAAAGTCCTGTGAGCTGCTCCATTATACCTTTTTGGACAATTTGGAGGGAAATGAGTATTAGAACATTTGAAAACAAGGAGAATACTGTTCACTGAATTAAATCAATTTCTTGTGTAATATTTGGACATGGTCCACATTGTTTCTTTCGTGAATTTTGTTTTGTGGAGTTTAATGGATTGGATAAATTCTTGTTGAGGAGTGTACGAACACCAACTCTCCTAAAAGCTCAAGCTTACAAGATTTGGGTTTAATATGAATATCTTGTTTCACGCCCTTTCTCACATGCGGCACGATGCACGCATGGTGAAGTCAAACAAATAAATAGGGAATACCCCATGGACATTCAAATACTTAAATCAGGGATCGAATATTCAAGTGGAAAGAGGTCTCGAACCCGACACTCGCAGGACAGGCTCATGTCTGTGTTAAACACTACCAACTCTTCTAAAAGTTCAAGCTTGTAGGATTTGGGTTTAATATAAATATCATACTTCACAAGGAGTATTATTTTCTGTTGTTTGTTGCTAGCGTTTTTTTTAATATAATTTTTATTTACAAATCAATAAATAAATAAATATCTTTTGACCCAATATGGAGACTATGCTATAAATTCTGAGACCAATGCTTTAATCAATGGATTTGCAATCATCAAGTTTGTGTTGATGTGTTCAATTGATACTATATGATTTTGAATTACTTCTAGAACAAGAAAATATTTTATGTCAATCGCCTTTGATGTGCTTGAATTCTTGTAATTTTTTGGACAAATAAATTTTTCAGGAAATTATCACATAAAATTCTCAATGGGTAAGAAGTGAATCTGTTTAAAAACTTTGAGATAAAAATTCTTTACAAGTTTCCATAAAAGTAACCTTAGGAATTGGAATATTTTTAGAAGTGATAAAATATTTTCCAAAATATTCCTGAGATTCTGGTGCCGTATTTGTTGGTATATTTAGATTCTTTTCCTTTATGCAATCAGTACAAATTTCCAATAAACTATGAAGTTATTACCAGAATCTCCCAGATTACTGGTCAGGCACACTTATCTTACTCTCAAAATTCAACTCCTAAACGAGAAATCAGTCATGATTGGTTCTTTGGTTTTAACATGTATAGTAATGTTTCTAGGCCCTTTGCTGAAACTGTTAGATCTGATGCTTCCAGGAAGCCTTGCTCAGGGTATAAATTAAAGGAGATGACTGGCAGTGGTATATTTGTTGTGATGCTGATGATGGTGTATGTATCAGGAGTCTGGCAGTGCTTCAATCTTATTAACAAAACAGAATGCGTGTTTATCAGGTATTTTATCAACTCTAACTGATCTGGAATGCAACTTAAGCATATTTGAAGATGAGAAGTCCCTCATGCTGGCAAATCCCCTTTTGAAGCCTTTTTTTGGTTAAATTTTCAGCAAGCATTGAATGGGATGAGCCAGATATCATTCAGTGCTGAGGAGAGTGTTTCTCCCAGGAAGCCTACCTCTCTCCCTGAGGTAGCAAAGCAGAGGGAATTAAGTGGGACACTCGCAAGTGAGTCAGATGCAAGGCTTAAGAAGCAAATATCAGATGCAAAGTCCAAAGAGCTCAGTGGACATGACATATTTGCTGATCCTCCAGAAATATTGCCGCGATCACTAGTGGCTGCACGCTCCTTAGATTCGAAGGACAGCAAAGTGTTATGGGAACCTGCCAAGGTATCGCATCTGTCAAAGTTTCCTATTGAGTTGCGCAGGTGCATATTCAAGTTGAGCATTTCATGATTTCTTTGGTTAGTCTCCCAAATTAGTGCTTTGGTGACTTCTAGAACCATACCAAGCTAGCCATACAAATTTGAAACATTAATGCATCTCAAATCTTCCTTTCGAGGAATGCTGCAAGGTGACTACCAAATAAAAGTTTCAAGACCAAATAATTATGCAGTCTTTCTTATTCAGGAATCTCCATGAAAATCATGAATTTCAAAAGCATCTGGTATTGTACTTGAATTTTTCTGACACATAGCTTGTCTTTTTACTAGCATGCATCAAAATCTTCTAAAACTATAATAATAATTTTTTTTTTTAAGAAAAAGGTCATTCCCCCATCCAAATTCTTGTCTGATTTTGTCATTTTTAACATAAATTTTGCTGGATGGAGCTTATTCCATGTGCCGCCCTGAATTAATGAAGACAAAATTTTCTATTTTGAGTGTTAGTTAATATACAATGATTCAATGTTTGGATTTCTAATTCTCTGCCCATAGAAAAGTAAGATATCACACTAGTTCTTACGCTAGGACTTATCTATCTGTCTTGTTGATTTGTGGTTTGGGAGGGATTGTTTTGTTCTTTGGTTGTTTGAATGTGTTTGAGCTTGTAAGCTTTTTAATCTATTCAGTTCTTAGCTATGTTACCCTGTAACAAAATTAATTTTATTTTATAGCCTGCTGGAGGCCAGAGTAACATCTTGTTTGGTGAAGAACCTGGGGTCAAGACAGCCAAGAAAATACACGAGCAGAAATTTGCAGAACTTACTGGTAATGATATCTTCAAGGAGATATTTCACTCGGGATGCTGAAAGAAGTCGCTAGGCATAGTAAGCTGAAAGGAAATGAGTAGCTGACATCTTCGCTGATGGGAAGGCAGAATCCAGAGACTACCTAGGTGGTGTCCGGAAGCCTCCTGGTGGTGAGAGCAGCATTGCATTGATTTAACTCATAATAATGTCTTTAACTGTTTTTTTTAACATTATATGGTCATTACATGTCCGGTTTCCTGGTACCCAGTGTTGGGTCTCTCTATGTTATTGGACTTCTGCATATGAGTTGTGTATGTGTCAATCATACCAATTGCTAAGGCTTTAAGCATTTAGATCATCAAACTGAAGGATGATGGGGCTGGCTAATCGAGTTATCCTGTAGTTTTGTGTTTCACTAAGAATGCTTTGTTGTTTAATCGTAACATTATATTTAAAAGTAAATGCCAGGGCGTTTTTCTCTTTGCTGTGATTAGTTGATTTGAAAATTACCTTTATCGAATAATTGGCTTGCTATAAGAATCATGATTGCTCCTTAGAAAGGGGCCAAAAATGTAATTATGGTGATGTTTCTACACGGGGCGCAAGGGCCCATATAAACTATGGTCTAATCTACCTGCAAGATTATGGCAGTTCTAGGCTGAGCCATGTTCCACTTTCTACTATACTGGCGCCCCTAATTAATGTGTACACAAGCTCGATTAAAAAAACTTGGGAACTTGAGAAGACCAGACTCGATCAAAGCTTTTTATCTTATCTATATCAGTTCTCAGAAAGAATTCTGACTATAAAAATAGTTGAGCAACTTAGCTTGGCAAAGCTTGAATCAATTAAAAATTAATACAAATAGTATACCGAATTCCCGATCGAAATCGCAGTTTCGAAGCTCAACAGTTAATAAAATAGTAAGCTACATTAAAGCTCATGGCGGTTGAATCGGATAATCGCGATTCGATGGCCTCCGAGAGTTTGACCTCGAGTCAATTGAGTTGAATTCAAATGTATTACAAATTCGGACTCAAGTAGAACGACTCGTTTACAATTCGCCTCCGTTAGGTGGCTTAACTCAAATATACACCCTTGGTTGAGGCTATGTAATACTTTGCTGAGGAAACACCATGTGGCTCATTGCAGTGAGAAATCCCATAATATTTGAATACCAACGACATGTATATATAAGGGCCAAACAAGCCGCCAAAAGCCCGGTTAGTAATACCGAAACCATAAAAGCACACACTAATACACATGAAGAATAAAGATAAGGTGGTAGCGGTCAACTGAAACATTATTGTCGGAGTAGCCTGGTGGCTTTTGAGGAGAGCAAGCATTGGCTCAAGCATTCCTCCACTGCGCATGACCGACCAAGGCAAGAAGCATTTTACTCACTTGAGTCTACAATTTATCCCCAGCAATTTGCTCTATCAAGGGGACACTGTTCCTGCGATGATATTCCTCTTTAATGCGCTGCATATCAACCTCCACCAAGTATTTTTAGCTACCCTAGTAAGAGCCCATTCATCTGTCCCGAGCTTGTTGATAGCCAAACGAAGAACCTTCTCGAAATATTTCTCCGGGCAGGTCAAGCACTTGATCGCAGCTCTCAGTAACTTGAGGAATTCGTCCTCAGGATTGGCCTTCAGATCCACTATGGGCACAGGTATCCCCCGCCATTATCAGCAATATAGAATAAAGCATGCTATCATTGGGAATCAGGCAGGATCAAACCAATTTCCCCGAATCGACAAGCCTCCTGCATAAATCAAATTAGCAATGGACCACTATAATGGTGGGTAATTAAAATGTGATACCTTGTTGATGGCGTTTCCAAATTCATTCTGTTGTAGTGGTTGAGTGTTGCATTAAGCTGCGGTTTTGCTCCTTGCTTAGTGATAATCCTGATGACTTATTCGTCACTGTAAGCCTTCTCGCAAAATCTTCTCATGAAGTATCTTGGCCTCTTTTCTTGCCAATGTCATACCTCAAATTCTCACTATCGGAATACTTACAAGAAACTAGAAGCTGTGTAATCAACCAGCCATGTTTTCAGAAATTAAAACGAAACTCAAAAAGGAAGACTCTGGAATGCATACTGTAAAGTATAACTCAATCCCAATTCTTCCAAATTTCTGATACAAGACAGCACCATACTATTTTCCCAAGGATAATCTTTTCGCATGTCTATCAGATTAATCAAATCTTGATTGGAGATTCACTCAAAAACCTCCTGTTCCTCTTATTTTTCCTTTTTTCCCAATCAAAAACAGTGCTTTTATGGAATATGTTTTATAGATAAATTCATAAGAGATGTGAAAATACTTGAGCAATGAGAGATGATGGGGATAGAAGGAGATACCTTGCGGAAATCCCCAGATGTGTGGTATGCAACATCTTCTTCTAGGGATCTCTTAAAGCGAGCATGATAAGCTTGCCTCACCAAGAACAGGTCATGGGAAGACCTACCGCAGCCTATTTCCATGATAACCCAATTGCTTTTAGTCAACATCTTTGTTGCTTCATTTGCCAAAAAGGCATCCCGCTCTGCAGGGACCAGTGTCCATAGCAGCACCTCCTCATTTAATGGAAACAAAATCCAACTCAAATTCAACACAGGATTTAAAATATTACAGGAAAAATAAAAGAAAGAAAAGACAGTATATCAATTTGATTCTCTTCTAGTTTGGACTGGATTTATAATAGGAGAAGTAGTGAAAATGGAGATCTTCTCCATTTGAAACACTGTGATTCAAGCAAGCAAAGAAACAAAAGCTGACCTCAAAGTCACTGGGAGTTCTTTTCAAGGGCTTCAGGAGATCTTCTCCATAAGCTTGTTTGGTAAAGTTTCTTGAATTGCCTTTCATGTGCTAGATTACCATCTAGACCAATATTGATATGATCAAAGCTTCATTTGTCCCCCACCCTGCATCAAGAACGTAGTACTATTTAGATAAAAAAATTTCAAGGCACATGAGTCAAAACCGCTGCCTATCCTGAAACACTCTACTGGATCAGTAATCAAGATCCAACATGACAATGATCAAATAAAAATGAGAGAACAAATCAGAGCCCCGATCATTTGGATCTAGCAGGGAATGATGACAGTCGAATACCTGCAAAGGCTTTTCTGAGTTACTCACGCAATCCTCTGATGGTGAAGGAACCGATTGGGGGACTGTGAGAGTCGCCATTTGTGTGCTAGTAGTCTACTGAGGGAGGGGAGGAGGTGGGGGGTGATCTTGATGGTCTTTATTATTTCTATATTTATAAAAGGCGCGCCTCCTCATTGATACCTCCGGATTAAAATTGACACGCGCTACCCGGCTTTTGAATTTGGTCTGACACCTGTCTGTGAATCACCTCACCTTGTTCCTTCATTCATCATTCATTTTGGCATATCCCCGGACCCCACCTCCACCCCACTTTCCCCAGCCACAGTGGGTTACAGCTGAAACGCCTCCACATTTAGGCATTAATATATACACACGGTCTATATGAACTTTAATTGCAAGGGATCCAAAGTAAAGTTGGGTAAATTCATTGGGTCTCCCCCTCTGAAAACGTCACGTCGTTTTATAAAAAGGTTTGAGAGAAGAAGATAAGGAATTGGAATTGGAAAAAGAAAAAAACAGCTCACTGGGGATCGAACCCAGAATCTCTCTGGTTTCCATAGACCAGCGCCTTGCTTATCCATTAGGCCGCAGAGTCCTTCATAAAGTGCCAACATTCGATATATTTTACAAACTCATTAACTTATTAAGCTTTCATTTAAGGAAAATTGGAAAATAAATAAAGTGACAGGCCGAAATGGTCAGTTGGAACGATACCTTTTCTTTCCTTCATTTCTATTCCAAGCTCCACAGGTCCCAGCCTGAACTTGACCTTCCTTTCTACAATTTTATATAGTGGATTATGCTTGTGGGTGCATTCAGCTATTTTTGGTGTGAAAGAGTGGAAATGGAATCAAATCGTTGATTTTTTTTCTTCATATTCTAAATAGAGAGAAAAAGGTGGCTTTTGAGGGGTTCTGACCGTCTGATGATTCTCCTTCATTAAATGGGTAGACACTCGCTTCGTAGTAAAGCAGTTCACTGACCACTGATCTCTCACCACTGGCCTTCTCAATCCTATTTCTGACAAACCTTCAAAGCCTCCTGTAAGTCTTCTCGAACATTCTGCCTTGAAAGCCTTGTCTTTTGTTGAATGTTCAGTCCTTGCCCCTCGTTTCCCTTGTTTTGGTTATTGGTAGGTGACCCGTTACGGGTGATGTTCCATTGAAAATTTGTGTTTGCTGCTCTTTAGGTTTTATGGGTTTTTGATTTGATGCTTTGTAGTTCTATGTTTCAGTTTTGGGAGTTTGCCACTAGGGTTTATGGTGACTTCGTTTCTCTCTCCTAATTGCCGTGTATGGGTGATTGGACAGAGACTCTTTTCAATTTACAATTAAATGGCCTATACGGACCTAGAAATGGAGATACAATCTAGAGCTTTAGATGATTAACAAACCAGGTTTTTCCTTATTCTTCGTTTATAAAGAGTGTTACTGGGATTTAAATTTAAAATTCTGAGATCGGTAATTAGGAATGATTGCTAAAATAACTAGTTCAGATATACAATCAAGCTTTTTTTTTTTCTTTTTGATTTCTTCTTCTGCTTTTTCAGCAGGTTGGAAAATTTAAGAGTATTAGTATAAATAACTTTACAAACTGAAGTTTTATCTGCTTTGAAGGGGAAAAACACGGAAATGTGGACATGGTGGAGAGAGGGAAACTCAGCGTTTCTGCTGTGAGTTTTGGAAAATGAATAGAAAAAAAGTCATAAAAATAGCAGTACTGTCTCAAAATGGGGAAAATAAAAGGAAAAGAAAAGAATAAAAAGGTTAATTAAAAACTTCACTCCTACCATACGAGGCACTAAAGTTGTGCATTGGAAAACTCTGGACACAGTTAACAATTATAGCCAAAAAGTGCGTACTGAAAACATAATGCAATCCTTCAATATTGATGGTTGACTGTCAAGGTGGTAATACCTTCAGGCATTTAAGGAATTCGAACACTTTCATGGTTGTTAGAGCTACTTGACCTATGTAGTCTTCTCTTTCAGGATGGTGTATTGAGGCCAAAAGAAGTCAACAGAGTCAATTGCAGAGAGGTCTGAGAATTTGGTCGATGGACCTGATCGTCTTCTTTTACTGCATTCCTGTATTCACTATTGTCTTTAGGCCTGGTTCCAAACTCTGACATGCTCGATAATCAAAGTGAAGTTGGTGAAATACCATCTAACACTGCTCTGAGAAAGTGGTGCAAAAGAAAAGCTTTGTTTTCTAAGAGCAGCATTGGAAAGATTATGTATCAAGGATTGAGACTGGGTGGATTTAGAAATCATGGGTGGTTGCATGTAAGGGATCAAATTTGATACTGTAGTGGATGATGGAAATGGCTCTAAACTTGCTGGAGTTGAGTTGGCGCCTCTGCAGACTACAGATGAGAATGTGCCTTGTATTGACCTACCAGAAATTTCAGAGCCTTCATTTCTTCTCTCAGACAGAACAAGAGGAGCTCTTTATGTTTCACTTCCAGCACTTGTGCAGGGGAGAAAATGGGTATTGTTGTACAGGTTAAGAGACATGTTGCCTATCTGTTTAACTGCATACAGGGTCCTTGGTTTGGTTAGACCACTATAGTACTTTCAATATTTCTATTTTGTCATCTGCAGCACATGGAGACATGGGATATCTCTTTCTACTCTTTACAGAAGAAGCATGATTTGGCCTGGCCTCAGTTTGCTGGTATCCTCCTCTTCTGAAATACTTGTTAAAATTATATACACATGGAGATGAGGATGCCTTTTAACACATTACTGCTATGGTAAATGGTATTCATGGTTGATGGCATTTTAACAAATTTAGAATTTGCAATTTATTCAACTAGATTTGTTTAGTTTGGAAGTGGAAAGATGTCAAGAACAATTAGAAGAAAAAAAAATTCTGAAGTATGAACATTCATGGGGAGGAGATCATGCATTTCCCCCATTACAACTATTGGTGTTCATGGGTGAGTGCATTCTCAGGGGTAGGATTTTCTATTTATTCTTTTGGAGTTTTTGGGATTGGAAATTGGAGGATGTTGAGAACAATTGGAAAACGTTTTGTGCAATGTTTCAGGGAGATATATGCCAACTGAATCCCTAATTATTCCAATTCATCTTAATAAAATTAGATAAATTAGGCGCCAAATTTCCTATTAGAGACCATCAAATAGATTTCATGTCCCAAAAATTTCCATTGTATCACAGAATATTTGTAAAAGCATGATTCCTCGCCCATTTATCTCTCTGGTTATGCAGTATTTTTACTTGTGAGTAAGCAACTATCACATTTTGCTTGATTGAAAATTAAGCATCTTTCTTAATTTATAATGCGTATCTCAGTGTTTGTGCTTGTACAAGATAACCACATACAAACATATTGGCTTAATAATCTTGTTAGAATATATCTATAATTTCAGGTTGTCGGGGACCGTGAAGGTGCGAGGGTATTGTGGTCTAGTTATGAGCACCTCTAAGACCAAATAACAAGAAAAATATCAGGTTGAACTGAAGCAACATACTTCCCTTAGACTTCTTTCTACAAATTTTCTTTTAATATTTGTTAATGAAATCTGAATTTCATGCAGGGCACAAAGGACACATTGTTTTCTCAAATGCTGCCCCGGTCATCCTGTAGCTATTCCGCCCTACTGGTACTAATTCTTCCCAGCCTGTGTTTTCAAAGAATGAAACAGCAATCTTGACTCTTGGTTTCAAGGCATTTAAACAATTTCCGCACTTAAAATAGAAACAAACAGAAAGTAGTTGTATTTTACATTTTACTATGGGTGTGTTGGATAGATGGTACATTTTATGGTCAATTACTCAGTAGAAGAAATAATCGATGTGAACGCTACTGACACTTAGTTAATTATTATTAGGAATCATGTGTGCTTTTTCTGGAGAGAGTGATCATTTTATCATATCGTTTAATTATCAAACTAAAGGAGTAGATTCCTTAATTGTGAATTCAACCTCCAAGATTTCCGACAAATGTAAGAACATCCATTCTCATATATGTTTGTGATAGACACTAGTGTTACGGGAGCATCAGTGTTATATACTGCAATTATAGTTTCTGCATTTTTTGGCATTCTAGCTCAAGTCGGCCCACTTGAAATGCATAAATATACAGCATTTTGACATATGTTTTAAATTGTCATTGGCATGAAGAGGAGGTTACAATGTGGTTATCAGATTCTAATTTGAGGACTTCTAAACAAAGGATACTGAAGATTTAACTATCAAGGAGTCCCAATTTGCCTATATATAAGAAAACACAGTATGTAGATTATCAAGCGGAACTCCCTCAAATAAAGAAATAACATGACTTAATTATATTAGGGGTAGATGAATGGTAAAAACTAATTAAGTTTTATATCAGATATATTTGGTTGCAACCTAGACATCATCTCAGCTTAAATGGGGCTGGCTTCTAGAACACTGCAAGTTTCCATTTGATCCATGTGTGAGAAGTGTAATTTTGTTCTAGTTTTAATCCGTGTGAGAGAAGTGTTAATTTGTTTTTAGTAAGGTTTAACTGCTCAATGCGTGTGGAGGTGGCAGACCACTTCTTCACTTTGTGCTCCACTGAATTTCCTAGCACTGGGGGTGGTCCTTTCGCGCTGCTGTTGGACGGTGATCTGAGATTCTGGCCTATTTCTCTCCCTTCCCTTCCTCCTTCTCACCAAAAATTATTTATTGGTTTCTGATATAATCATTCAATTTCTAATTCAAGATTGAACGGATCAAGTTCGGTGTCAGAAACATATGGCAACCCTTGTCTTGCACACTCAGAAGACTTTGAAGTAAAGGAGGTTGAGGTAAAGGCAGAGCTACTGCTCTCTTTCTCCTTCCCTCAAGTCAAATGATATCTCACTTGATCTGTAGATGGGTAAAGGTAGTAAGTAAGAAACATATTTCATCTTTCTGATAACATTGGTCTGGAAATTTCATATGTTATGTAGTTATGGAATTTCTTGTATACCAAGAGTACAGGGGATAGTTGCCTTACGGGCTGAACTGAAACCTGGAATTTGTAGATGGGTAAGATCTTGGGAAATGGAGGAATATGTCTCATTGCATATGAATCATGTTGGGTTTCCCTGCAAATGCTGGAAACTGATCCAGCTAATAACTCAAGCTAAACATTGTTGTACATATGATTTGAATTTATTTTGTTAACCATGTACCTCTTGCATCCTAATGTGTATACAGTATATATATATACTAAGAGTTTGTTTTGGGTATAATTCGAATCGAGGAAACCCATAACCAGCAGATGTTTTTGACAGTTGTATCAGTTTTCCTTTTATTTTTACCCCATTTCCCATTTCACCAGTACCTCCGCTTACTCGGTATCATGGTAATGATACGCAGTGAAAGTGTAAATTTCTTTACTATACATATAGTAAGTTCATTTTACAGTGACCAGACTAATTCAAGATTAAATTATTTCCAAAAATACTCATTTTTTGTTTTTTACTAGTTTTAATTTTCACAAAACAATCAACATAAAAATCATTGTCAATCTCTTTTTCTTTTCTTAAGCGTTTGCTTGAGTTTTCATAATCAAGCTCTGCGTACATCACATTATTTTGGGTTTCATACGTATGAAACACTCTACTTCTACTAAACATGTGTATTAAATTTGAAGTTTTCAAGCTTCAACCCCTATTTAGTGATTTTTCTTTTCACTTGCCATGCATCTGGGAAGGAGTTGAGTTCGAGTTCCATAGTACCAGGGAACAATTTACTAAAGCATTTAACTGTAAAAAAATACTCTTCCAATGTTTTTAGCCCTGCTTTGAACATTGATACCTTGCTCAAGTGCTTACTAATCTTTATCAGTTCACTGCACATCCCTGATTTCTCAGCACAGGGATTGTTTTCTGGAAACTGAACTTGTCTTTAATCTTCAGGAAAGAGAGAACAAGATTATGCCGAATGTACAAAACTAATTTCAGAATTTCCTGCAGAAAACTAATTGCTAGAAATGAATAACTTCAAGTGTTTTAAAGCCCAAAAGCTCCCAGAATAAAGCAACTGGGGGAAAACAAACTTCTTACTCACACCGACTGAAGGATAAAATTCAAGACAAAAACAAACTTCTTACTTACTACTATCTGAATAAAATCCAACACAATAGCATTATTCGAAATTAAATATCTACTAAACAAGCCTTCAACATTTTACTTGGAAAATCAGTTTCCGCGCTACAGTAACCCTTGTTTGCATCAACTGTCAAAGCAAAAACGAGATACATATCATTCAAACTAGATCTCTTTGTATAAAATGCTCTACCCTGCAAAATTGAATTGTGTGGCTACATTATAATAATTTTTTTTTTTTTTTTTGATAGGATTATAATAATAATAATAACAACAATGATAATTGTTGTTTTTATTGTCTAATAACATTCAAACAGAAAACTTTTAATTCAGACAAGGTTAAACATTGAGATTACTATAATAAATGAATTTACCTTTATCATCACTTATCAGCAGCTGACCTTAGTTTGAGATCGATAAGGAGAAATCAGATCAACTCTCAAATCAATGACACTGGCGGTCATTCCTACGATCCCTTCACTTGCAGTTACTGAGTGGTACCATTTATCAGATTAACTGGCATTCTTTGTGTTGACTTGGTTTTCCTCATAAGCAGCTTCAGCGAACACCAAGAGCAGCCCCAGCCAGATGGGTCTCGGGGTTTTTTAACTTCATGCATCCCATTCACAACTTTGCAGTACTGCCCACTACACTGGGACCTCCGGGAACAGTTGACCTTTAGCATTCTACTGCAAAAAAGTAAATTGATTGGAAATATCGTGAATTATGAACAAAGTAAAGGACCAAAATCAACAGCTAGCATTGATCTTGCAAACAAATACATTATATTTCCAGAGTGACAGATAGATAAGGAAGAGAATCTTCTCCTTATACAAGAATTAAATTTGTTTCTACCATCATACCCTATTTGAAGAGTAAACAGTGGGCAGGAAGACTTAGACCCTTTTTATCAAAGCTAAATGGAAAATAGGTGAAGACCATACCCCAATCTTTTAAAAATGAGTTGCTAAAAGAAAGAGAGTATATAAAATCAGTAAAGTGAAGTCAAACCAAAGTCCCTTCATAAATTTCCTTTTCCTGAATCAAGTCGAAACCCAAGACCTTCATCATCCTCACCCCAATCTCTCACACCTCAGCAAAGCCTCAAGGGCCTATGTCAAATCACCAATGAAAGAAAGTAAGACAAACAAATAGGGAAAGTAATCCCACCTTGGGAAAGAACTTCTCAAATATAGTCCGGTAGTAGTAACCCTCTTTTGTCATTGGAGTGTTTTCAGGATAAATAAAGCTAGCATTCATCATCATAGCATCTGTAACCTGGCCAATCACAAGCAAAAATGTGAAATATTAATCATAATCAGCAGAGGAAAGTAGGACCTTGCCATGACACAATTTGGCAAGGATTGAATCACTACCCTAACATAAGTGTGACCAGGAAGAAATTTAAATCAATATAACCTTGTCCATATCTTTTGCGATGGTATAACTGTGTCCATATCTTGAGGATTGACATACATGTGGTGCGCAGTCCCTCAAACCATCAATCCAACTGTATCAACTCCATCCACTGAATTGTTTCCTTTTGCCTGTACAATATGTGCTGAAAAAAAATGTAAACAATTTCAACTACTCTTCAATATAAAAATATCAAAATTTTTACCTTTAATAATGCATGAGCCTGATGAGAACACTTTAGAAAAAACAAAAAAAAAAAAAGTAAAAATACAAAACAAAGAACATGGTTGAATTAACCAGAAAGTTGGACATGATGCAAGAGATATGAAGGTTCGTACTTTTGGTGCTTGGCTTCTGATCATCATCAAATGCATTGCGTAAGATCCCTTCTCAGGAATTCAAGATCCAGGCCTGATCACTGTAATGTTAATCACACATGCAAGTGGGTAGATGGATATACATGTACAAAAAATGAGGCTTGGTATACCGCCTGATCACAAGCACTTCAAATTTACCTAAACGAGATTATAACCATTCAGTGGCCACTAGAAGCAAAAGGGAAATTCAACTGTATAAATGTCTGAAATTTTGAAAAGCTGCTACCATGAATGGACAATAAAAGCAAGTGGGTTATCTCCCAATTACATTGCAAAATGCTTCTACATGGACATCATGTGATGAAGAAAAACCCACTAAAGCACTTCCTATACCAAATTCTTCTTGAGGGAATGACCAACACGAAGAGCGCACAAATACTTGGGATGTCCATAGTCATGAGAAAATACTGACAAATTTTAAAGATGGGATGCTAAAGATATATATCAATCATAAGAAACTATATATATATATATATATATATATATATATATATAAACCTCACCATCTCCATTTTTGCAGACCACCGATCTTTGTTTTTAAAATTATAGTAGTATATTGTTACTCTTTTGATATCCATTTTGCAGGCAGCCACCATTGTGCAAATTACAGTGGATGGGCTTATATGATCATATGGTAAATTAAACTTCTCCAGTAGAAATGGGAAGGGAATAACTTAAGTTCAGCAGAAGTATAATACTTGCCATTTTCCACTCTGGATCAATGCTCATTGCAATGTTGATGAATTCTTTATCTAAAGATTTTCCGAGCCTCGCTTTTAGCCACTGAAGTTGATTTATTTGCCCTCAGGCAGTCATAAAGATGAAGAGCTTTAATCTGAATAATTATTAAGGCAGGCATCAGAACTGAAAGAAATTCATAGTAGCAGTTAACAAAATTCAACAATGTTATTGTGTACATCATAATTAGTTCCGGCCCCCAATTCAGGAAGAAGAAAAAGACAGTGTGCATACCTTTCGACATGTTTCCTGGTGAAATCTCTTCCTTGTTAGGTGCCTTGTGAAATCTGAGATAACCTCAAAAATTTCATCGATCCCTCTCCAAGAAAGAACCATTTTCACTCCCAAAGGTTTAGTGCTGAGACATAAGGAACATTGGAGTGCTGGCTCTAATAGTTTGTCACATCATATGTTTCAATGTGAGTAGATGACTTCCTCAAGTGCATCTAAGCCTTCCTGATACAGAAAGAATAGAATTTTAATCTTCCAACAAAAACATTGCTTGCACAAGACACATTGACCTATTTTGTCCAGAAAAATTGAAAGAATACCTGAACAGTGAAGTGAAACTCATGGTGACGAGTTCCAAGATAATCTGCAACCTCCCTGGCAGCTTTCAAATCTGGGGAGCCCTGCACAGAAGAAGTAAAGGAAAAAGGTTAGCTCAAATATCATGCAAGGGAATTCCAAAAGGTAAATCTAACAGATAACTCATATCCTTGGGTAAAATTGCATCCAATGCAATTATGCAGCATAATCAGGATGCTCATATTCAAGTAATTTCTTTCATGTCAGGCACACAACCACAAACAGTGTAAAACAGCATTTTTTTTGGGCATTAACAACCATGTGAAATGCATTTTGGTCAGACTCCTTGTGACCTTGTTCAACAACCAAACAGTCCATACACATGCTATTGTCCTTGTTATGTAGAGTAGAAACTAGAAATGTATAGTCTCTTTTTTCTTCAAGCCATATTATATTTCATTTCTTTGAAGCAGTCATGCCAAACTCTTCATGTACATGCTGGATAGGGCTCCTTAGAAACTGACATTATAAATGTATCTAAACTTTTTGAGAAATATCCAATGAACTACGCAAGGTGCAGAAAAAATAAATCAAATATAACTATATTAAGCCATGCCTCAGGATCAAATAAAATCAGAGAATTACAAGTTACAGATTAAGGTTTATAATATCTTCTAACAATGCAAATATCTTTTATGAAACACAATGCCAAAAAACCTACATGCATGGTGCTGTAGCATGTACTACCAGATACTGCAGATATAAGCATAGCAAATCTACCACCGTGTATTTATTTCAAAATATATCCCAGGACATGTATATATGTTATGAAGAAGAACCAGAACATTCTAGTTAACGCATATGTACATATATATAATTGAATTTCCCAGAGGAAAATAGAAATCTTAAATTTTAAGATATGGCTAATTCACATGAGAGAAGATATTATGACCTTCAGACCAGCGCAAAGGTGTGCAACTACGAACCCCATTGGAAAGCAACCTCTGATTGAAGCATATATGAGAAGCCACAGAAGCTACAAGGATGAGTCCAGCCCTCCAGACAAAGTACACCAAATGGTACATCAGTCATAAGCCTCTTAATTACAGCCTGCATTATGATGAAAACAGTGCTAAAAGTCAGATAGAAATTGAATGAAACAGAATAGCCAAGATGGAGCACCAGAAGTTTCCCCAGATATCAACTCTATTATAAAATAAAATAAAAGTTAAAGGTGCTAAAACTCACCAGAGATGAACAATTGACATTATGGCAGTAGTTATGTAGAAAACATACTCTAGTTTGAGAAATGGTTAAATTAACAGACGTAAAGATAATTAGCTAAAAAGAAACATTAAACATCATCTCCATCCCAGAATTTCCCACTTTAGAAAAAATTAATAATTGGAAGAGGTGGTGAAAATAGTATAAATATTCCTTTTCTGCGATTATGGAGTTCTTGAAACATATAATAGTTATTTAATTCAAAATTGAGGATGAAGAATGATAGAAAGTCCATTAATTAAAAAAAATTTATTTCTTCCAAAATGTTACATTAAGACTATCAATTATTTTCAGATAGAAATTTCAAGCATCATGGTTTGACCATACAAAGTTTTGAATCACAGAAATTTCAATAATCTAGGGACTGCAACAGAACATATCGTGTTCTTAATTTCATACATAAAATATATACAGTGATCAGTGGTTAAGCTGTAAGCATACAGATGAATGCTCAAAAATAAAAATGAAAAATAAGTGAAAAAGTAAAGAAAATAGTAGCAGTGAACTGAAACTTGAATATGGAATCAAAAGCTTAAGAGCTGGGGTGACTGGCAAATTGCACAGTTTGGTTTTTCGTATTAATCAATGGAACTGCAACAGTTTTTTCATAAAGCTCAAGGCTTGAGGCGAAGAGATCCATTTTCTTCCCTCTTACTACTCATTTTGGTGGTGAAGATCTCTACCTTCTTTGCTTTTTGTTTCCTATTAATATGTTGTGCTGTTTCTGAGAAAAGGTTCACTTTGTTGAAAGCATCTTTTCACAGTCTCCAAATCACACCATACTTCACTTTTTTGATAGGTAAATAAAATGCATTAAAAATAGCATATCTTCCTTCACTATTTGAGGAAAATATAGCTGTGGAAAATTCAAAGAGGGAGTTTTACAGAGCAATCCTCTTAACAGTAAAGATCCATTTGTTAGGTGCAGGGATGAGTGTCTGAGCGGATGAGGGCTAACAGTAAGCAGTCTTCGATTGTTGAACGAGGGTTACTTGGATGGAGATTTATTGGTGAATGGAGTTGACTACGGAGGAGAATGTAATAAATATGGTGAGATGATGTGGAGCAGCTGTCCCTGGGTTGGTATAAAGTTGTGGTTACGGAACCCAAAGGCTGGGAAGATTTTCAAGCAAGAATTACCATTTCAATAGTATTTAATTAGGATTGTAATTTTTGGATAAATGACTAGTGAGCAAAGGTAAAGGATCACTTTCTAATAACCCTGCATAAAAGCTTTGGTTTGTAGATTATTGGATTACTGTGGAGAAGGAACAGGTGCTTGTTGGAATCCAAGGTTTACAAGAATTTGTTTGATTGGGGTTTGAGATGGAAGAATTTTGCACTTTGAGCAAGATATTATATGGATAATCAGTAATTAAAAAATGTTGTTTTCTCAGTTAATTCATCCTCAAATTCTTCAAAAGTCTGGTTTTCATGACGCGCCTTTTCTGCTAAGGAGATTTGGCTTCCAAAGTGCCCCTCAAGATTAACCCTCGTTTGGGAAGCAACTTGAAATTTTTATAATTGATACTTAACAAGAAGGTAGACCTTGGTTTTAATTATTTGTATGCAGAATCAGGAGAAAATACTAATTTGCTCTCTTGATGAGGTCCTTACAACCTTATTTCTTATTTGTTTTAAGTGGTGTGGGTTCTCAAGAAAGGTCCATGATAATTTCCCCACTCGGTGGTATAGTAATTTTGAACGAGGAAGTGGCAGAAGATGATTCCTTTATGTACTTTTGACTACGAGAAGACTGAGCTCTTTTAATAAATTGAGTGTACTACTCTACTCTACTGGTGGACAAAATCACTACTTCAATATCTTTCTTTCTATGATTGTACTTTACAAATATGAATCTAACCATTACATTATTTAGATTTTTATAGATAATTTGTAGTTAATGCAGAGATGTTTATAGTTCTTTCTTTCTTTCTTAATGTATTTTTTGCCCTTAGCCACCTCATATGCATTGGTTTGTGCCTCCTTTTTGTTTAGGCATATTTTATAGCAAGATATTATTTAAAAGCCGGCTACAAAAAAATAGAAGAAAATAATAATCCCATTGAGGCTCACAGGAGAAAAGGCATATTATAATGCTTCTACACATTTTTGATTAATAAGACTGTACTCTTATACAAACTTAAAGAATTGTCTGACACTATATTGAACAAGTGGCATATTGCCTATATTGAACAAGCTTATACACACACACTCGAACACATTTTTTCTTTTGATAAAACATACTTGAACACATTTATATTTGATAGGATTAACAAATGACAAATACAATAACAGTTGATTCCCTATCTACAATGCTTAATGAGTACCGCCCTCATGCAGGTGACCACGATTCTGATTTACATCTTTACAGAGGGGCCATTAACATAATTTCAAGTCAGTAAGTTTGTTCACACACATAAGGTGTTAAGTTTTGGTGAACCACTATAATCACCAACATCACCTAACTACTGCAAATGGAGGGTGGGTATTCTGACACATTCTTATGTACTTTACTTGTTGAGTAAATGGTTTGAAGTCCCTATCTTCCCACATTCTTTGCAGTGATGATTTAAAATGAAATAATATAGATTTACATCATCTTTGATGAATGAGTTACCTCTGCTCCCTTTTAAGATATCATCCTAATGACAGGACGATCACCTCTTCACTTACTATTGTGCACGGCTTCTCAGCTTTCTAAAGCTCCAGGGGCTAAATTCGCATCCTGGTTTGGCTCCAATTATAAAGGCCACCAAACGGCCTTGGACAAAAGAATCAAACCCACAAATCAACTCATTCTTCAATAATAGTTTTCAAATAGCTCAGCAAAAATCCCTCCTGAATAGTTTTCTAACAAATGAGATTGCAGAGGCATTTAGTTCATGGTTTTACCCTTGTGAGAAATGTTAGAACACTATAGACCCTAGACTTCCCCCTATTGTCTTCTCTCCAAAACTCCTCAAATCGCTTCCCAGCAGGCTGGTGAGTAACAACCTTAGGCCACTTTGTCATTTAGAGCTAGTTATCTCATTCCATAGTAATCCATGATGATCAAATAAGAGAAATCTTTGGTTACGAAAGTAAGAACAACCAGACAAGTCTTCAAGTCTTAACCCAATAATTCCCACCGGAAAAAGCTAAAGAGGAGGTTACTACTTCAAATACTAAAAAAAAAAAAATTAATATGATATTGGTTAAGCATTAAAGAAGAGGCAAGAACTTACACTTTTCAAAACCTCAACAAAAGTAGTGGATCATATGGAGTTGAAGGTATATTATAAAATGGGTCATACCATCTTTAAGCTCTCCTGCACTTTATAGTAAATTAAAGTGATAATATAATTTTCTACCTAACACTGGGAAAACTTGATAAGTGGTTGACAGAAAAGTGCAATTTTGAAATTCGATTCTGTAACTTTCTTTAGGAAAAGTTAAAGAAACCACAATTTAGAGCAATTTTTTACCATTAAACTAAAAGAAGTAATCTGACATGAGATATCCTCAAAACCCCATCTTTTGAATTTTAGACCAAACTCTTAGCTTTCTCTTGAGAAATTAAAGATCAACTCTCCCCTTTCACCTTTGTGATAATGTGTCTACATATCATACAAAACTTGTATTGACATTTTTTTACATAAGTATACTATATAATAAATTTTCTATCAATATTGTGAATCAGTATTTCAAAACAGATGCACTTCTACTTATAAAAGAATAAAGCATTTTTCCTTACCCAGGATAAAAGATGTCTCACCCACCAAAATCCCTCATACAAATAAACAAAGTCAAGTTGAAAGACACCACACCAGAATATGCTACTAATTTAAAGATTTGAGGAATATTAAACAAGATAAAATTCCATGTCTAATATCTTAAACTATGCAATACCGTGTTTGCTTGAATAATAATGCCCGGGGGGGAAACACATGAATCGCTCACAATCATCATAGAGCTTTGTTTCTGAAGCAAGAGCCAGATTGACTTTTAAGGCAAATTACATAATTAATACATAAGCATGCGACCATAAAGAGGAAGAAACAAAAGATCAAATATTACTGCGGTCACCACAAACAAGACAAGAAGCAGTGTCAAGTCAAGTAAGCATCATTTTAGAGGCCTAAAAATTATTGCCAAGTTTTTATGGTTGCTAAATTTCTTTAAACAATTAGATAAAGAATTTTTTTTTATAAATAAAACATTGATGCGATATCTATATTTATGTGATTCAATATGTTTCTACACTAGTCCTAGTTTTATAAAGTTGCAACCTCTTCCAGCTCTTCAATTGTGTTACATGGCAGTATAGACCAATATCTAGCAAGAATGGTCTTTCAACTGCCCGAAGAAGACCCTTGTAACATTTCTCAAATTTATAATATACGGACTCACAATCCTAACATATGACTATTGATAAAAATATATATGTGAATATCAAAGAAACTGAAAAAGAAAAATAAATAAAAGAAATTTTCTTCCCAACATCTCAATTTCATCAACCAAGATTATGTCCAAGAATCTAAGATGCCAAGGTGCCTCACAAGTAAATAGTTAATATTGACTGCTCTTTGTCACTCAGGCTTCAAAACCTGCTACAAAGCTATCCTACATAACATCATAATAGAAGTGGGAAGCAACTCATTTCAGTTATTACAAATATATCCTACTCCATACATAAATATGTCTCAAGATCTTGCACAATTAGCATCAAATAGGCAGACTCAATTTGTATGATTTGTATACCAAAATCTCATAGAAAGAAGACCATAACACACCCCAAGGGCAGATAGAACTTTCAGCCATACAGCATCAGGAGATAATGGACTGAACCATGCCACAGTAAAAGAACAAATGAAGAGGCAATTTGAACTGGTAATAGATCAGCCGCCAGATTATGAAACATCAAGTTAAAGTTGCATACCATCCAGACCCCAGCCAATGTAAAGAGGTGTAATACCAATAGCATCCCGAGCTGCAATGAAACTTTTATCACGGATGTCCAAAAGGACAAAGGAGAACATTCCATCCAACATATCCACAAAATTTTCTCCATGACTGCTTCATACTAGCGAGCAGGTAGCCAGATTATGAAATAAAAACATAGAAACAACATAACCTTAGCGTTTTCCAGCAATTGGAATCTTATCACACAAAATGATTTGTACCATTCATAAGTAATTATTTTTTTATGGTTGCCATTCCGCATAGTAATTATATTCATAATGTTATGGTCAAAGCTAACACTATCATCTTAATAACAAATCAAAAGGACAAAATAAGTTGCAGAATAAGTTCTTAAGGTACTTGATACTCACAAGATGGGCAATCACTTCACAATCACTTCAGTTGAGAGCTGATGTGACTTCAGCTTTTCTCTCAATTGTTGATGGTTGTATATCTCCCCATGGCAACAAAACTCCATTCTGCATCATGTATATCCGCCTAGATTTAGAAAGCAAGAAGAAAGTTCAAGCTGCAACTAACACAAAATAAGAAATCAGACTCTCATGCATTTCTACGCAAGATCCATAAAACAAATGTGCTTGAATCTTATTGGGATGTTCAACCATTCGCACATCATTTGACAAAAATCCATCATATCCATGTTTAATGGAAACCTCAACACAACCATGTTTATCATGCTTTAAATATTAGTATTCACAAGCTACTGGGTATGGCACAAATCAAGTTGCAAGTAAAAACATGATTTCCTAATTCCTATTTTTTTGGGTATACCACCAGAGCCAGTAAAACCTGCAAAAACAGAATGGGAAGAAATAAAATATTAGAAAAATACCGTGACAACAATTGTCTTGTCTTCATTGTAAAGAGGCTGATCCCCAGAAGTAGGGTCTACAATAGCTAATCTTTGATGAGCAAGATAACAATCCTGGTGACAATGCAAGCCACTCCAATCAGGACCTCTATGGCGCAACCTGCACATTCAACCAAAGGAAATAAAAACAATGCAGTGAGGAATGAAAGTTTTCCCTTTTCCTTTCTCTTCTCCCATGTTCATCATCAACGAAATCACTTCTCCACATGCATAAAATTCCTGCTTCTTCTTGTTGAACATCTTTATATCCAACAAGCAAACATTCACCACAATTATTTTTCACTTCCTTTTTATAGGCCTAAATCATGGCAAGTGTTCTTTCAGGTGAGAAAAAGCATTTCATCGATGCCAAGCATAAAACATAGCTCTGTTCAGAAAATCATGATCTTTCCAATAAATTTAAGAAATGTGCCCTTTCAACATTTCATTTCATGAGCAGATAGAAGTAAAAATAAAAGGCAATTTGCCAAAAAATCAAATATTAAAAAAATTTGAAGAACCAGAAAGAACGAGAAGACGGTTATTCGGAAGAACTCCTGAAACGTTTAAACGGGCAGTGGTTTTTCATTTCTGACGTATAACGCAAAACAACCATAGTCGCTGCATTGTGATTTGTCTTCAGTCAGAAATGAAAGGCTAAGCATCATTTCTCTCACAAATCAATCAATCCCTTTAACTTCTTTAAAAAGAGAACAATTGGATAATGAGAATGAAACCAAATCGAAAAGCACAAAAGAAAATGCACATTCTGATTAAACTCCAAATAAAACAAAAGATCATTAACAACTCAATTCAAACATCCAGGGGGGGAATTATCACTTCAAACTGAGAAAGAATAGCAATAACAGTTAATCAATATTTCTAATTTTTTATACCTTCGAGACAATTCAATGATGCGAGAGCGCTTGGCCTGAGAGTTGTCAATGCAACCCAAAACGGCGAGTATACCACACATCGTGGCTGTGGCTGTGGCTGTGGCTGTGGCTGTGGCTGTGGCTGCCTCTCCTCCTCGACGGCTTCTCTATATAGACCACTGAAGTCGTGACAGGCGTGAAGCTGAGCGGGCTACTGATGTCGTGGATCGCGAGATTTGATTGATGAAGGAAGTCCCGTTTTCAAGATTCCCGTAACTATTCACTTAATGTTAGAATCTTTCCAAAACCCTAGTTATATTCTTAAAAAAGTGAAGATCAAACAAATGTTTTTAGGTAATTTGTTGGAGTTTATGAATTATGACACGGTGGATTCCGGTTAGCAGAACGTCTCTTTCCAGTTGTAGGAATTTGTTTTTTTTTTTGCTTTCTCTTAATTTAAACAGTTTGTTTTTTACTTTTGAATTTTAAATTTTCTTCTTTAAAAAAAAAGCACATTTTAAAAAACAAAAACCTATATTTTTTAAAATATTTCTAAATATTTCAAAATCTTCTTAAAATATTTTAAAATCTTTAAATCACATAATATTTAAAGAACAATCATCAATCTATTTTCTTTATTAATTTTATATATATTTATTTTAATTATATAAAATAGATAAATATAATAATTTTTAACAATGATAATAATAATTTTTATCTAATAATTTTTATCATCTTTTATTAATATATTAACATATTTATACAATTGTATATCATAATATTCTTAAACAAATTATTTTCTTGAAATAATTAAAATGTTAATTTAAACATATAAGCAAACATGTAATGCATAATAAAAATACAATCTTAAAAAACAAGCAATGTCTTAATAACAACAAGAACACATTGACGATTCGAATTTAAATAAAAATTATGCATTCACTGGAAAACAAACACAAATTATTATTTAATACAAAATTTTTGTGAATGAAATTTGTGCATCGAGTTAGTGAGGAGGTAAACTATACAATCTGTATTAAAACATTTTTTTTAGGATTAGTTTGAACCTGAAAATATTAAGGAAACAAAAATAGAAAAAAAATAAAAAATAAATTTAATTTATATATTTATTTAAACTCATTTTATTTATTTATTTATATTATATGATTAATAAAATTTAAAAGATTTAAAATTTTAGAATTATATTTTATTTTTATTTTACAATGTAAACCAACTTCGAACCTCATTTTACTTTATAATTATATTATTTCCCGGTAATTTCCGGTTCCAAACGGGACTTTAAGGGTAACAAAAAACGTCGGAGTAAAAAAATAATAAAATGTTGTCTTACACAGTTACAGTCTGGGACTGTATAGTCACGTGGGGAACAGCCGGATAGACGAGCTTACGTGCGTGCACCGATGTCTCTTATCCGATAAATAAAGCGTGATACGGAACGTTGGTTAACGAATTTCTAACCGTTTCCTTTTGAATTGTATGCATTTTAGGGAAATAACAAAAAACTTCAATATACAGCATTACCCTTTAACCACTTTTTTTTCTTTTTCTACTGTAAAATACACACATCAACAGATTGCAGAATCAGAAATAATCATTCTTATCGTTTTTTATTTTTCAAAAAAAAGAAAGTGCCAGCTATTCATACCATATAATTATTTTTTTCCTATATATTTTTGGAAGAATATACCATTGCGTTATTCTCTCTGACGCCATGCATAATGTTGGTCCCTTTCTCGACTAATCATACATAATTTTAACATATTTATAAAAAATTAAAATAGTAAAATTATTATGATAAGTAATTTGCCATTATCATTCTTATAAAAATTATTATAATTATTTTATATAATTAAAATAATATATATATATATATATATATATATAATTAATTATAATTTAAAAAACTAGATTAATGAAACCTAAATTAACGATTCCCAAAGATTGTAAAACTACTTGTCATTAAGTCATAGTTGTAATTATAATAATGTAAATCTACTTATTCTTAAATTGTTTGATGTATAAAGCTTTCAAGTAACTACTCAAACTCTTTAATAATTGAGGGAAGCTTTAGAAAAACTTAAAGCTCCACCTTATCTCAAACCTTTATAGCTCTTGAAGAAAAAATCAATAAAGGAATTTATTTGGGTGGGACCAACTCTGCCCATTTAACTCCCACTGATTTCAAAAATTTGACTGGTCACTGTAGAAAACCAACCAACGACATCAAGGTATAAAATATGGTGGTGGAAGCTAGATTGAGGGTGGAAGTCATAGAACTAATTGGAACCAAGGAATCTGGAAATTGACAAAGTGTATTTCTCTTATTGCAGAGTTACATCATTTGCATACTCGAAGCCTCTCTTAGTACGCAGTTTCAAGACGGCTAATGCCATTTGGTTGCAGGTTTCCTTATTCAGTCTCTATTAATCTACTTCACAATTGAATATCATAGCATGACACATCACAATAATGCTATAATATGTGCATAAATGCAACAAAAGAAACATTTAAGTTTATACAGCTGAGCAACAGACTATAAATTTTGAGAGATCAAACTAATCTATGCAGCTTCAACCCTTCATGTTAAAAGACTGGAAAATAGAAGTCTCGGCATAATAACACTGCATGTGATTGCATTCAATCTTGGTACTGGACCAGAATCAGCTCAAAATGAAATAGTATTTGTGGAAAATTACTCAAAATATATCAGTTTTATATATTAATCCATGAAACTATGAAATGTCAGTTGGTATTGAGCATAAAAAAATCAAACACAAAATAATCTAGAGAGTTCAATTACACTGTTTTTTCAACCCTTTGTAACCTATGCTTTTAATGTGAAGTTCAATCATGTTAGAGAGCATTTTAGGTGTCAGTTTTAGGATTCATACTCTGTATGAATCCTACTACTTGTAGGAAATCCGGAAATTTCACGTCTTTTGAATATTTCATAATTTCTGTGCAAAGAGGAATCACCATTTGTTTTTTAACATGTACTTCATACCCCAAATGATTAAAATATCATCCAAAGCAAATGAACTTCCCACCAGATTATTATACTTTCACTCCCTGAAATATATATATATATATCTTCCCTAAAAAGTAAATTAACTCCAATCCTTAAGATAAACCAGCAAGCATATCAAGCAAAGTGTTTACAAAACCCCATTAATGAAACCCATTGGTAATAAAGTGCTTTTCTTGACCCACATGTCTTGTTGGAAAGCTATACCTTCATCATTAATATTGAAATCAAATTAACAAAGGAGTTGGAGTGGAGTAGACCATAGAACACCTGTCCATCGAGTGCGTGATCAAGGGATCCATTAAGGCGACCTGACCCAGATCCAACTACGCAAGGAAGGGCCCAGGACAACAACCCTAGGTCAACAACCTCGGGCAATTGGTAGTGTGAGCTCGGACACATAAGAAGATAAACCACCTCGGGTCGGAGAGAAAGAAGCAAGTGAGAAAGCATAACGGACCACAGGAGCACACGTTATGAGGAAATTTATGGTAGAAGATTAATATGATAATGAATGCATAACTTAAGTGAGTAAAAAGCCAATAAATGTTACATTTAAATATTGCACATGTAACATTCCTCCCACACCACCTAAATGGGTGCAAAATGGGGAAAAGGGAGATCAATGGGAAAAAAAAAGGGAGAAAATAATTGAAATTTTTGTCACGATCTACTTTGTGGAAAGCGAAGACCTTTCATTGGTGTCGTCTATGGGAACTAATCCCACCTTCCTTGCGACTAAGATATCAAGATGCTCGGTCTAGTCAATGGGTATTTACCCTCGATTCTAAGCCCTCTCGTTGGACCCGACATTCTTTATTGGAGAGGCGGTTAAAGGCAACATGAGCTCTTATTAGCGAGGTTGGCTTCTTTCTGCTTGGCGGCGCCTCTGTAATCTTGAAAATGTATAAACTCACACCTTCCTCACCCAAATACCTTCCCACCCATCGCTGGACTTGATAGCCCGGTGGAGCCTGATCAGGTCACGGACCTTCTCTCTGTCCCCACTCCACCCACGTCGGCATGGGGTGCTCCCATGGGAAAATCGATCGCCCTCGCCCTAAAGGAACTTGGACCCCGCGTTGTGCGCACTAGACGACATGTCATAGTCTCCATTCATTCTACATTTATCACGAACCCAAAAGGCCCCATTGCATTTTTCGTTGCCAAAGTTTCAAATCTACGATGGACTACAAGATCATTTCGACCATCTGATGCATTATTGGCAAACCATGATTCTCCAGACGAGAAATGATACCCTACTATGAAAGGTGTTCCCGTCTAGTTTGGCGGGTCTCGCTTTGTCATGGTTCCATTGTTTGACCCTAAACTCGGTAACATCCTTCCGTCGTATGTCCAAGAAATTCGTCTCCTAGTACATGGTGCTCAATTCGACGGAAGCAGAGTGTCACCAGTCTGTTTCACGTTCACATGTGAAGGTCCGAGACCATCAGAGATTTAATGAAGCGAATCGGGGCCACCCTCTTTCAATTGGATGTCGTGAGCACGGACACGATGCTGTAGGCCATGAAGCAAGCTATTGGCCCGAACACACAATTCTTCAATTCCCTGTCTTCTGACCCCTTGGCTTATTCGATGAACTATTCGGAGAAGCGACCATCGCCGTACTAGAGGGCGACATCCTTTTGGCGGCGGTGGGGAGTAAGGAAAGAAAGCCCGGCCGCGATGAACAAGCGGCGACTTATGTGGCGGTGCCCAGTATACGCCGGGGCATCAAGGGGATGCTAGCTTGGAGGACAAACCCTTAGAACCGAAAATCAGGACAACGGCGGTGGCGGATAAGATTCTGATCTTCTATGCCGACTTCCGCGATCATCCGAGTCGGCTGCCCAGGTTTCGAGGGTGGCATGCGGCCAAGTGGTGACCAAGAGAGGAGGGACAAGTTTCAATTCTGCAAGTACCACAAAGACTTCGGGCATCAGACAAACTTTTGTTTTCGGCTCAGGCGCCTACTAAACTACCTAGTTAGTAAGGGGCACCTCCAAGAGTACATGGAGAGCTCAGCCTCGAATGGATGCGTCCCGCCCCATTCGATCATGGACACAATACTGTATCTGAAGGCTGGATCATGCACAGGGAAGCCCACGTACTGGGAATCTTTGCGGCGGGAGTCAACTACAGTTTTGCCCTAGGTAGCGCCCGACCCATTGATGGGCTTCTCACCTTCTCCAAATCATCCATGCAATAGTTGAACCGGCTGCGACGCCATATCTGCAGGAAGTCAAGAAGCATTTAATGAAGCGCATACTAGTAGATTAAGCGCCCTTGCATGAAATCTTGCCTTTGCCCTCCCACTAATTGACTTAGCTATAAATCAAACAACCTACGTAAAAATAGGGAAGGGTCCTGGTCAGGTTCAACGGTACACAGACCAATTCGTTTGGAGAGATTGTGCTACCGATCTCAACAGGCCCGGTCACGGATTTGGTTCCACTAAAGATGATCAACGAGCCATCATCATTCAACTCCGTCTTAGGCCACATCTGGATCCACGCGATGAAGTCATTTCCTTTTTCCTACCACTAGAGGTTGAGTTTCTTAACTCCGCAGGAACCAAAGGTCGACATCGGTAGGAACCCGACCAAATGACAGAGACTTGTTGTACACTTAATGATAAGGCAACGAGGCGTCGACTAAATAACAACGAATGCTTAAGGCTCGATCGGCTGAACAGGAAGAAACTAGGGTCACCGAGCCGTTGCAACTCCATTCCATATTCAACCCCGACATACCTAAACAAGTAAGCTTAGGGGCTTCGCTAGCCTTAGAAAAGGTCTCCTCCGTGTTGTCCCTCCTTTGGGAGTTCGCCGATATCTTCGTCTGGTCCCATGCCGATATGCTTAGCGTTTTGCCCAAATTGGCCAAACACTGGCTAAGCCTATAGAAAGGTTGTAGGACAATTTGGAAAAGGTTGAGGCGGCTCTATCCGGCTCTACAAGAAGTGATAAAGGAGGAAGTAAGACAGGCTCCTAGTGGTCGGGTTCATAAAGAAGATCCAGTACCCAAAGTGGCTCTCCAACGTGGTAGTTGTCCCGAAGAAGAACGACAAGTGGTGTGTGTGCGTGGACTATACCAACTTGAATGATGTCTGCCCAAAAGACACTTTTCCTCTACCTCGGATTGATTAGATCATGGATGCAACGGCCGACCATGAGCTTTCCTTCTCAGCGCTGACCGAGGATATAGTATGCAGCCCCTTCCCACACACTAATTGTGCAAGCGGGGGGACACCACTGCAGTAGAGACCTATTGACCTGATTTTCTGGCATTATTAGGCCCATTTCATGCATAGATTTTTAACTACTTCTATTTACACAAGTTAGATTACCTCAAAATATTGCTTTTACAATTCTATTACAAAATCATAGCAAAACAAGGACCTAGATAAAGTGGACTCCTAACGTTGTGTTGGCCTTGGCGAGTGCGGGACATCTCTGGCGACTTCTTTAGAATCTATATGGATAAAACACCCATGCTAAGCTTCTAGCTTAGTGGGAAAACAAAATAACATATATGACCACTAGCAGTGGTCCTTAATTATGGTAGACATGCATGTATAAACAATTCATATATCATATTATTCAATAACATGCATTTCTCTTGTAGGAGTACATAATAGAAATTTCATAACATAAGGTACTCGTAGGTACATTATAATTTTTATAGCGAGATTTACTGATGTCAGGGCCAGTTACTTTTAATACTCATATGGTTCATTGTGGATACTTATCCATATAAATGTTTGATTGCATAAAAACCTGATAGAAAATGAATAAAGGAACACGATACCCGTGGGGTATAATATAATTACATAACAGGAAATGGTCATAAACGGAATCCACTTAATGGTGCCAACCGAACAAGAGTGCTGAATAGCACTAAATAGACGTACTAAAAGTACGAAACATGTGTGCTGGTAGCATGAAACAGGAGTGTTGGGTAGCACTAGTCCCTATTTATTATTATCGGTCTTCGCGAGCCTCTGATTATATGTGTTTGGATATGTTATATTAGTCTTAATACCATTCATGTATGTTTATGTAACCCAAATGCAAGAATTCATACTCAATTCCTAAGGATTACACTAATCCCCCATTTGCTTAGATCTTATAGGAATTGAAAGCAAAATAAGCAATGAAGAAGGCAAGAAAACAAAGCATGTCCAGAAGCACTGGCTAAGCGAAGTGGTTCGCTTAGGCGAAGTGAAGCAAACCTTCTCTAAGAAACAAAATGGTCGCAATTGGTCTCCGGGTTTGCCTAGCGAAGAGACAAAAATCGGGGAAGAATTGCCTGCCCCTTCGCTAAAGGCGAAGGCGTCGAGACTTTGATAGAAATGTATTTTGCCTTGTTCAGACGATTCCAAACCAAACCGGATGCCCTAAACTCCCAAAGCCAAAAACGAGAACTCCCCTTCCCTAGAAGATAATGTGTTGTCTTAAGGTGTTTTGGCTCAATTTTTTTTTAGCCCTTGCTATTTAGTCATTCCTCTTTCTTCAATTTGAAAATTAACTTATCAAAATAATACCTTAGCATATAACCTTTTAACTTAATGTCCATTAATTCCCTAATTTGACAATTTAACATTATCTTCTTTACTTCTTTAATAATTCCGGTTATATCATTTTTCACACTTAACTATTAAATTTCCAAAAAACACAAATTTGATTTCCATTATACCCTAAACATGTCATAAAACTAATAGGGTATAATTTGGGGTCTTATAATTCTTCTACCCTTAAAAGAATTTCGTCCTTGAAATTCATACCTGAACTGAAGAGTTGTGGGTACTTTGCTCGGTATCAGTCGGCTCCCAAGTTTAGCCCTCCTCTGTGGTGTTGCCAAGTACCTTTACGGAGGAACTTGTTGTTTATAATTGTTTCCTCACGAGATAGAATGACTTTTGGTTCTTCGTAAGCCAGTGATCTGATTCTGTAACAATCTTATCTTAGTAAGATGTGCGATTCATCATAACGGTATCTCCGAAGCATTGAGACATGAAACACATTATGTAATTTGGCCAACTCCGAAGGGAGGGCCAAACAATAAGCGACTTGTCCAATCCTTTCTAAAATCTCATAAGGTCCAATAAACCTTGGACTTAGTTTTCCTTTCTTTTCAAACCGAAGTATCTTCCTCCACGGTAATACTTTCAAGAAAAACTTATCTCCAACTTCGTATTCTATGTCTTTTCTTTTCAGATCCACATACATCTTTTGTCTATCACTAGCAACTTTTAACCTTTGTTGAATTACCCGAACTTTTTCTTTTGTCTCCTTTACCATGTCAGGGTCAATTACTTTATGCTCATTCAGGTCGGTCCAGCATACAAGGGTTCTACATTTCCTGCTATATAAAGCTTCATAGGGGGCCATACCAATACTTGACTGATAACTATTGTTATAGGCAAATTCCATAAGAGGAATATACCTATCCCAACTTCCGAGAAAATCTAGCACACAACCTCAAAGCATGTCCTCTAACACTTGAATCACTCTTTCAGATTGTCCATCTGTTTATGGATGGAAGGATGTACTAAAATTCAATCAAGTACCTAAGGTTGACTATAATTCTTTCCAAAACCTTGACATAAACCGTGGATCACGGTCAGACACTATTAATAGTGGAATCCCATGAAACCAGACAATCTCGCTCACATACTGCTCCGCTAACCGATCCATAGAATAGTCAAGTCGGACTAGTAAGAATTGAGCAAACTTTGTAAGTCTGTCGACGATTACCCAAACTGGATCATGTTTCTTTTGGGTGAGGGGAAAACCATATACAAAATCCATAGTAATGTTGTCCCACTTCTATTATGGAATTAGGATGAGATTTAACAGACTGAACGGTACTTGATGTTTAACTTTTACTTGCTGACAAGTCAAACATTTAAATACATACTATGCTATATCCTTTTTCAACCCTCGCCACCAATAATACTGTTTCAAATCCTGGTACATCTTGTTAGCTCTAGGATGCATGGTGAATGCGGTATTGTGACTTTCATACATCAACTTCTTTTTCAATTCCTGGACATTCGGTACACATAATCTATTCTTATAATAGAGACCTTCATTTCTTTTTATAGAATACTCAGTTTTGTCTCCATTTATGACTGTTATACCTTTTGTTGTAACTTGAAATCATTTTTCTAAGCATCAATCATCATCTACATCAAATCAGGCATAACTCTTAATTGAGGTAACAAGGCTCCATCAAATACATATCTCCATGCACAGTGTTGCAGGGACAAAACAGAAATCGTTTTTCTACTTAAGGAGTCCACCATCACATTAGCTTTTCCTAAGTGGTAATCAACTATGCAATCATAGTCCTTGAACAACTCTAGCCACCAACATTGCCTCAAGTTCAGTTCCTTCTGAGTTAACAAATACATAAGACTCTTATGATCTGTAAATATTCTACAATTTTCACCATATAAGTAGTGTCACCATATTTTC
>JAEQBH010004539.1:0-241376 GCA_016808115.1 Tetrastigma voinierianum
CATTGGCCCACACAACCAACCCCAAATGTGAGGAGTGATGACTCGTCCTTTCTCCTTACCTCCAACGTCAAAGCTCTCAAAAAAGAAGTCAAGACCTGTCCACTGGTTTTTCCCACATGTCCAATAATAATAATAATAAAAGGATGGTAGGGTTTGATTTTGAAGATGCTTTGTTGCTTCCCTTTTCTCCAGCCCTTTGTTTTTTACGTATATTTTGAAGATTAGAATATTAATCTACAGATATATATATAAGATATGGAGTTCACAGACACAGTATAAGTATAAGTATAAATCCGGTGCATAGCATCTTAATTCCCATCCTAATATACTGTCTTACATTCACAGATTGCTGCTGCTGTGTCTCTCTCCATGCTCCTGATTTCCCCCATAAGTCACATTATTATTATTATTATTCCCTCTCCCTCTCCCTCTCTCCCTTTCAATATTGATCACGTATATTGAATAAGATGGAGAACAAATGCTTGATTTCACCCATGGACAGGGGCTCCTCTCATGCTGGGTTACCACATGTAGGCTCCTCTTTCGCACATCCTCAAACACCCCAACAAAACTGTCATCAGCCTCAGCCCTCTGCCGCCGCTGCAGGTTCGTGCCTGATGGGGTAACCATGAATTTAGCATCTTCCCTCCCTCCCTCCCTCCATCTCTTTCTTTCCTTGATCTGAATAGTGATGCCATTTATGTTTTCTTATAGAATAAGAAAGTTATTGGGAATATCCTACTAAATATTCAAGGTCCATGAGTGAAAGTTATAAGCTGAAGATATGTTGTAAAGTTAATTGAGCTTTAAGTTTAGAGTTTTTGTTGAGGTATGTTCTTAATATCACAATTATCTTAGGAATTTATGATTTTATGATTCTTCTTAATGGTTCGAAAATCATTGAATTAGCATTATGTTAGGCAAAATCGATTTACTATTATTATGATATATTATGTTTAGATTTATAGAACAAGGAAAGTTATTGGAAATATCCTATAAATATTCAAGGTCATGGTGAAAGTTATGGTTGAGTGTCTCTTTCTTTCCTTGATCGATAGTGGCGATGCAATATCATGTTTCCTTATAGAAGAAGAAAAGTTATTAGGAATATCCTATAAATATTCAAGGTCATGAGTGAAAAGTTATGAGCTAGAGAGATGTGTTTATAAAGGCTAATCGAGTTTTAGGCATTAAGAGTTTTATTGAGATATTTTCTTAGTATCGCATTTGTCTTTAGGAATCTATGACGATGACTTTTCCTAATGGTTGCGAAATCCATAGATGTATTATGTTAGACACGAATCGTTATATTATTGTAATTATATTATGTTTCCTTATAGAATAAGGAAAGAAAAGTTACAGTTTCAGTATGTAAAGAGATGTATATTTTTCAATATTATGATTATTCAATCGCTATGAATCCATTTGTAGATGTAGGCATAATCGACCAAACTAGGTTAAACCTTTAGTATTAATTTTATTTTTATGTTCTTGAATTCATATATATTCTCATGCAATCAAAGCTTCCGGTTTTATAACAAATATTTGGATGGTAATTGAAGTATTAATCATGGATGGGGATGGCAGGATGTGTCGAAGAACGGGGTTCTGTCAGTGCAGACGATGAGGAACAGCATAATGGCACCTTCCGTTCTGGCTTCAGCATGCATCATGCTGTGCTCCGCCATAGCCGTCTTCATGAGTTGGCAACATGGTGACTGTTCTTAGGATTATCTCGAGACAAACTCCTCTCCATCTCCATCAAATGCTTCGCCATACTTGTCTGCTTCCTCACTTCATTCTTCATGAATGTTCAGTCAATCAGATACTTCAGCCTCGCCAGCATTCTCATCAACGTCCCCCTCAAGAAAATACCTCATCATTCCCATAACCACCTTACAGTAGAGTATGTTGGGAGTGTAGTTAACACAGGCAGCTACTGCTGGTCACTCGCCCAACGAGCGTTTTACTTCTCTTTCCCTCTCTTTCTCTGGATATTCGGCCCCATTCCCATGTTTTTTCCTGCATTTTCTTGCTTCTGATGCTGTATTTAGTCGATATTAGATTCCAATCAGGCTGGCCTTTAGGGTTATCTGGACTGGACGAGATTCATCCCGCCACCGAAGATGGAGGAGCTCTAACGGCTCGATAAGGACAGTTTTACCGTTTCATGATCCATCTCAACTGGAACGAGGATCAGTCTCGTGTGACCTCAGTGTGTACAGATCTGTTGCAGTGCAAATTTGATAAGGCTGGTTTGGTTTTCTACAAAGTTTTGTAAAGGAAGAAAAAGAAAACAATGAGGAAGTATCTAATGTAATTTTGAAAGGGAATAGAAAAAACCATGAACTTTTAAATTTTTGCATATTAAACTTGAACAATTTAAAATTGGTATTAAAAACCTTCAACTTTGAATTTTTATTGCGCTAAATTAAAAAAATCAAAGTTAGAAGGCTGTTTTTTATACTATTTTTAAAGTTCGTACTTAATATACAAAAAAAAAAAAAACTTGAAATTTCATGGTTTTTTTAATGTTATTTTTCCTTTTAAAATAAAATAAAATAGGTTTTAAATAATAAATATATATAATATGTTGATTCAACTTCAATTTTTCTTTCCTTTCCATTTTTCCCAAAATTATTTGGAACCAAACACAGATAGAGCATCTAGATTTGAATGTATTTTGTGGTATATTCTTTCTATCTTTATCAGAATTCTCAATAATACATGGTATATTTTTTATTTATTTTTTTGGATGCAGGCATTGTCCTCTTGTTCTGCTTGTTATCCTTTAATTCATTTTTCATATTTTTGTCTTTTTTTTTTTTTGTCTCAACAACAGAGTGAGACACACATCTGTCCTTTTGGGATTATCTTCAACTAATGGGAGAAACTTTATACTTTATATATAATTAAGTGAGAACATTCATCAATAACTACAAGAGACATGTTGATATCGTCTAAAAAGTCATTACTACAAAAACAATTTATGGTGTCACTATTTTTGATATCATTTGTTAAAATAATGATACGGTATGACTTAAAGTTCATAAAGGTGACACATCATATAAAAAAAATATTTAATTGGGAATGTTAATTTTAGGTTTAACGTGTCATTTTCTGAAAAGTGACACCACATGAAATTAAAAAAATATATATATATATATATATATATATATATATATATATATATATATATATATATATATGTTGGGAGTAGTTAGATGATGCTAATTTTATATGATGGTGTCATTTTGTGAAAATTATTATCATATTGAATTTTTTATTTTATTTTAGATTTATGGTGTCATTTTTTAAATTTTATAAATCAATGGTCATTTTATCATAAATGCTAATTAGGAACATAATGTAAAAAGTTATTTATTTTGGAACAATCACCTTCTTCCATCTTTTCTTGCATCCATAACCCCATGAGAGTTTTTTTATAAAGTATAATGACAACAAAATAATATAAAAAATGATTTCTTTGATATCTCCAATAAAGAAATTTAATTTATCCAATAAATAAGTTAATTTTTATCTAAAAAATAAAGTACCAATTTTTTATGTATAATAACATAATTTATATCAGTCATTCCTATAAAAGTAATTATAGAGAATAATGTTTCAATATATTTTGTTTAGATAATTTTGGAATATAGTGATTTATTATATTTTTTCTTTAAATAATAATTTTTCATCTTTAATTGTTCAATTGAGCAAAGCAACAAATTTTGGGGATAATTTAATAAGTAATCAACTATATCTTTCACAAAACAGACAGCAAGATTACGATATTCATATTAAACCCAAATCCGACAATCTTGAGCTTGTAGGTGAGTCGATAGTTTAACATGATATTAGAACTCGATTTAAATAGAGGTCCGGGTTTAAAACTCTCCTTGACATGAATCAAGCCAAAGGGTTTTAAAAGGCATAATATTCATATTAATTGGAATAAAGTATCACCAATTAATCTATTTTAGTGTCACTTCCAAATATGTCACCCATTGGTACTTATATGGTGTAAGTGGACAAAATGACACTATGTTGTAGTGACACATTCTATTTATGGTGACTTATTATAAACGTGACCATATGCTTTTTTTTCTTTTCTTGTAGTGAGTCTTTTACTTAGGGAGAGAACAAAAAATAACTGTTAAATCACTCAATCGAAGCGAAGAATTGTGAATTTAGTATAATTGCTGATTTTGCAAGGTCATAACCTGACGGGAATGCATCAGATGGTCGAACGAGTCGACTGTACCATCGTACATCTGGAACTTGGGCATGACAAAGTTAGTTGGGGCCTTGTATCAGGAGATGGGGCCATTGATGCGATTGTCTTGGGCATGAGGAATGCAAAACGACTCAAGCAAGAGCCTACTAGGCCCATTTAATACAAGGCTTGTGGGTTAGATCAAGGGCCTTAAAAATGTAAAGCCCGGTCCAACCAGACAACGGGTCTATAGGTTCGAGGTGGACCGCATGCCTCATTTCTCAAAGTCGAGCGGTCTGGCTTGACATATTGAAGATCCTTATATATGATTTAAAGACGTCTTTCGCACAGACGAAATTGCTGATGCACATGGGAAAAATATTACTATGATTAAGGTCACAAGATCGCTTATTCCAGCCCGATTAAAATATAAATCTAACCAAATCGATAACCTATTGAAGTAATTTAAATAAGTTGATCTTGCCTGCTTAAACCGAATAAAAAAAGTTAAAATTATAATAAAAAATATAAAAATATAAAAAATATATTTAATGTTTTAAAAAAAATCCACAATTTTCACAAACCTTATTAATAAAATTATAAAATATAATATAAAAAGAATAACGGAAATAATGAAAAAGAAGAAGCTAGAATTTATTTAAAAAAAAAAAAAAAGACAATTCCAAGTCTAATTAATTTAAATGAAATATAAGATTTATAATAATGTTTAAAACAAATCTAAAATATATAATTCTTCTAAAAGATTTATGAACCTATTAATCAAAAATAAATATTTTTTTTAAAAAAGCCAAAGAAAAACATATATTCCAAAATTATAGACAAATTATCAAAATAAATATTTAAAATATAATATTACGTTAGACTTAAAACACTTCCTAAAAATTATCCAAATTAATTTTTTTGAATAAATTATCCAAATTTGATTCTTCAAATGCTCAAACAAATTCTTAAAAGTTATTCAAATTTATAAAATTAATTTTATCCGGTTCCAAAATTCAATCATAAAAATAGAATCAAAATTTAAAAATAACATTATTAAAAAGCTATTTGCTTGGTAAACAGTTTAATTAAGTACTTATTTTATAAGAGCTTATTAGATAAGAGCTTATATCATAAGTACTTTATTCAATAAGCTATTTGCTTGGTAAACAGTTTAATTAAGTACTTATTTTATAAGAACTTATTAAATAAAAGTTTATACCATAAGTACTTTATTCAATAAGCTATTTGTTTTTGGATACATATTTTAAAAAGAGCTTATACATTATTTTTAAGATGTTTGGATGTATTACTACACAAACACTTATAATAGCTGAAATTACTAAAAAGACCATCATAAACACTTATAAAATTGAAATGTTTGAATAAATAAGCACTTACCATAATTTTTAAAAAATTAAAAAAACTAAAAAACTAAAAATTAATATTATATATATATATATATATATATGTAGATAATGTAAAGATTCACTATATACTGAAAACATTTATCATTCAAATGTAATCTCTAGTCTAAAAAATAGCTAATTAACCATTATCTCAATAAAAACTAAAATATTATATATTTTTTTCTTTATTAAAATCTCGCGACTCTTTCTATAAATTGTAATACGATGCACTACTTAACTCATACTATTTAATACAAGAAAATGACCTTGAGGCGCAAGGCACACTTGTAACTCTGGACTTTTTGGGCCGACGCAGAACTCCACCTAATACAGTTATCTTATATCTGGTGGTATCTATTGACCTAATAGATTCGTAAATCGATGATCATTGGAGAGCAAACTTCATAAAGTTAGAAATCAAAACCCTTTTTAATCTCTGAAATATATGATAGCTCAAATGAAGAAGAAGTTTCATATTCAATTCCTCTCTTTTTATGGTGATTATGGTTAGATGTTAATTTCAAGGCTATAACCACGTGCATTAGATAAGGACATATACTCTAGTATCCATGGAATTAGTAGGGAGAAAGAGAATTAAATTAAAGATTCAGTTTGGAGCCAAAAAAGTATTAGAAAAATTTACGAGATAAACCAACCTTCTAAAATAAAAGAATGATGTTCTAAAATAATCTTTTTTTAAAAAAAAATATGTTTCAAAATAATATATAAATTAGTGTTTTATTATTCATATAATCGAAAGTGTAGTTGGTATTTACGGTTTTAAATTTTTTAAAAGAGTTAAAACTGTAGTCGTTGACATCGGTTTAAATCATTTTCAAAACATGAGACTAAAAAGGATGAATTTATGATCCTCACATTTTTCTTGTTTGCCTGAACTGTTAATGTCACTTTTATCATAATTGCCCCAAACATTTTATTAATTTATTTTTCTTTTCTTTTCTTGGGTTCTTGATTGCCTCCATGCTGAATTATATGAAAGTATTTTTCAGATTTTTATTTTTTGTACACAGTGTATTTATTTTTCAATTCATATATATTATTCAATTTTTATTCAATCGCGTATTTTTTGTGATTAAATTATTAGATATTATCAAGGAAAAATAGATTATCAAATATCCAGTTCTTGAATCCTATGTACGTGAACAGTTACAGTTCTATTGCCTGGTTTTTTATGAAAGGTGTTTCAACTTTTGGACTTTTTTATATTTTGGTGTTTTAATCTTTTTTTTTCTTACAATCAAATGTTTTAATTATTAATATAAGGCTTGTGGGTTAGATCAAGAGACGCCAAAATGTAAAAGCGGGTTACAAAGCCGATGGCGAGATCATAGAGTTAGAGTTTGATTGTGAGCGTTCTTTAGTAATTAGTGGCATTGTGTTGAAGATCTTATATATAAACTTAAAAGGCGTTTTGGTATTATGAAACTTGTTAATGACACATACGGAAAAATATTTATGATTAATATTTGTGTTTATTTAGTTCATTTAGACCATAAATCTAAATAAGCGATGGTTGTATTTAAAGCCAGAAGCCATTAATTTAAATAAATAATTAAAATTATGTTTATAGATAATAAACTATTGAAAGTAATTTAAATGGTTGGATTAGTTTTACCGATTAAACTGAATAAAAGTTAAAATTTTAATATAAAAATAAGAATTAATATATTTAATGTTATAAAAAATCACAATTTTCACTATTCTGTGTCATTATAAATATAATATACAAATAATAACAGAAATAATGAAAAAAGCTAAACAGTGTATTATTTTATAAAAAAAAAGATAGTCTAAGTCTGTTAATTTAAATGAAATATAAGATTTATAATAATGTTTAAAAAAATCTAAAATATATTCTTTAAAAGATATATTACAAAATTATAGACAAATTATCCAAAATAAATATTTAAAAATATAATATTACGAAAAGACTTAGCTTTACTTCCTAAAAATTATCCAATAATTTTTTGAATAAATATCCCAAATTTGTTCCTCAAATACTCTAAACAAATTAAAAGCTATCCATTATAATTAATTTATCTGATTTAAATAATAACAAAAATATATAATAAAATTTAAAAACATAATTTACATTCTTGATTCGTTTCTATTATTTTTAAAATTCAATTTTAAAAAAATAATTTAAAATGTTTCAAAATCGGGTCAATTATATATATATTTGTAAGTGGAGGGAAAAAGTTTGAGAGTGGAAAAGGACTGAGTCCCTACATCTATCATCATCTGTCTCTTTAAAATAGAAATGACAACGGGACGGGGTGGTCCCATCCCAATCCCGTCCCGTTTATTTGTTTTAATTGTAAAATCTGTCCTATTTAAAAAAATAAGCGGTGGTACAAATCCCGTTTATATTTAAATTTTGTTTTTTTTTAAATTTTAAAATTTAAAATTTTGTTTTTTTATTGAATTAAAATTAATATATTTCATAAAAAATAAAAATATTATGATTTTTTTATAAATTATTTATTAAAAAATATTATAATAATAATTATTTATATTAAAATATAAAATAAAATAATTAAAAATTATTTTTTAAATATAATCGGAGACGAAGCGTAATAATCTTTGCATCATCGAATCGGGTCTTAAGTTTGAAAAAATAAGCACAGTAAATTCATTTAAATAAGCTTCGTTTAATTAGGAAAATGGTCATGAATCCAAAGAAATTAGCCATTCTTTTACCATCCTTACTTTGAAACACATAACCCATAATATAATATCTTTTACCACTTTTTTTTCTCTTTCCTTTTCTCTAGCACCTTCCCTTCGGTCAAAACCAAAGTTTGACCCGGATCCATCAAATCACAACAAAAGTCTTCCAATAAATTTTTTTTGAAAGTTCAATTATAAAAACCGTTCACATATAAAACGAGTAATTTTATCTCATAAGATAATTAAAATTTTATTTAAAAATATAAATGCAAAAATAAAATGTAGTTAACGATATAAAACTTTCGAATATTTTATAACTAAAACGCAATTTTGAAGTTAATAAATAAGCTAATTAAAGTCATCAATTCTAATTTATATCTTTAAGTAGAGATCTATCATATTCAGGTAATAGATATAAAAAGGATTTAATCTCCATTAATGTGAATCTTTGCTCCCGTCTTTATCTTTTATTCATCAATTTGAATGCAATTATAATAATAAGTATTCTATTTTTATTGGAGATATTATTTATTAAATAAAATGATGGATTTTGTAATTATGGTCTATTTTATATTTTTTTTTCCTACATCAATATATTTTTATTTATTTATTAAACCAGATAAAGTATAAAAAGGAAAATAATAGCTGTTTTAACATCAACCTTATCAGCTATGGAGTCCAAATTGAACTCATCTTCCTAATCTTCCTTTATCTCGTTAACGCAATGATAGGTGACAGAAGAAAACGCGATTTCCCTTTCAATATGAACAATGATTCCATGATTGTTGGTTATCGAAATCTCTTCAAATCATAATCATTATTAAATAGTAAAATCTGGAGTGATTTGTTTGGTAATGCTCATGTGTTCCTCGAATCTTATATCTCATGTCCTAAAATATCGGGGATAAAGATATATTAAATTTTGAAGGGAAAAGGTATTTTCAATGTTATTTTCAAAAAAAAAAAAAAAGAAAAAAGTTGTGGAGTTGTAGAGTTTACCCTTTTCCAGAGACTGGTATAGTATAGTCAACAACATGACTCCATTATATATGATAGTGGAGTGGGAGAATGAAGTGAGGGAGAGAAAGAGAGAAGAGAGAGAAAGTGGGGTTAGATCATCTGTAAAAAATGGAGAAAAGGGTTGGTGTTGGTTTCTTCGTTCTTGGGTTACTACTGACGATAATGCCAATGGCAGTGGCTGTGACTGTGAGGTTGTTCGATTTTGAGGAGGCAAGGAGATATCTGCTGGCTAATGATCTGGGAATCACTCCTCCCATGGGGTAACAATGCTTACCCATCATGATTTTCTTCTCTATAAATCATAATACCCCATTTTCTTTTCATAATTTCAATCATTTATTCCCATTTTGAATGTTTTCTCTGTCTTCCCTTTATCTAGATTCTTGTGGGTCTTAACCAAATCTGTTGTTGAATCAGGTGGAATAGCTGGAATCACTTCAACTGCAAGATTGACGAGAAAGTCATCAAACAAACTGGTCTGTTTTCTTTTCCATGATTTTACTTTCCCCAATTTTTTCTTCCAGGATTTTGAATGAGTGGTTTTGATCCATTTAGTACAGAGAGTATGTGATTTGTGTTAATGGGCTATGGATTTTTTATTTTTTATTTTTTTTATTTTTTTTATTTTTGGGGGTTTGACAGCTGACGCTCTGATTGCTACTGGTCTTGCTAAACTTGGATACGAGTATGTTAACATAGGTATGTTGAAATCAGAAGCAATTCTCTGAACATATCGTTTACTCATTAATGGTAGTTTTCTGCATAGTAATCAACCATAATTTTTTAATTTCTTGATGATTAGATGATTGCTGGGCTGAGATAAACCGTGATGAAAACGTGAGTTTTTAATTTTTTGTTTGTTTTCTAATTCATTGTGTTCATTGATGTTGTGTGTTTTGGTCAGAAGAAACTAGGACTTCCCCTGCATATTCATTTAGCAAGAGTTTTTTCCCAAAATAATGCTCAAACTGGGTGTAAAACCGTAGTCGGTGACTATAACTATAGTTTGGGCATTGTTTTTCAAAAATGCGTTAGATCGATATTCTTTTTGGGACAAAACTTCATTTAGCATGGGAAATTAAAATGGGGTTTTTCAATTTCAGGGTACTCTGGTTGCTAAGAAATCGACTTTTCCGTCTGGCTTGAAAGCTCTCGCAGACTATGTGCACAGCAAAGGTCTTAAGCTCGGAATCTACTCTGATGCTGGGTAACATGACTATCCTTTTATCAATCCAATTCCTTTGGCCCTTTCACGAGAATCCGATACGATCATAATAGGTTGATCTTAGCTTGAGAGGGATTCTTGCATAAGGCCGGTTTTTGGGTTGGAGCTACTCTCTGTTGGCTTTACAATGCACTATCATTGATGTTCGTTAAAAAAGCGCAGGTGTGTAGTGGGAGAAAGAGGTACACGAGACAAATATCACGATCTCATATAGGTTCCACATGATTTTATGGAGTAGTCTTGAAACACAGAGTTATACTCGCATATCGGACCACGATCTTGGTGTAATTATCTTTCGCAATGGCCCATATGTATAGCAACGGTTCTTGGCATCTCGATCTGCTAATAAATATTTGGTTATGGGCCTTTGGCTAAAAGTAGATAAATCTCGATGTTTATCACAACTAAGACAAAATATATGCATCCCCTCATTTGGCTTCGGTGTTACTTGCCCGTGAAACCATGCACAGTTCAGGTCCGCGAGGAAAAAGATGCGAAAACCTTTGCCTCATGGGTATGGCTACTATCGATCTGCTTATCTATCATACTATAGTCGGATAAAATTTCTAAGGGAACAAGAAGGAATAGGGTAATTTCGATCGATGAACATCGGTTTTGGCCATTATATCACAAAAATCAAGAAGTTATGCTCTTTGTTTGCAGGGCATTGATTATTTGAAGTATGACAATTGCAATAACGATGGATCCAGGCCTACTGAACGGTATATAGCTATTCTTATAACAACACTGCGACTTGTCACTTGTTCTTTCTTGCTTGGCATTACGAGATTTTAGGTACGATCACCAGCGATTTTCTTTTATGTAGGTATCCTGTAATGAGCCAGGCTTTGATGAAGGCGGGACGCCCGGTCTTCTTCTCGCTTTGTGAATGGTAATCTTATTTCTCTGTACCTATTGTTTTTCTCCGATGCTTAGGTACTGTTTGTCGGGGACATATGCATCCGGCTCTATGGGGTTTTAAGGTAGGAAATAGGTACGAGCTCACCCAATGACGTGCGATACATGGGACCGGTAGAAATCTTGTGCTGTTGTTAAGTTCATACATGATTATTGAAGGCAATCGTAGAAGAACGTGTTCGTGTTCATTTCGATTGTTTTCTCGTATGCAGTATGATTTCTAGAGCCGATATGAACGAAGTTTATGCGAGTTGCTAGACACAGTGGTTGGAATAGTTAGCATTATTCATCTCTAATCATATATTTGTCGAAACTAGATTATGATCTTCTTTGAAATACATTTTTCCCGCTTTTCTTTGTTTTGTGAAAATAGATCCTGACATGCTCGAGGTGGGAAACGGGGGAATGACGAAAGACGAATACATCGTTCACTTCAGCATATGGGCTATTTCCAAGGTGGGATCTGAAACATATTTGCTCGACATGGATTCGATCTTTTGCTCTCTCTGCTTGGTAATGAATTGGGGTAATAATATCGATCGCAGGCTCCCTTACTCATTGGTTGTGACGTGAGAAATGCAACGAAAGAGACGCTAGAGATCATTAGCAATAAGGAGGTCATTCTTTGTTAACGAGTGATTGCTTATATCGTCGATTTTCAATGATCAATTCATTATTATGTAGGGATGATCTGATATTTATAAAAGATTAGGTGAGATTTTCTTTTCTTATAAATGCAAACGATAAAGGATGATTGATAAGCGATAATTAGGAAATATCCTCTTTCTTTGATTGGTGGAGATTGGGTCTTTTCGCCTGTCACGGATTATTGGGCTGATCTTTTTAAAGGCGAGTTGGGCCCTCGTTTTGAGCTTTGCATTTGGGGATCTGGTGAGTTTTTATTGCTAGTATTGGCCTCGTTTTTAATCCCGATATTTGGGCTTGCGTCTTTCAAACCCCATCAGTTGCCCCCCCAGCCTTTGACTAAGCGAGCGTAGCAAGGTATGTCGGCTTCTCGGATCGGGGCGTGATACCGTGGCTACTCGGGGAAGGGTTTGATTAGGGCTTTAATCGCCGTCCAGGTCTTGTGATAATGATGGGCACACCGATTTTTCGTTTATTTGATTGTGGGCTCTTGGCTTCCTTAAAACGCCCCACACTTGTTTGCGACTTTGTTCGCATTCTTGACTTTTTCTTGCTCTTCAAGTTTGTGCTTCCTTTTTCTTGAATCTTGTCAGAGCTATAACTTTTTTTGGTGATCTCTGAGGATGGCGGTGTTCAAGCTAAAAGGTTCGGAGTGAAGCGATCGGGGAGAATTAAAATTACCATTACCTAAACTCATTATTAAGTCTCTCATATTCTATACCTTGAAAGTGTCCCCGAAAGGAGTGGCATTTGTTGTGTTTAGTTTTTGAGCAGTTTGGGCGGGACCCTTCGGGACATAGGTGCTTTACTCTGTGTAGGGGACCATGGCGTTACTCGATAACGACGGCGGGACGGGCTCGAATTCCCTCGGCGGTATTGAAGCCGAGATCTTTGGGAGGTACTCTTCTTTTTATTTCTCTATCTATGCATTATACCTTTTAACCTTGCATCCATTCCAAAACTTTTATGTTTGTTTTACAAACGGAACCCGGAAAGTACTATTAGGGAATAAGGATAAAAATATCGGTTTTTACGGATATATCAGTACTTGGATTTTACGGATATATTGGTATTTATAAATTATTCAAAATTTAAATATATATTCAATTTATATATCAAAATTAGTTTGAAGGTATATGAAATGAAGACCCTTCATTTCCAGTCCTACTGTCTTGGTTTTCCCCAATTTTTTATAATAATTAATTATATTAATTAATGATAGAAGACATAAGAATTCCAACCGTCTCTTGATCTTCTTCTCTTTTCTGCAAATAATTAATAATAGAAGACATAATTCCAACCGTTTCTTGATCTTCTTCCTTTTTGTGTGTTTTTTTTATTTTTTCATAAACCTGTATTTTTGTGTTGGATATATCGGTAATTCTGCAGATATATAAGCGATAATGAAAATTTTTTTCCAATAAACGATTTTATTTTGTAAAAATCATTGATATTTCATGATTTTTAACCTGCTAGGAAATGAGTTTTTCTTGTGAAAAAAAAAAAAAATTTATATATATATATATATATAAAATCAAATTTCCTCGACCAAGAAATGTAATAAGATCACATGTAAGACTATGATAGGATTCTGCAAAGTTGCAAAAATGTAAAAAATCTGCCTTTGGGGGGTTTCGAACCCGCCCAAAATGTGTGTAATGTGGGCACCGCCCATTACATCAGTAATGATTGTCACTGTGCTATATGGTGCAAATTTTGTTATATTTTCTTATTATTTATGAATATTTTGGCTATTTTACATTATTGTTCACTTGATTTATTTTTTTTATAAATCCTTTCGCATATTATAATATTTTATTTTATTTTTATTTTACATTATAACTTAAATATTTTAAATCAAATATTAATTTGAAAAAGGAAAAGAAATAAATAATATCATTTAAAAATTTAAAATTATAATATATGATATTTTAAAGATATATAGATTATCTATAATATTTTGTAATAATAACGAAACAAATAAATAATATTCTTTAACGTAATAATATCTTAATAATATATTAAATATAACATATTTAATTTAATAATTCTAATAATTTTGATTTTAATCTACCTTAATTAAGATATAAATCATTTCTCATCATCTATATCATTAAGATATGAAAAATTTTAATCGAACCGTATTTCTGAATATTCGAAGTAAAATCGAAATCTGAATATATCAGTAATTCACCCAGATATTTTAATTCTTTTGGTCATATATAATATAGATAAACAAATAAAATGAGTTTGAATAAAACATATAGAATCAATTTATTAAGTTTAAATATATTTATTATTTTCCTTTTTATTTTTATTTCGCGTCTTTCAGGATTCCTGATGAGCTCTTTACTATATGTATATTGGTTGTGTAATGCACAGCACAAGACATTGGAGAAACGATTCGTGGGAAATCTGACTGCCACCATGGATTCTCATGCCTGCAAGATGTACGTATTGAAGCCTATTTCTTGAGGAGGTCCCCAGCACAAGCCACAAGCATAATAGTTTATTTTTGGATTTTACGGATATATCGGATATATCGGAGGTATATCCCTTTTATTTAGAGATGTCCAATTAGTTAATTCTTCGTTAATAATAGTTAAAACCAGTGATAAACAAGGATAAAAATATCGGTTTTTACGGATATATCGGTACTTGGATTTTATGGATATATCGGATATATATTGGTATTTATAAATTATTCAAAATTTAAATATATATTCAATTTATATATCAAAATTAGTTTGAAGGTATATGAAATGAAGATCTTTCATTTCCTTTCTTATCGTCTTGGTTTTTCCCAATTTTTTATAATAATTAATGATAGAAGATATAAGAATTCCAACTGTCTTTTGATATTCTTCTTTTTTTTGCAAGTAGTAATTATTAAGGAAGACAGTAAATGATATTAATTTTTAAGAAAACACTTTTCATTTTTTCTCTCACATTCCTTCATCTATTATTTATTTGTTCACATAACGAGGTAACAAATGCCCAAATATTGTTTTTTTAAAAAAATTCTCAAAGCATCTAGTAGTTTGATATATAGGCATTTATCGTTGATATATCGACGATAAATGCCGATATATCGGCCAGTTTATGTGTTTTTTTAATTTTCTGTATCATTTTGTTGTCGGACATATGTTGATTGCATACGAATTCATATATCGGCGTAATGTTTGATTTACGAAACATTTGCAAATGTCGTCGTCGAGATCCGCTAAATATCGATGCATATCATAGATATTACCACGATCATTCTGTCAAATCAATGTAAAAGCTCAAATTCTCTGCATCATGGGATGAGTCTATATTATATATATAAAAGAAACACTAGGATCCTTTATTGAAATTGGCTTCTCTAATTTCCAAATGAAAGCGGGTTCGCGGGTAATAGTTGAGTATTTTATTATATTAAACCACCAAAAATAAACAGGAAAAGAGTGGGAATAAATAATTCCTATACCTCATTTAAATTTTATTTTATATTTTATTATATTAAAATTATATATATTATATTTTTATAATTTTATTTTAATATAATATTATAATCGGGATAGGGTGGTGACCGACTAAACAATACCGGAACCCATTCCGTCAAAAACCCAATAATCATAATCATAATCTCATACTCATTACATTAGGAGGCGGGGCGGGGAACCGAAAAAACGTTCCGTCCTTAAAATTACAAATGCATCCTCCAACAACTTCTAAACGGCCCATTTCAGACAAAATTGCTACTATGACTATCTCGGTAAGCCATACGTTACGTTCAAACGTAAAGAAAAATTGTAAAGCATGTTTTATTTCCAAGAGAAGAAAATACAGTTTTTTTTTTTTTTTTAATTTTTTCCTTCTTTATAATGTTGGAGACTACTTTTTAAGTCAACATTTTTTCCCCTAATTTTTACTTCCGGTCTCCTCTTCTGTACCCAATGAGAAGGAATTTGTCAAACCGTCTAAAAATATTGTGTGCTTTTACTTTGTTGCATATGTTTTGTATTTGTTCTACACACACTTCGTCCCACGGGAGAGTTCCAGACTCACCGCACTAGAGTATGAACTCTGCCTTAAAAGCCCACGATAACACACTTATATCTTGTCCAAAGATGACCTGGCTCAGCAAAACAAGATGGCAATTCACGAAAAACAAAATAAAATCACAGATTTCGTGGAATAGCAGTTTGTTAAATAACGATAGAAAGAGACGTACTTAGAGAGGTGATTTTAAGCCAATGATGGCCAAAAATCATCTCCTCTTGCTTAAGGAAGATGAGTGGATAGAAGAGAGAGTTGAAAGAAATAAAGGTTAAAGTTTTTAATTCTTATTTTTGTTTTAAAACAACAATGGTGATTAAAATAAGGAAAGAAAACAAGAACACACACGGGATTTTACGTGGTTCAATAATGTACCTACATCCATACTGACGATGAGTCAAACTTTCATTATCATTGAAATAGGGTTACGTAAAAGGGTATTTATAATAACCCTAAATACGACCAAATTACAAAAAGTACATACCATACCGTATAGTGGGGGCAAATATATTTTATCTTCCAAACAAAAGACGATATGCACGAAGGGCAATCCAGAGTCACCAGTTTCAGTTTCAGTTTCAATTTCTGCCATCCAGATTCCAGAACACTGTTTTGGCCTTTTTCTTTTCATTGACATGCAGATGCAGTAGAGTTGTACATAGGATAATCATCAGGTCATGAACTCTAACATATATACCTCCAATATCCAGTTTTAGTTTTTTTGTTTTTAGATATATATTCTGGGCTGATCGATGATACCTCTAGTAATCTGAAAGAAGGTGTTGTGATGGAGGCTAGAAGCATGAAGAGCATGACATTTATATTTTGTCCATTGTTCATTCGGGGAAAGAGTGCTAAAAAACTCTAGTTTGTTATATCCTCTTATTGGATATGTAAAAACTTTTGACACTATAAGTATGGGTTAAATGCGAACTTAGTATCTGGCGTTTAAAACCGTGAGATCCCTTGGGCTCGAAATAGACAATATGCATATGGTTGGCGATCGTATAAATTGTATTAAAGTTGATCGCCGACTTGATAGCGGAGGGCGTTATTAATACACATGGGGAGTGTTTGTCACTTCTCACATTGGATAGATGAGAAACTTCTTAGCACTGTATAAGTATGGGCTCTTCTCAACTTAGTAGATTCATTTTAAAGTCGTAAGGATCCCTTGGGCTCGAAATAGACAATATCTATATGGTTGGGCCGAGTCGTTACAAATGGTATCAGAGTTGGTCCTCGAATTCGATGTGAAGGTCTGTTCCATTTGGCCCCACAATCTCATACGTCTGATGTTGTGTATGCTGCTGTAGGTGTTTATCATCTCACATGAATAAAGATAAACTTAATACTATATAAGTATGACATCTTCTCAACTTAGTATATTCGTTTTAAAGTCGTAAGGATTTCTTGGGCTTGAAATAGACAATATCTATATGGTTGGTCAGTGGTACAAATTGTATCGAAATTTGGTACTCGGGTCGATGTGGAGGTACATTTTCATTTAGCTCACAATCTCATAAGACAACGTGGAATAAATGGCATTCATTGTCATTTATATTGAGGTGTCGAAAGAGGCGAGGAGTCAAGCGTTTGGCTTGCCAGCGTTGGTTTTCTGAAATCTTAAGGGTCTCTACCTTTGCTTTATAAAGGCGAGACTTCCTTATTCAGAAAAGAGATGTTTTTTTTTTTTGGTTTTGAGTTTATCAAAGAGTGTGGTGTTTGGGTGATAGCCTCGGACAGAGTTTCAATTCACCGGATCAGTGTCTAGGTGTTGAGGTACTGCTTGTCCGCCGTTGTATCTGGGAAGCGGGCGTCGAAGTGACTTCTCCAGGAGCTGGGGAGGCAACGAATCTTGTTTTAAAGGAGATCGTGGCGCTCACGAGACTCCGCATTTTCGTGATAATTGGTTTCGGGTTTTGTTCTTGTAATGGTCTTTCGCGAGTCTTTACTTTCTCTGCGTAATCCTTTGTAGCGGGTACCATGGCTCCCAAAAGCAGTTGTTAACGAAAAAAAAAAAGCCTCTGCTTTTCTACGAATAAATCTCGCCTTTATAAATTTAAAATGAACATAACTGACTCGAAGCCAGCGACTGGCTTGCCCAACGTTGGACTCCACACCCACTGAACTCCTCGAGTAAATGATAATGAATGTCATTTATTGACAATTCCACGTGAGATGACATTAGCGGTAAAGATCTCAAAAGTGGGTATTAGATTCATCGAAGAAACACTGCATAAGGAGAGGTAGGTGTTATCGCTGAACCTTCCCTTGTAAATATGTTTACTCTACTAACTAAGCGATGACATGATGTCCTTGAACCATTACGTCATTGGTGTAGGCGATGACATATTCCACCACCAGGAATCTTCCTAGCATATTTCGGTTCTCACTTTTTATGTCCATTTTGGCCATGGACATGCGCACAGTTACACTGAGAGTTTAATAGGGTGTGCCTGATGATTCCTCTGAAATGACGACTTCACTCTTACATAGGTGATCTCTGTAAATTAAGAGTAACTCATGTTACTCTTCGCCAATGTAGAGATCATTAAAAGCATAACAACCTTCTTATGAGCATCACTGTTCATCATAGGAATGGACACGATAATATCCCCACAGTGATTGTATCAAAGTCTTTGATTTGGTTGTCCTTTGAACCACAGATCTTGGGATCTCGGTCGAGCTAGGTTGGGTATCCATTGCATCGACTTATTCTTTTCTTTTGGCTTTAGTCATTCCCTTGATGACTTTTCAGCTTGACTCTCTGTTTTAACCCTTTGGTTAGCGGATCCGCGATGTTATCCTTAGATTTTACGCCAATCTATAAAAAGATAACTTGATTGAGAAGTTGTTGTTTTAATGGTATTGTGTCTCACGGCGGATATGTCTAGACTTACCATTATACATCTTGTTTTGTGCTCTACCAATAAGCGATTAGTATCACGATGTATGTATATTGGAGGCAGCTTTAGCCACCTTGGAATGTCCTCTAGGAAGTGGCGTAGCCATGCGCCTCTTCCCAGCGTTGTCTAGTCTTTTTATAAACTCAGTTCATTGTGGATCACAGCGATGCCGTCTGTTTGAGGGGATTTCCATGATCATATTGCACCTCCCGGTGTAAGACACGCCCTTTATGGGATTTTGGAGTCAACATTATATATCCAATTAGCATCAACGCCTTCATTCAAATGCGGCGGGATATCTTGTAGTGCGGCCCATAGTCACAGTGAATCGTAAGTATTTTAATACTCTCATTATTCCTTGCCAATGCATAGCTCGGGATTGCTCGTGTACTGCTCGGTTTATTAAGCGCATAGGTTATGTCACAGTCTTGTACAACTCATTAAGTACATTAGACTCACTATCACCTGGGAGTATTCTACTTGGCGGCCTCTCTCCTTTATTCTTGGAAAAGTGTAGATTCTGTCACAGGTGTTACTAATTATCTGAGATTTATCGTATCAAACTTCCCGAGAATATTGTCAACATAGTGTAGTGACTTATACGAGTCCATCGATGTTCTTTTGATTTTTATTCCCGAAATAACATCGGCCAAGTCCAATGTCTTTCATGTCGAATCTTGAATTCAACATGTTCTTGGTAGATGTAATCATCTTATCATCACCTAAACCAATCGACATGTCATCTACGGTACAAACATACAATGACACTTAGCCATGTTATCATCTTTGACATAGACACACTTGTCATTCATTGATTTTGAATCCATGTGACAACATAGCGTTGTCAAATTTCTCATGCCATTGTTTGGTGCTTGTTTTTTAATCCCATCACGAAAGTTTCACCGATCTGAACTTTCATTTTCTTGTCAGGGCTTGAGAAGAAAACCCTCGGGTTGCTCCATGTAGATTCCTTCATTCAAATCTCCATTTAAGAAAATTTATCTTGACATCCATTTGATGTACTTGAAAGATCTTTTAGTGCGGCAATTGCAAGCACCATCCTTGGAGTTTATTCTGGAATCATAGGAGAATACGTGTCAAAATAATCCGAGACCCTCGGTTTGCACATAGCCTTTGATCATAAGTCTTGCCTTGTATTTGTCACATTGATTAACGTCTACTTTCCGTTTCCTCTTAAAATCCACTTGGAACTTAAAAGGTTTACAACTTGATGGAAGATCTACTAATTCCCGAGTATGGTTATGCGTATGGAATCAATTTCACTTTTAATTGCCCCTTTCACATGAGACTCTCGTAGAGTTCACTTTGCCTCTTTATAGGTTTGAGGTTCCCCTCTGAGCATGTATGTCGGAAAATGCGGGACCAAATGATTTTTACTGTCCTTGCCCTTTCTTCTTTGGGTTCTACCTCTCCATCGGTATCTTCATCACGACTATTTTTCATGAATAGTCTCGACACTCGTTTTGATGAACTGGGCTTTTCATGGATCCGTATGAAACATCCTCGAATGATGCATTCCTCGATTCCATTATCGTGTTACGGTGAATATCAGGGATATTAGACTCATAAACAAGAAATCGATAAGCACGACCTTTGTTATGTGCATAACTTGATGAAGATGCAATCAATAGTTTAGAGTCTATTCTCACGCTTTTGGGTGGAGGAACTACCACTTTAGCCGAGACATCCCCACACTTCGCAAGTATTTGTAGGATGGCTTCATTCCTTCCATAACTCATATGGAGTCTTTTACGCGCTTTCTTTTAGGTACTATTTTAGAAGGTGGTGCGAGATAAATGGCTTCTCCCACATGTTTTGTGGTAGACGGAACTCTCCGGCGTGCATTCATCATTTCTTTTAGAGTGCGATTTTTAAACTCAACCACTCCATTAGATTGTGGCGAATGAGTCTTTGTGGTTTTCATGTATAATCCCATGTTGAGCACAAGGTCAACAAATGGCGATTCATACTCTCCACCTCGATCACTTCTCGGCACTTTAATTTTCCTATTGGTTGTTGATTCTCGGCCGTTTTATAGAGAACAAATTTCTCTATCGCCTCGCTATTACTTTTAAGTAAGTACATAACGTACTTGGTGCTATCATCCTGGTAATAAAATATTTATTACCACCTCTTGTTATCTGAGCTTCAAATCACATATCCTTGTCAGGATTAAGTGAGAGGTTAGTGTGTCTTTTTCAATACTTTGAAAAGATGGCGCAGTTAGTTTGCCTCGACACGAGTTTCACACTAATGCTTTGCATCAATTTGGAAAGTTAGTATGTGATTTAAGTTAATTAATTTATGCAATGTATCATAATTAACATGTCTTAATCTACCATGCCATAGATTAGATGACTCGAGAATATAAGCAGAAGAACTAACTTTATTCATTTCTGACTTAATGATAGTCATTACATTAATCTTCCACATCTTAGCATCATATACCCTTTTTAAAGGCATACATTCCGCTCTTTGATAAGACAAATTTATCTTACTCAAACACCAGCGAAATCCATGATACATTCGACCAAAGAACGGACACGATTCTTGCGGATTTGGTGCCTGTACGTTTGTGCGTGGCTCTTTCGGAGAGTCATCTTGAGACCACCTTGCCTTGCCCTTTGATGTCAGTGTGGCGAGTTCCCCGTGAACACCTTTTCTCGGAGTCTCAATTGGTTCAGTGGAGAACATCATCTTATCAAAACATACATGGCCGGGTAGCGCAGGTGTCGATCCGCAGATTCCTTGGGATTTGATCCGCGAGTTCCACCTCGAGATCGCTGCGGTGAGGTGATTTGGACACATCGCCCGGAACAAATCAACCACATTAGCTTCCTTGAGTTTGTTTCTCTTGAGATGCGCGAATTCGAAGATTTGTGACCTTGCTTCCCACGGTTAGGCATTCCCAGATGAACTTTGTTTCTTGAACCTCCCCCCTTTTAGTCGGCTTAGTGCCTTTTCCTTTGTTGTTGCCTTTTTGAACTTGGAGACCTTGACCATGTTCCTGAAAGTTAGCCTTAGCCTCATTAGGATTGGCTGCCATTTTCCTCTCGAGATCCTTTATTGTCTTCTTCGATCACGAAGTCGAATAACTAGATCTTCGATGCTCTCGTATCCTTTCTCTTATGTTTGAGGTAGTTTTTGAAATCTTTCCAAAGCGAGGAGGAGTTTCTCAATAATAAGTATTTGCCACTTGAAAAGTTAGCTTCGACATCATCCCTCGGCGTGAATCTCGTGGAGGATTACTTGAAGTTCTTGGACTTGACTAACCCGCAGTCTTGGAATCTACCATTTATAATCGAGAATCGACCCGCCGCGAACTTTTGGCCCGGCATCCTCGAGTTTTATATTCCGTCTGAGTGAATCATAGCTCCTTGGTACATTTTCTTATCTGTATACACATTGTATAGAGGAATCGATTAAAGCATTCATGACGTAGTTCTGCACAAAAAGTCGAATGTTTCCAAGCATCCCGGCCGATGACTTGGATGCTCGCGCTCATCTTCTTTGAGCTTCGGGCTTCTTCGTCGAGAATCTATGAGATTGAGGTGGTGAATAGAGCCGGCGTCTTTTCTTTGCGTTTGAAATTAAGTCGCGAATTTCTGCGGTTTTCTCGGTGAGACGAGAGATAAGCCGTAGTAGGCATCATTGGTGCTTGTGTACGGTGGGATTGCCGCCCGAGGCGGATCGCAGTGGGAACCATGGTGTCACGAACCAATGTCCATTTCTAAAGAACAAAATTATAGAAAATTGATCGATTTCTATTCGAACGGTCGCGGAGATAATTGGAATTAACACGTAACAAAGTATTCGAGGAAGGCGGGTGGGGTAAAAACCCGAGGCCAAACAACTAGCCTCCCTTAGGCGGAATTTCTCTGTTTTGTAGTTTAAATTCTAGGCGCGAAAGGTGCCATGGCTTCGCAAAGTGAGAATAAGGTTTAACTTTAAAGACTTTTCTCACTTTATCATATATTCACCACATGAGAAATATCATAACAAAGCATGGTTTATTGGGATGAGCCTTGGCTCATGAGCTTCCGAGTCTTGAGTTCCATTCCCTCCTTTGTATTTTTATTTATTTTACAAGGACTTTTCCGACAAACCAAGTTGTTTGTTTAGTGTTTCCTTGTCCTTGATGGATTCTCCTCTTGTATCGAAGAAACCTCAAGGTCAAGCAGGTTTTTTTTTTTTTCCTTAAATTTTTTTCCGTGTAACCAAAAGGAAAACCAAAGGGACTAAAACATTTTTTTTTCCCCCCTTCCAAAACGGGAATGCGGAAACCAACGTTTTTGGTATATATATATATATATATATATATATTTTTTTTTTTGACACACAGACCTTTGCTCGTGACTGAGCTCTATCGAGGCTATCACCCAGGCACCACATCTTTGATGACTCAAAGGCAAAGAAAACCTCTCTTTTACGAGATAAGGAGTCTCTTTATAGGCTAAAGGTGAGACCCTTAACATTCGAAACCAGCGTTTCAGTAAGCGGCGTTGGACTCCGCCCCTTTGGACTCACCGAGGAGTAAATGGCCGATGAATGTCATTTTATTCCAGCAATTACGCCCCTTTGGACTCCTCGAGGTGTTAAATGGCGATGAATATGCGCATGAGGAGTGTTTGTCACATTTTCTGTGGATAAAGAAACTTTTAACGTATAAGTATAGAACAACTACCGGCTTAGTAAATTCGTTTAAAGTCATAAGGATTCATGGGCTCAGTAGACAATGTATATGGTTGGGCCCGAGTCGATTCTGAAATGTCAAAAGCGGAGTCCTCGGGTCGATGAAGGTCACGTTGGGTTTGGCCCCTGATCTCTTAGAATGCGATGTTGTGTTTGCGTAAGTGTTTATCGCATCTATCGGATAAAAGATAAATAACCTTGTGATATAAGTATGAGCTCTTCCCAATTTAGTATACGTGTTTTAAAGCCATAAAAGCCCCCTTGGGTCTGAAGTGGACAATATATACATGATTGAGTCAAATCGTTACATCCATATTAATGACTTTGATCGATACAGCTTCATCATCACAATATATGAACACCACCTTGAATATAAGTTGTTTTGTGATGATAATTTTGTCCAATATATAAAAGGTGTAATATTTTTGGGGCATGTTAATATGTTTAGAACCCCCTTCACCTCTCACTAAAAGGCCTTATAACAGGAAGAAGATTCCTCCATATATATTCACTTCAATTGGGCTGTGTCCGGTTGATGTGGGGCTTCCAACACTCCCCCTCACACAAAAGCCAAGTTTTTTCTTTTTCTTTTTTCCAGTCCTTCTAGAAGATAATAAGTGTGGAGCCTCCTCCACCGTGATCTAGACACCTAGCGGGCACTGATACCGTATTAATATTTTTAGAACCCCTTTCACTTCACTTATCACTAAAAGGTCTTATAGAGGGAAGAAAGTTCCTCCATATATATTCACTTCAATTAGGTTGTGTCCGGCTGATGTGGGGCTTAAAGCACTCCCCTCACACAAAGTAGGGTTTTTCTTTCTTTTTCAGTCATACAGAAGATAATAAGTGTGGAGCCTCCTCCGCCATTGATCCGGACTGTGGCTCACGATATCGTATTAATATTTTAGAACTACTTTTAACCGCTCTCACTCCAAGGCCTTATAGCGTGAAGAAGGTTCTGTATATGCCTTGATTAGGTTATGTCCGGTCAATGTGGGACTTCCAACACTCTCCCCCTCACACAGAGGCTAAGTTTTTTCTTTTTCATTTTCCAGTCTTTCTAGAAAAATAATAAGTGTGGAGCCTCCTCCACTGTGATAGAAACATCATTTGATTCTGTCTTAGTATTAATATTTTTAAAGACCTTCATCTCAAAAATTTAAAGTAGCCTTATAGTAGGAGGGATGTTACTCAGTATATTCACTTGATTGAATTGTGTCCGTCGATGTAGTGACTGACCTTTCCCCACCGCGCATGGAAATTTGGGTTTTTCTCTTAACTTTTTTTCAGTCCTTCTAGAGAATAATAAGTGTGGAGCCTCCTCCATCATAATCCAAACACCTGACTGACTCTCATACCATATTAATATTTCTAGAACCCGTTTCAGGACAGAAGAGAGGAGAAGCAACGAAAAGGATAATATGTGATGGACAAAGAGAGCAGATGGTGGTAGAGCTTTGTCGTAGAAAAAGCCAAAGCATTAATTTCCTGAAACACAACTAATTGGCTGACAGCATTACGAGATTACCCCATTAACATTAATTTCCCCATTCATCTCATCAGATTTTCTCTCTGATAAAAATAACAATGCATGCGTGAGTGGATTAAGTTCAAGTATATAATTCTCTCATATTTACTTCTCTCTCTCTCCATATATATATCAATGAATGAACAGGTCAGAGAGAAAACATAGTCCACTACTCATTGAAAAATGGTAAGGAAATGGCGAAGAAGAGAAGAGAAAGAATACAGAAATGGAGCCAGTTGAACATGAATTGTAGAGGTTTTGTTTGTGATGATCATATCATGATAATGATGATGATGGTGGAGTGAGAGAGAGGGGATGGGGATAGTTTAGAGTGCAAAGGCCTTAGGGTGCGATCAACTAAACTCCTTTTTGCCAGTTGAATCTTTTGTTCAATGAGGTTATACACTCTCAGATACAGAGGTGTTGTTTTCCTCTCTTCCACTTTTTATCTTCTTTGAATACCTATACTTTGTTTTAAATTCTATTTCTGGTCTCTGTTGATTTTGGAGAGTTCTCAGAGAATAACCAACAAATATAGAGTTCTAAAAACAGAGTTTATTGCATAAAATTCAAATACCCAATGAGAAGGAGTTTTGGAACACCCATTTTAGTTTTCCATCCAATGCTTCTTGTCAATTATAAAGGAAAAAAAAAAAAAAGTGGGTCGTAACAAAAATTATACGTTAAGTTTGGTTCCTATTTTTTAAAATTGTTATTGAAAATAATTTTTTAAAATCATTTTGGTGTTCTTTAAAAAAATTTTCCTATTCTCTAAATTTTGTGTTATCTGAATTTGATGTTTTTATAATAAAAAAAAACTTTAAAAACATGTTTTTTGTATTTTTCTTATTCTTCTTGTTTTTCAAAAAAAAAAAAAAAAAAAATTCAAAAACAGTAAACAAAGGGCCCATATATGGAAAGTATTTGGGTCGATAATGAGCAAAGACATCTCATATTTTAGGCTGGGCCCGTAAGTCATGGGCTAGAATGTCCAAAACTTTGAGTCCATTATCCAAATCCAAACAAGAAATTGGGTTATCAATTTGAATGGAATGTTTTCAACTTCTTCTGAAAAGATACAACAAAGTTTGAGGAAACTTTAAATCCATGCAATAAATAACGTACTGTAAATCACAAAAATCGGCCTTTCACGTGTCAAACTTACTTTGTCTCGTTCACTCTGCATGATTTTTCATACAAAAAAATAAATAAATAAATAAACAGACAAAAATAAAATTAAAAAAATAAACATAAAGATAGGGATTGAAACTTCCCATATTCTTTTCGTGGGATTTAAGTTTATTGTTGTTTATGTACTTGTTGTTCAGATGGAACAGCTGGAACCATTTTCGTTGCAACATTGATGAGGATTTGATTAAGGGAACTGGTATTATTTCTTTCCCCTCTCTCTCTCTCTCTTTCTCTCTCTCTCTCTCTCCATTATAAATGTAAATATTTTCTTAAATATGGTTAAATAGTGAGATGGGATTGATGTTGTTGACCAGCTGATGCAATTGTCTCTCTCTCTCTCTTCATTATAAATGTAAAGTTGAACAGCTGATGCAATGATCTCTCTCTCTCTTCATTATAAATGTAAATATTTTCTTAAATGTGGTTAAATAGTGAGATGGGATTGATGTTGTTGAACAGCTGATGCAATGGTATCAAGTGGTCTTGCTGCATTAGGATATCATTATGTTAATCTAGGTAATATTTTCAGCTCACCACTCACCAGTTTATCTTATATTCCTTTTTCTTTTTTTCTTTTTTCATCCTAATTTTAATTAACTTGTCTGTCTCAGATGACTGTTAGGAGAACCGAACGATTCTAGAGTCATTTCCTAGAATATATATTCATTTTTTTACAACAACAAGAAGTTGATGATTTTCCTAAATAATTTATGTAATGATGATAGATATATAGGCTGACTTTGGCATTCTTAAATTATTTTTATTTTTATTTTTTTCCAGGGGAATTTGGTTGCTAAGCATTCAGCATTTCCTTCTGGTATCAAGGCTCTAGCAGATTACGTTCACAGCAATGGGCTAAAGTTTGGAATTTATTCAGATGCAGGGTATTATTGCTTTAACACAATCATATATTTATTTTGGTGTCGTTTGTTTTTTTTTACTTAATGATTAATAGTATTAAGTAATTAGTCGTTTGTTTTTTTCTAATTTCTTTTGAAACAATAAATTTTAAAAATATATATGATTTTATTTAATTAACATAAAACAGATCATAAGAGTTTCAATTTGATCATAAAGAATATGATTTTCTTATATTATAATATCTAGTTTTTGGATCATAAAGAATATAATTTTCTTATATTTATAGAATCTGGCTATTCTCAATGAAAAAAAAACATTAAGAATAAGTCAAAAGATGCAAATATTTTAACTTTCGTTCAGCAAAAAGTTTCAAAACAAGCCGAGAGTCATTTAGCTTCTGACAAAAATTAAATGTCGACAATTAATACACTATTTTTCTTTGTGACTGTAATTTCATGTCTTGTATGTATGTATGCATGTATCTTGTTTTAGTACTCAAACTTGCAGTAAAACCATGCCTGGTTCACTAGACCATGAAGAACAAGATGCAAAAACCTTTGCCTCATGGGTGAGTTTGTTCTTTTTCTTTTATCCCACTTCCAAAACATATGCGTGATGAGTTTCTCTTCTTTCTCAGAACAGTAGTTCATAACATTTATATGAATCCATATTTTTCATACAGGAAGTCGATTACTTAAAATATGATAATTGTGGAAACAATGGTATAAGCGCCAAGGAAAGGTATCTCATTTTATTTTATTTTGCCTAGATGAAGTTCTACATATCCAACATTTTATTCAAGCTATATACCTTGTGGATGTATAGGTATACAAGGATGAGTAAGGCTTTACTGAATTCAGGAAGAGTTATATTTTTCTCCTTATGTGAATGAGTACGTCTGTGTTTATTTTTAACGAGTGGAGATGACGTTCGTGATCATGCGTGTCTTATTTAAATAATGCAACAAATAGAATAACAAAAGGCATAAAAGAAAAAAAGCGCACAAAATTTAATGAGGTTCGCTAGCGAACAACTTCCACTGATCAAAGAAAATTACAAACTTAGGGTTACAAATCAATTTCCTTAGAAATTGAGCCAAAAAGTAAATACTCAAACAATTTGGCAATACTACAAATATCCTAAAGTAGATGGGGAAGATGTGCAATATTACAAAGAGGGAAAAAACCCTTTTAAAGGCTAGGAGAGTACAAGTAAACCCACTCCAACAACCGATGATATGGGATTGTAAGCAAAATATATAACAACTACGGTAAAGGTATAATATTTATATTAAACACAAATCCTATGAATTTGAGCTTTTAAGAAAGTTAATAGTTTAACATGGTATCAGATCTTGGTTTGGCAGAAAAGGTCGCAGGTTCGGAGAAGCTGCCTCTCTGTAATTTATTCGCCGTTTTGTTGTTAGAAGTCCATGAAAGCTTTATTTGGTTTGTTTATTTCTGAGTGATGCGAGTATGTGAAATTTATGCGTGGAGAGAATGTTAGAATGATATTCGTGATAAATTAAAAATCCTCTGGTATTTTATGGTATTTATTAAGCAACATCTTTATAAAGTCGTCTCTTTCATTATTAAAGTATTTGTTTGATTTGAGAGTGCATAAAAAGACTCTATTTAGTTTATTAGAGTCTTCACATGCAAGTATAAGGTTGCACGTGTTTAGGAGAGTCGGTGATTTAACAGCTTCTATTATCAGTTGAAATGTCATTTTAGGATATCTATGTGATTGTGACAATCAAAATATATAGGGGACAAGAAGATCCTGCTACGTGGGGTAAGGATGTGGGAAATAGTTGGAGAACAACGGGGGACATTGAAGACAACTGGAATAGGTAATATACATATATATGTTTGGTATAATCTAATTTATAAGCAGTTCATTTGTTGAATACTTTTTATGTTATGAATTTATTTTATCTTGTGAGGATATATATGATGAGTCATGACATTTTCTGTTTCTTAGCATGACATCTCGCGCAGACGAAAATGACAAATGGGCAGCACATGCTGGCCCTGGTGGATGGAATGGTAAAAAGATATGCAACCTTCTTCTCTTCCTTTATTTTTTCTTTTTGGTGAATTTCAATATCTGCTCATTGAATGGATGATTATACTGTTTCTGATAAGATCCTATATCGGTTCCACATAAGGTTATGGAATGGTACTTAAATTTGGTTCCACATAAGATTATGAAATGGTACTTAAATTTGATAGGTTCTACCACCTATCATATCGATCTTTTCAGGCTCTCCTATTCCTTAAATGATTCACCACATTCAAAAAGCTGTCTTTAAGTTGTTAATTACTTTTCTTTAATTCCCCTAATGGATTATGATTCTTATTGACCAGTCCTGACATGCTTGAAGTAGGAAATGGAGGCATGACAACAGAAGAATACCGGTGTCATTTCAGCATATGGGCATTAGCTAAAGTATCATTTAATCCTTGTTTTTTTTTTTCATTTCATACATATTGGATCAGTCAAGGACGTGATACTGTCATGTGGTCATTTTTGGTGAAGGCACCATTGTTGATTGGCTGTGATGTTCAATCAATGGATAATTCAACCCTTGAATTGCTTAGCAATAAGGAGGTTATTGCTGTCAATCAAGGTAAGAACATCATTTTTTGTTTATTTACAATTAAGTTAGTCTAATTGAGAATATCTTAACTGATAAAGAAGGTTCAATATAGTAATTACTGGAGTCACAGATAAAATACAGTAGAGAATATATATATATAGCTACAAGCAAAATCCCAATCATTTGTCTATATTCATAGATGGTTGTTTGACCAAAGAGGCCATGTCTAGAGTCAGCATTGTGTAGACTTTCATATCATGTTTTGTGTGTTCTTAGCCCTTAATTATATAATATATCAGAGAAACAACTAAAATAAGTTCCAATAAGAATTAATTTATTAAGTTTAAACCTATTTTATATTATTCCTCCAATGGAGTCTTTCTCTCTTCATCTGTTCAACCAGGTGACAACCTTAAGGAAGACATAGGTTGAGTGCTTGCATGGATTCCAAGTCAAGCTTACATCTGTGTGTCTTTTTTTTTTTTGGGTTCTTCTTACCTACATGGGGCTTAATGAAGAAAGTTATATTCCAAAAGAAACCTATAGCATGGATAATATTTCTGGAAGAAATCATGATGAGTAGTGCTCTAGAAGTATTTCAGGAAGAAATTATGATAAAATGTCTATTTCTGAACAATTGTGTAGCTGAAGGGGCAGTCATGCATGGAGAGTTCTAAATAAATATGCTTTTATCTAAGATGAAGCTCTGAAAATTTCATTACTTTCCATTACTTTGATATAGTAATTACTGGAGTCACAGATAAAATACGATGGAGAATATTCATAGATGGATGTTTGACCAAAGAGGCCATGTCTACAGTCAAGCGTGTAGACTTTCATATCATGTTTTGTGTGTTCTTAGTCATATATAATATATGAATGAAACAAATAAAATAAGTTCCAATAAGAATTAATTTATTAAGTTTAAACTTATTTTTATATTATTCCTAAAAAAAAATTTCATTTCCACTTTTCCTCACTATTTTCTTTCTTTAGAAACGTGTAGCATAGTTCAAGTCATGAGAGAAAGTTGTATTCAAAAGAACGTGTAGCATGGATAATATTTCTGGAGAGTTCTAAATAAATATGCTTTTATCTTAAGATGAAGCTCTGAAAATTTTAATTTGTTGTCAATATCTGAAAATTTCATTACTTTCCATTAGCTAATAGAAGGAAATATAGTCATTTGCATCCATCCATGTAACCATCAAAATACAATGCACTCATATTGATTTGGTTGAAAAAAAGCTTCTTTTTCTTTTCTTTTTTTTCTCTCTTAATCTTTTGTGAATGAAGCAGATGAACTTGGTGTTCAAGGGAGAAAGGTTAAGAAAGACGAGGATCTTGAGGTAACATTTTCATCTGAATTCAATAATTATTTTTCCAACCTTTCTTTGTGTTGTATATATGTATGTATGGCATGTTTTCAGTTTCACTGATGTTTTCCCTCATAATATATATTAAAGTGATCTATCAATTCTCTATGAATTTAAAAAAAAAAATTAAAAAAAATGTAGGTATGGGCAGGACCTCTCTGTGGAAATAGGGTGGCTGTAGTCCTTTGGAATAGAGGATCATCACTGGCAGATATTACAGCTAATTGGTCAGATGTTTGCCTCTCTCCCTCAGCTGTTGTTGATGCTCGAGACTTATGGGAGGTGAGATTCTATCAACTTATACAACTCTCCTCTATGTTCAATTATCCAATTATTGTGGTTGTTAAATGACTAGAATTATGTGACGGCCCGAATTATGATCAGACCTAAAATGTTTTGGGAGCTCGACCCGAAAGGGAGTTTTTGTGAGATCAATGTTGAGTCTTCAAGTTCGGGTCATTTCCCCCGAGGTATGGACCTGACCCGATCGGAGCAACAAGATTTGATCTAGGGTTATATATGTATATATGGGTGTTTAGGGTTTTGGTATCATGTACTTGAAAGTCGCAATCAATAAAAGAGTCTCCTTGTTACTAAACGTAAGTCACATTGACCGAACCATGTAAATCATTGTGTTTTTGTTTTTGGAATTATGATTCAACTGAAGCTATTTTGAGGTAGGCCAGAAAGGAATTTTATGAGATCGATGTTGGCATACGGGTTCGGGCTATTGCCTCCCACTGTATGGACCTTACCCGATTTGATATAGGGTTTTGGTATATATATTATATGTGGGTGTTTAGGGTTTAATTTGGTATCATATACTTGAAAGCGCAATCCAATAAGGAGTCTCATTGTCATAGGCGTAAAGTCATTAATGAACCATAAATCATTGTGTTCTTGTTTTTGGAATTATGATTCGATCCGAAATATTTTGGGAGTCGACCCCGAAAGGGAATTTTTGTGAGATCAGTGTTGGGCCTCTGGGTTCGAGCTATTGCCTCCCACTGTATGGACCTTACCCGATTTGATATAGGGTTTTGATATATATATATATATATATATATATATATATATATATATATATATATATATATATATATATATATATATATCTGCTATATATATTATATAGGTGTTTAGGGTTTTGGTATTATATATGTATGAAAATGCAATCTAGCTAAAGTTTTTATATCATGATTAAGGTCTGCATTGATTGACGATGTGAAAGTCGATGTTTTCTTTATTATTTTACATGTATTCTCTTCCCTATTTCCTATTTATTTTGTATGCTTGATGGTTTAACAATTAATCTTTTTTTCTTTTTTTCCATTTGATGGTTGAAATTCACAGCATTCAACTCAAACATCGGTTCAAGGATCACTCGGTGCCCAAATTAGTTCTCATGCTTCCCCCCTTAAAATGTATATCCTCACACCCACGTAGAGTTTAATATATATGCTACTTACTTGATGATGCTACTAGGCATATGTGTTCCTAGATCAATATCTGTGAACTTTCTATGGTTCAAAGAAGGCAATAAAGTTTTCTATGTCAGTTTCTGTAACATTTCAAAACTATGGATGATATATATAATTAGGGTTCTTGGTACTAAATGTTGTGTATGCCATGGGATGCTGGGATGCCGGTAGTTCTAATCATGGACGAAAATGTCGCGATATATCGTCGATATTTCGGGTGTCGGGTCTTCCCGACACTATTTTTGTAAACGAAAGTCGTTTGAGGAAAAAATAAAAAAAAATCGCCCAATATCAGCGATATATCGGTTATGGCCCGACATATCGGAATCAAAATAGGTAAAAGTTGCGACCATACAGAAAAATGCAAAAAAAAAAAAACAAAAAAAAATCATTTTGGCCGATATATCGGCCAATATTGGCCAAAATGCTGATTTTTTGAGAAATTTTTTTCAAAAAAAAACAATATTTAAGGTGGGTGTCTGCAAATAAATAGTAGATGAAGAGATATGAGAGAGAAAATGAAAAGTTTTTTCTTAATAATAATTAATATCGTTGTGTATATCTTCGCCCCGTAATTACTACCATTAATTATTTGTAGAAAATAGAAGAAGATCAAAGGCAGTTTGCAATTCTCATGTCTTGTAATAATTGCTATCATTAATTATTATAAAAAATTGGAGAAAACCAAGACGGTATGAGAGAAAATGAAAGGTCTTCACATCTATACCTTCAAACTAATTTAAATTAAATATATATTTAAATTTTGAATAATTTATAAATACCAATATATCTCCGATATATCCGTAAAATCCAAATACCGATATATCCATAACAACCGAGATTTTTATTCTTGGTTCTAATATTGTGCAATGAAGCAGAAGAAGATGTCGGCATCTGGAGCTTTAGCCGACAAAGAGAACATAAAGGAAGCTGGGTAGTTGAGGCGTGTTTGGAACATTCTTCTTAGGAAATTTATTCCTCGGGCTCAAACAGCTCTTCAAAGAGACTTCGGAGCACGCATAAGAGGGGGACGAAATCCATCGATTTTCATTGAAATCAGGCTTTCGGCCCATTTCTTGTACACCATCTTGTACACTTAATGGTGCCTCTTTCACTATTTGCCAGATTCTATTTCAATGAAATATCAGGCAAAATATCGGAAATATTTTGCCTGATATTGCTTTTTATGGATATGGTAGGTGTTAGAAGAACAAAAGAAAGAGGAAAAAAATCCCGGAAAATTTTTAAACAACCAACTCTCCTAAGAGTTCAAGCACAACGACACCACAACAATATTGACTTCTATTTTCTTAAGCTCCAAAAACCCCAACACTTGTTTAATATTAATTTGGTCTAGTGGATTTTTCCTTTTGTTTTTTAAAATTTAAGCAGCAATTAATGGTTTTGTCATTAAAATGAAAACAATTAATATTGCTGATCACATCTTCTTCATAATATTGCTTGGGTGTGCCAACCGTGATACGAAGACTATGTTAGAGACCTACCATTCCAAAGGGAAATATAGATTTAAAAAACGGAAAAAAAAAAAAAGAATACTTAGGCTCCGTTTAGAAACCGGAAAGTACTAAAGAAATAAATAGAGAGGAAAAGTTGAAAAAAAAAATTTTGGAGGAAAATAAAAAATAAGTTTAAACTTAATAAATAAAGTATAGATGTTAATTGACTGTTTTATTTGTTTAATAACTTGCTATAATATTTAAGAAATTTAAAAATATGTAAAATTTTGAGGAATTTTTATTATATTTGATTTTTTTTAAATATTTTTCATGGTTAAATCAAACATGAGAAAATCATTTTCCCTATTTTTTTTTTCTTTCCGTAGTAGTTTTTGGGTTTCTGATGGAGCCTTAGCCTTAGGGTTCCAAAATAGGAGAATCTGGCAAAGGCATATGTTTTAACAGGAAAGAATCAAAGAGAAGCGTCCAAGACATTGAATCAATAACAAGAGTCTGGTGAAAAGTTCCCGTAGCTGAAGCCATCAAAGGGATCTTGCTTAAGACACATTGTGTTAACAACAATCTGGTGATCATCAGAATATGACATTAAACTATTTATAATTCATTCATGATGTAGACCCATGAATCACAGTTAGTTTTGACTTTCTTTATAATAATGAACAGCATAATAATGGCTCATGATCAGATTTCTATTCCCTGCCTTCTCTTGTTTCTCATCTGCACCCTTTCAGCTGAAACAGTCAGCCATGCCCTGGGACTCAGGGAGACGAGATAATGAAAATGTCGACATTCATGAAGAGAACTGTTGGATAATGTCTCGTCAAACTCCTCAGATAGGGTAGTTAAAAAACTTATTCAAACTTCATTACATCCTTCAATTTTTATGTTGATTATGTGATTAATTAGGTGCCTTGCCTCTACAAAAACACACAATTTTATTTATTTTGTTTGTGATTATGCAGATGGAACAGTTATAATCACTTTCCTTGCAAGCTCAGTGAAGAACTAATTAAGCAGACAGGTGGAGAATTATTTACAACTTAAAAATATTGGTGCTCTTATCTTACTCTCTGTCAGATAGATTATTGGTGCATGTCTGACTGTTTTCCTTTTTCTAATACAGCTGATGCAATGGTTTCAACAGGCCTCTCAGCTCTCGGATACGAGTATATTAATTTGGGTATAAACTTTTATTTTGGCCATAAAATCTCAATTATCAATACTTTTTTTTTCTAACATGGATTTTGATTTTCGAATAGATGACTGTTGGGCTGAATTGAATAGAGACTCCAAGGTATTAATAGAAACAGATATTTATAGGTTTCATGTATAATTGTAAAATTTTATTATATTCTGAATCTGCTACTTTGCTATGTCTTTTATTGTATAATTACCTTTTATGCATGGTTGAAAAAGAAAGGCAATAGGAATTGAATATTCCTTGTTTCCTAAATAGTTTCCAGATGATTCTAATTGATGTTTCAAACTTGTAGACTACTAACTTAAACAAAGCCCACTAAAATTTTTCTTTTCTTTCATGCATGGGCATTATAATACGTAGGTATTTTTACGATACCTTGTGTTCTTCTTTGTCATGTCTATTGTGACAAAGGATTTGAATGTGTAGCGGTAGGTTTTATAATTTATTACAGAAAGTAGGGATAATTATTTCTCGTTCTTCTTGCATGCAGGGAAATCTAGTACCAAAAGATTCAATTTTTCCCTCTGGTATGAAGGCTTTAGCAGATTACGTCCACAGCAAAGGGCTGAAGATTGGAATTTATGCTGATGCTGGGTAATAGTTTCCTCCTTCTTCCTTTCCTTTTTTTTTTTTCATTTTTTAAACCAGATGATAGCTAGCTAGAATGTTCATGAATGGATCTACCAACGGTTTACTTGCTGCATTTTTTTCCAAGTGTTGTAAGGGATTTAAAAAATTATGGACAGATGAATGAATCTGTCCATATTGCTAAAGTGGGGTTCCTCCCATCCATATAATTCGGCTCAACCATGTGCTGGAAGTAAGTCATGATGTCTGAACTTTTCCTGGACTAGAGATGAAGATTGGAAGGCTCTACCTGCAAAAACGAAAACTCAAAGACACAAAAACACTAGCTTAATAGGGTTAGTCCCTAAAAAAAAAAAATCAGAGTTAATGAAAAAAAATAAAAAGGAAACTAAGACTAACAAGCTAAGAAAGGTTAGGCACCATCCTCGGCAACAACGCCATGTGATTCGTTCGAAATCTAGCGCCATGTGATTCGTTCAAAATCTAGCTATTGAATGGGTGTTTTGGTGTTCAAGAGATTCACAAAAACTTACAATCCTAATAAACCCTAGTTAGGGGTAGCCTAAGCTATTGTAGCTATAGTGGTGTTTAGATTCATCCACGGGATGGGTTTTCTTTCCAAAGGTGGCTAAGTCAATCCAAGTTTATAGAAAAATTAATACAAAAATTAAAATCTGATTTTTTTTTTTAGAAAAGTTGATTGAAAAGATGAAGTTTTATCAATGAAAGAAGACCTTGGGGTTTGGTGCTTCACCAAGACACGGTCTTGAGTAACTAGAGAGATCAAGAGAGGAGTCCTCTAGTCTTTCTACTTCTGAAAAAGAGCATCAGGATAAACTAGGATTTATCAACATCCTACAGATAATGGAAAGTCCTCCAATCTGATCACCCAAACTATCAAACTAGATTTGGAACTTGTTGGGTTTAGAATTGTCAATATCTTTGTTTATAGTATTCTACAAGAAGATGACTACTTCGAAGATGAAGTTTTGATGGGTTAAACATCATGCATGCAGGGACATGCCTAGACTTGGAGAGTCTGAACTGAGTTCAAAACTAACGTGAGACGCAAGTCAGTTTTAGAATCTTGGAGGCCAAGGTACTTAGGGAGCAAGGTACCAATGGACTTGGGATAATTTTGGCAAGTAGATAAAAATCAAATCAAGAAGATCCAATCATCTAAGCTATCAAACTAGAATTACAAACAAATCAGGTTTCTATTCTAAAGATGATACTTGAACAACAAATTTCTTTATTATGCTGTGATAGCTTAAGGACAAGTATATAAAATAAAAGTTTGAGTCATATTAGGATAATGATCCAACCTTATGAAGACTCCCAAGATTGAATTATAAGGCTATAAATTTAAGGGTTTGGAAGTTGCTCATCATGGATTTCAGGAGCAGAGCTTGAAGAAGAACAAGCGAAGTCCAAACGTGTTGAGAAGTATGGAGTGTAGATACTCAGTTGATGTATTTCACGTTAAAAGTCTTTCACCTTTGATGAATTATGATGTTCTTAATTTTCTTCATCTTATCTATGTAATGTGAGTATGGGTGTGTGAAGTTGTAGAAAGGGGAATGAAAGGAGTTCATTCTGAATTTCACTATGAGTTATTAGGTTAAAAATTGGTCGTGGGCAGAGAGGGAGTCTCGTACCACATAATACTAATTGTAACATTGAATTAGATTAGTGGAAATCCCTACATTTGGACATAGCCCCGCGGACATAGGCAGTTGTCGAATCGTGTAAAAATATTGTGTTCGCTTTTATTTTATTGCATATACCATATATCTTATATGCACACACTTCGTCCTATAGGAGTGTTCGGACTCACCGCACTGAAGTCCAAACTACAACATATCCTAATACCAGGAACTGTCGAGAACACACACTTATATCTATCACTGCATTAAAAACATGTTTCTTTGTCGCTTTGAAAATGATAGAAAACAGGAAATATATACTTCTTTTTTGGGGAGGGTCATGAGTAATAAAGTGGGTTGTGGGATATATGTAACACCTTATAATACTAACAAGTTGTTGCTATCTTTTGTAGGACATTGACTTGCAGTAAGACAATGCCAGGATCACTAAATTACGAGGAACAAGATGCGAATACTTTTGCTTCTTGGGTATGTACCTACTTGTGCATATGCTTAGTCTTAAGCTAGACCAGTGTTAAATGGGGAGAGAATAAGACATCTAGCCATCTTAAATTGTAAAATGAAATAAATGTTTCTCATTCGAGTTTCCATTTATTATCTGGTGGTTCATCAATGAATCCTCGAAATATTCTCTGAATTTCTTTGCATTACTGGAAATTCGAGTCCCTAATTGAACTAATTTGGGCTCCCTTTTTGTTATTTCTTTACAGGGGAATTGACTATCTGAAGTATGACAATTGCTACAATAATGGATTAAGTCCACAAGACAGGTCAACCAAAAAGCTATAGTCTGATACAGTGAGTCGATTCCATGATTTAGCTTCTATTTAAATAGATTTATTTAAAGTATATGCCATTGATTTGTATGACAGATATTCAAATATGAGCAAAGCTCTTCTCAACACAGGAAGGCCCATCTTCTACTCTCTATGTGAATGGTAGGCTGCCATCTCCTTACCTCTCTCCGTATATATGTACCAACTATAACAAGTTATAGAAAAATGTTAAACTACCAACTCTCTTAAAAGCTCAAGCATATAGGATTTTGATTTTTTTGAGAATCGTGCAAGAATGGCAATAAGAATCGGAGAAGAAAAACAAGAAAAATACACAGAGTTTATATGGTTCGTGAGTGCCTACATACATGGAGCTTGACGGCAGACTTTCACTATCACCAAAATAAAGGTTACATAGAAAGATATTTATAATAAGCTCGGGATATGGCCAAAATTACAAAATACCCATATACAGCAAATATATTGTATTGTACCACGGGAATGACCAGCACCCCCAACCTAATATCCCCCCCAACAAAAGAGGTTATATATGAACGACAAATGTCTTCGCTCCCCTCGCTACACTCTGCTTCCCTCAAGCACTTGCCTAGCCCTTCTAGCCTCAATATGAGCTATATGCTAAAACAATCTCCAACTTGACAAATATCGACCTCTTTGAAGAAAACCAACCATGGCTTGAAGACTCAACTAAGGGCAATAGGTCGGGGCATCTCTCATCTAACATCTAGAGATGTTAATCAAGTATAAGTAGTGCTTAAACTTTTCTGTGGTAATAGGCTTTGTCAACATGTCTGCTGCATTCTCATAAGTATGAATCTTCTCAAGCAATAACTCACTAGAAGAGACCAGCTCCCTGATCTTGTGAAATCTCACTTCTATACGTTTGGTCCTTACATGTCATGTGATTTGTTCGAAATCTAGCTATTGAATGGGTGCTTTGGTGTTCAAGAGATCCACAAAAACTTACAATCCTAATAAACCCTAGTTAGGGGTAGCCTAAGCCATTGTAGCTATAGTGGTGTTTAGATTCATCCACGAGATGGGCTTTCTTTCCAAAGGTGGCTAAGTTAGTCCAAGTTTAAAGAAAAATTAATTCAAAATTTAAAATCTGATTTTTTTTAGAAAAGTTGATTGAAAAGATGAAGTTTTATCAATGAAAGACGACCTTGGGGTTTGGTGCTTCACCAAGACATGGGTCTTGAGTAACTAGAGAGATCAAGAGAGGAGTCCTCTGGTCTTTCGACTTTTGAAACACAACATCAAGATAAACTAGGATTTATCAGTATCCTACAGATAATGGAAAGTCCTCCAATTTGATCACCCAAACTATCAAACTAAATTTGAAACCTATTGGGTTTAGAATTGTCAATATCTTTGTTTCTAGTATTCTACAAAAAGATGAATACTTCGAAGATGAAGTTTTGATGGGTTAAACATCACGTGTGCATAGACATGCCAAACTTGGAAAGTCCAAACTAAGTTCAGAACTAACGTGGGACGCAAGTTAGTTTTAGAATCTTGGAAGCCAAGGTACTTGGGGAGCAAGGTACGGATGGGCTTGGGATCATTTTGGCAAGTGGATAAAGATCAAATCAAAAAAATCCAATCATCTAACCTATCAAACTAGAATTAGAAACAAATCAGGTTTCTATTCTAAAGATATACTTGAACAACAAATTTCTTTATTATGCTATGATAGCTTAAGGACAAGTACATAAAATAAAAGGTAGAGTTTGAGTCATATTAGGATAGTGATCCAACCTTATGAAGATTCCTAAGACTAAATTATAAGGCTATAAATTTAGGGGTTTGGAAGTTGCTCATTATGGATTTCAGGAGCAGAGCTTGAAGAAGAACAAGCGAAGTCTAGACGTGTTGAGAAGTGAGGAATGTAGATACTCGATTGATGTATTTCACGTTAAAAGTCTTTCACCTTTGATGAATTATGATGTTCTTAATTTTCTTCATCTTATCTACGTAATGTGAGTATGAGTGTGCGAAGTTGTAGAAAGGGGAATGAAAGGAGTTCATTATGAATTTCACTATGAGTTATTAGGTTAAAATTGGTAGGTAGGCGAGAGGAGTCTCGTACCACATATCTTAATTATGACTTGCCAGATTAGATCGGTGGAAATCCACATATTTGGACATAGCCACAACGGGCATAAGTGGGTTATCGAATGTGTAAAAATATTGTGTTCGCTTTTATTTTATTGCATATACCGTATATCTTATATGCACACACTTTGTCCTATAGGAGTGTTCGGACTCACCGCACTGAAGTCCAAACTACAATACTATCCTAATACCAGAAACTGTGTCCAGGAACACACACTTATATCTATCACCTGCATTAAAAATCATGTTTCTTTGTCGCTTTGAAAATGATAGAAAACAGGAAATATATACTTCTTTTTTGGGGGGGTCATGAGTAATAAAGTGGGTTGTGGGATATATGTAACACCTTATAATACTAACAAGTTATTTGCTATCTTTTTGTAGGACATTGACTTGCAGTAAAGACAATGCCAGGATCACTAAATTACGAGGAACAGGATGCGAATACTTTTGCTTCTTGGGTATGTACCTACTTGTGCATATGCTGAGTCTTAAGCTAGACCAGTGTTAAATGGGGAGAGAATAAGACATATAGCCATCTTAATTTGTAAAATGAAATAACTGTTTCTCATTCGAGTTTCCATTTATTATCTGGTGGTTCATCAATGGATCCTCGAAATATTCTCATGATTTCTTTTGCATTACTGAAATTCGAGTCCTAATTGAACTAATTTGGGCTCCCTTTTTATTTATTTTCTTTAGGGAATTGACTATCTGAAGTATGACAATTGCTACAATAATGGATTGAGTCCACAAGACAGGTCAACCAAAAAGCTATAGTCTGATACAGTGAGTCGATTCCATGATTTGCTTCTATTTAAATAGATTTATTTAAAGTACGTGCCATTGATTTATATGTGAGATGTTAAATATGAGCAAAGCTCTTCTCAACCTGAGGAAGGCCCATCTTCTATTCTCTATAACGAATAGTAGGCTGCCATCTCCTCACCTCTCCGTATGTACCAACTATAACAAGTTATAGAAAGATGTTAAGCAGTATTTCTTAAAGGCAAGCATATAGGATTTTGATTTTGTTGAGAATCGTGCAAGAATGGCGATAAGAATCGAAGAAGAAAAACAAGAAAATACCGCAGGTTTTTATATGGTTCGGCGGAATGCTACATCTATGGAGCATTAGTTTAAATACCTTTCACTATCACGAAATAAGGTTACATCAAAGATATTTATAATAACCTGGATATGACCAGTGCAAAAATACCCACATATACCTAAATATCTTGTATTGTACCCTTGGGAATGAAGCTTGCACTGACCTAATGTCTTTTGACAAAGAGGTTATATATGAGCGGCAAATGTCTTGCTCCCCTAGCTACACTTTCTTAGCCATCGAGCATTTGCCTAACCCTTCTAGCCTCAATATGAGTTATATGCCAAAACAATCTCCACCTTGACAAATATCGACCTCTTTGAAGAAAACCAACCATGGCTTGAAGACTCAACCAAGGGCAATAGGTCGGGGCATCTCTCATCTAACATCTAGAGATGTTAATCAAGTATAAGTAGTGCTTGAACTTTTCTGTGGTAATAGGCTTTGTCAACATGTCTGTTGCATTCTCATAAGTATGAATCTTCTCAAGCAATAACTCACTAGAAGATACCAGCTCCTTGATCTTGTGAAATCTCACTTCTATGCGTTTGGTCCTTGCATGATACACTGGTTCTTTTGAAAAGATGGCACTCACATTTATCATGATAAGCGAACTCCATTTTCTTGAAAACCCAACTCCTTGATAATCTTGTAAGTCACAATGCTTCATTAGCAGCTTCAATCTTGGCATATACTTGATTTCGATGGTAGATAATGCAACTAAGGGTGTACCATGAACTTCCAACAAATAGATCCTTACGCGAGTGAACACGTAACGTGTGGAACCTCCACATCATCAAATCCTTGCGTAATCGCCTCTACATATCCATAAGTGAATGAACTCTACGTCCTCTTGAACATGATGTCATAGTCTAAAGTCCCCTAAAGTATCTGAGTCACTTATTTGCATCTCGATGCAAACTCCACTGGTCGATAAACGTACTTAGCGCTAACAACTGTGCCGTCTGGTCTTGTCACGAACTATAATATGCATCCAGCCTTGCGCACTTGCATATAGGACCTTTGACATGTTATGTACATCATCATCTATCTTTGGGCACTGTGTAGTAGACAATTTGAAATTGTTGGTCAAAGGTGTACTTACTGGTTTTGCATTCTCTATGTTAAACCTCGCCAACACCTTCCTAATACATTCACTTTAAGACAAACATAATCTCCCTAGAGCTCTTTCTCTGTGAATCTCTATCCCAAGAATCTTCTTGGCCACACCCAAATCCTTTATGTCAAATTCTCTACTACTCAACGAGATCTTCAATTTGTTGACCTCACTCATACTCTTTACAACAATTAGCATATCATCCACATAAAGCAACAAAAAAAAAAAGATGAACCATCATCAAGACTCTTCATGTAAACACAACAATCATACTCACATCTTTTGTAGCCAATTTCGGATATATAGGAGTTGAATCTACATACCATTGCCCTTGGGGTTATAGTAGTTTTCAATTCTGGACCAAGTGTTCTTATCTATGTAGTGGAACTATTACAGTTCTTATGTGAAGCGGTCTCCTCTAACTCTACAGAAGAAAGTTTTCTTTAAAACCATATGCTCGACTCCATATCAAAATCATACCAGCTTCGACCACCTTCTGATGAAAAGTATGTTTGTGCGAAAGAAAAAAATCTCATCACTAGTCTTATACCCTTGGTAACCCTTTGCTTTCTATTAGGTAACCTTGAACTTTACCATATTTTCTGAAACTACTTGCTTTCTTCTTGTACCCCACTTGCTGTAGCTCTTCCCCTTTAGGAAGTTCCACAACTCGATTGGTTCTTGAGTAAATTCTCTCCTCCTCCACTGCCACCCATCGACTACCTTTCTCAGCTAAAGTATTGTCTCACAGAAAGTTGGTAGGATCCCCACTACTAATAATTAGTGTATAGAAACCAAATCTCAACAATATACGGTAGGAGGCTTGATGATAGTCTACCATCCCTTCTGTATTCTCTTAATGATCTTATCTTGATTCTCTTTTGCATTATGAGTATCATCATTTGCATTATGATCTTCAGCTCCACTTGTACACATACTCATATAATGAATTTTGGGCTTTATCTCATCTTTTTAGTATTGCCACCTTGCTGGTTTCTCTGCCAATCACACTCTCTTGATCTGTTGCCTTGAATCCCCTGACATGAAGCCTTTTACCCTTTACGATATCCCGAAAAATGCATCGTCTAGACTTGGCATCAGCTTTGATACCTCTTCCAGCAATAAAGTGCATAAAACGGACATCAAGACACTCTGCCTCATTAGTCTACTCATTACTATCCTCTCTACATAACTTTTCTCATCTAATCATATATTTATCTGGTTAAAGTAGCATACCCTCCTCACTTGCCTCTGCCTCGACTTCTTTTCTAATACTGCGTGTCAATCACACAAGCACTTTTAGCTATAGACCTATTCATCGACTCACCTTTTTATAATTTTGTTGTGGCGTCTTCTGGACTGTGAAGTGCCTCTTAATCCCATGCTCCTTACACAACTCTGTGAATCTTGAGTCTGTGTACTCTATACCATTATCTAACCTAAGGCATTTGATCTTCTTCCCTGTTTGGTTTTCTTCAGTTTTCCACAACTTAAATTTGTCAAATGTTTCTTACTTATGCCATATAAGTAAAACTGAGAACTTTATATGGGTAGTCATGAATAAAACTCTAATATTCTGCCTCCAATGATGTTGTTTATGAGCTGAACATATATGACCTATATCAAAGAATCCCTTTTGATATCTTCTGTAATGTATTATCTTGGTGCACCTTTTTCTTCTCAAAAGCTACAATATCTGAGAACTCGACATGTATTTTGATACCTTCAATAGTTTCTCTTGCTGGAAATCATCGTCCTTCTCACAGCATATCTGCAGTATGCCCGCAGGTTGGCTGTCACAACTCGGACTGCGATTAGGCTCCTACAATGTTGTGACACCTGTCGTTGATATTTCTTCTTTAGCTTATGCCCCTTCATCATTGTCAAGACATCTTTGCTCACTTTCATTACTCAATTGGCAGATTTGTAACTAAAATCATTGTCGTCTAGAGTTCTCAATGAAATCATGTTCTTCCTTAGGTCAGGAACATATACAACACTCCTGACGTTTTAATGATACCATCGAACATCGCAACTCGATATTCCCCATTCTAACGATACATGAGCATCATTACCCTTCGAACGGAGGTGGGATTTAACTTCTGGTACCGAACCAATCCTTTCTTAGGCGTCATGATGAGCATCTGAATCCATAATCAAATCATCGAATGATCTCGGTAGAAATTCATTTCATCTTCTCGAACTTCACATCTTGATTTGATCTTTAATGTCAGTTCATCGTTTATGTGGTGAGTCACAAATCTTTGACCCCCTCCTCATCACAGACCATACGCGCTTCTTCCCAAATACAACGTTCTATCATGGCTTTATATTTGTCTGGATCGACTGCCCAGTGCGCGTGAAGATTCCTCCATGACATGGTACATCACCTCATCATTAAACACATCACGATGGTCAGCTGTAACCTTGTTATGATTCTTTCCTCCATAATCTAGTGTTCTGAGTTGTTTCTAGTCATGCCGCGACCCTCTTACGCAACCGTCAGCAATCCTCCTCTGCCCTGATCATGGTTTTTTTTAAGTTCCCACGGATCATCGAACTTCACTATGCTGGGAGAATGACCATCGTAGCCTACACTCTAATACGGTTGAAATTGTGCAAGAATAGCGATAGAATGAGGAGAAAAGCAAAATCACACAAATCTAGTTTCGTGGTTCGGCGATATGCACACATTAGAGCGATGGCTTGAACTTTCATATTCCTTTATGCAAATAGGGTTACATAGAAGAGTGTATAATATTTTCAGATATGACTAAATACAAAAATACCCCTAACCTAAATATATAAGTATCATTTGAGGCCTAACCTGATATCTGACCCCAACAAGGGTTGCTGGAAGGAAAATGTCTACACTCCCTATCACGCTCCTCGAGACATTTACCCAACCCTTCTTCAAATGGGTCATATATACACAACAAATTTATATGAATATCATGTTTCACACCCTCCCCCCTCAAATATCTGACCTTATACCCTTTGCATGTGAAGAGTCATAGTCCATTCGAGACTTTCAAATTAATAAATAGGGTCGAATGCTTAGATTACAGAGGAGAAGGTTCAGACCCAGGCTTTTGTCCAAACCAAAACTCACAATCACTTATGTTAAGCGACTAACTCTAAAGCGCCGGGTTGTAGGATTTGGATTTAATAGATAACATCTTTAAAGATGGATAATTTGGTTTGTGCGGTATAGAGGGCCCAGGAACAATCTGCAACATGTGGGCAGTACTTTATTGGAAGCAGTTGGAGAACAACTGGAACATTAAAAATCTTTTGGGAGAGTGAATAAAAATTACCTATGTTACACAGTTCTATGAATTAAGAGTTGATCCAACAGCTAACAAAAAACAATATGTCAGCCTTTCTTTAGACGGTGTTTTAAGCATCACAAACCTTATTATATGATGTGTGGGCATCTTATGCTGGACCTGGTGGATGGAATGGTTGTGCTAATAACAATATTCCCTTACAGATCATCACGGCTTTAACTGTCGTTAATTTCTGATAAATAATTACAAGACATGAGTCATGTATTGTGCTGTAAAAATTTATCTGTTTTGTGGATCTATTTTTCAGACCCAGACATGTGAAGTAAATAATGAAGGAATATCAACCAGGAGTACGGTCTCACTTTAGCATCTAGAGCTAGCAAGGTATTGGAACTACCTACAGCCTCTTTCGAGTTAATATGATTCATTCTCTAAGAAAAAAACAAACCATGATCAACCTTGGATGTAATTGTTGTTTGAGGATATCTTAAGCCCACTTCTTATTGGAGTGCGACATCAGGTCCATGGATGAAGATACGTTCAGATTCAAAGCAACAAGGGATTATTGAGGGTGTCTCAAATTATCTTCTCCATATATATCAAACATTCCTGCCTATATATTGTTCCTTTTTTTGGTATGCATTTTGTAAAAATCTAGTGTCGTCACCATTGCTACTAGCATGAATGACGAGTACTTTGCCTTCAGATGAAAGTACAATATATAAGAATTTATAATTTCCATGGTTTAATTAACTGTTGTACTAATCTAAATGGTGTAACAGATAAGCTTGGAGTTCAAGGGAAAAAAGTAAAGAAGATAGGAGATCTAGAGGTATATATGAATATATCTATATTTGAGCTTGATGAGGTTTGAAAAATAGGCGCGCGCGAGGCTTTGCTCGCTCAGAGCCCAAAGGAGGCGAGGCCACATAAAACACCCAAGGCCCTATTTCGGCCAAAGGAGCGATCCACTGTTAAGGCCGATTGCTTGGATAATTAGAAAGCCCTTATCTATAAAAATCAGTTGAATTTAGCTAATAAGGAAAGTAGAATAATCTACACATAACTTATTATCTTTGTGAATCTAACTAAATCTTTAATTACCGTCTCATTAAGGAAAGCGAGGATAATTCTCGGTAATATATTATCCTGCAAATCCAGTCAAATCTCACTAAAGGAAGGAGGATGTTCACCGATAAACTATTCGCTTCAATATCTCTTTCTAAAATCCGATAAAGAAGCGATAAATATCAATGGGAAGAATCCACCTACCCTCAAATTCGAATCTTCTTTATAAATACAGGGTGCGGTGAAAGGTGTGCTGGTCAGATCTGATACAGTCTGCGCGTTCTCTTTCTCTCAGGAAGAATCGACTTTGGCATCTCGGATGGCTAGACAAAGCCCTCGCCGACCCCCTTTCTTCCTTGGTTTTTGCAGAGAAGTACTTCATGGGGCCTTGGATCAACGATTGCGTCTGCCTCAGCCCGGTCAATCGAAGCATCCAGCGCGCAGCTCATCCGATTCAGCCCCAGCGACCCCGCGCGCTCAACCAGTCTCAGTTCCGCATCGCTCGGTGCGCGCCCGATGCGTAAGAGCAACGGTTCCTCTACGCCTCGCGGTATTCACGATTACCCATTAGTATCAGCTGAACCTTGGCGAGGCTTAGCCTTGTCCGCGAGATGCGGGATAACTCATTACATGCACGAGCCCACCGGCAGCGCCGAAGACCGTACTCGGTCAGCGAGCGATCTACTCTACTGAAGCCCATCACCTCGAAAAGTCGAACCGGCGCTCGAACTCACATCGCTTTGTAAACGAAACATGGCGTGGCAAAGAGCCCGATTGCTGCGGCAAACTCTCTACCCGAGCCCTGTTGCCTCGAGTGAGATGACTCGGGCTACATATCGCCACTGTTGCCGAGCCACGGCCAGCTCTTTGGCGACTCACCTGCTCCACGAGGGCCACGCCCTCGGGAGTCGGACAGGCTCGAGCTACATTGTTGCCACTCGGCCGCGGCGCCGGAGCCACCTTGCTCACTTTGTGGCTCACCTCTCTCCCTGAGGCCCGCCTTCAGGTTGAACTGGCTCGAGACTACATTGCCACTCGGCTGCATCATGCCACTCGAGCTCGTACCTGCTGGTTCTGTGGCTCGGCTCAGTCGCCCTCAGCTCAATCAGCCACTCGGCTGTGCCCTCTGGCTCGTCTGCCTGGCCTCTGCCCGCCACTTGGCTGCACCGCCTCCCGGTGGGATACCTGTGCCCTATTGGAGCAAGTAATTCATATTGAAGGCTCGTCCCTCAACTTTCGAATGGCGAGCCCTACTATTCCACGATGGCAGGCCCTTGACGCACTCCGGACATCACGAGAATCCTTCTGCAGTCGCTATTGGCGAGGCTCGTCCTCGACTCAGAATGGCGAGCCTACTATTCACGATGGCAGAGCCCATGGCCTCAGAATGGAGCCGGGCTCTTGCCCCGCATTCATATTGGCGCGAAGAACTAAGTCCCTCGACTTTCGGGAATGGCCCAGGCCTCTTATTACGATGTGAGCTATCGGCTGCGCTCAGTGACCAGGCGTCCTTCGCCGTTCATAAAAACGTCCCTCATTTCGAATAATGAGCCCTGGCGCACTCCAGACAGGTGGCTCCTTCTTACCATTCTTCATATTAGTGAGAAACAAATCCTCGGCTGAGAATAATATATTTTACCATTCGTGGCAGGCCCTTGGCGCCTCAAGTGGAGGCGAAATCTTCTTACCTATTCATCTTGGCGAGGCGTTCTCGTGCTTCAGATGGCGAAGAGCTGTATCGGTGGCGAGCCCGCCATGCACTCCAGGCAGGCCGGAAATCTTCTTACCATTCATGTGTGGCAAAGCTCATACCAGCAGATGGGCATTTTACTATTCCTGATGGCGAGCCCTTCTTTAGGCTCCTTCTTACGATTATGTGGCGATGCTGCGTCCACCGACTCGAGAATGGCGAGCCGCCCATTCACGGTGGCGAAGCCCTTATTTGCGCCAGACGAGACGGGCTCCTTCTTACGATTCATATTAGCGAGAGCGTCTCTGGCTGATCATGCCTACATTCTGGTGGCTGACGCTGTTTGCGCTCGAGACGAAGGCGGGCTCCGCGTGCGGTCCTCAGCGGCTTGTCCTGACTCAGATGAGCCCTGCAACACATTGACAAGCCGCTTCATTTGGACTCCCAGCAGAGGCAGGCTCTTCATATTTACATGGGCGAGAGCTCTTACAGCAGTCTGCCCCAGCAACTCCCAGCGGCTCTATGGCGAGCTCACAGTGACCATGGGCGAGCTCTTACATGATCTACAGCGAGCTCCTCCCGGCAGCTTTATCGAGCTCCTTGGCCCCTGGCTCTCTAAGCAATTTACTGTGCAGAGCTCCTTCCAGCAGCTCCCGGCGAGCCACTATTATTTATGGATGAGCTCCTAGCAGTCTACGCAGGCTTTTCCCAGTGGCTCTACAGTGAGCTCTCAGCTCGCTCCTATTGGCCAGATTCTGCACACCGGACAGGCGACCTCGCAAAATCCTATTGTGGCTTTCTTTCGCCATTGGGCGAGTTCCCAGCTGTTGCTGCTGGCGGGCGCTACTGCCGGATGGTGGCTCCGCCTTTACTTCCATTGTGAACTCTTCAGCCCGGTAAACGCGGCGTGAGCTCCTCTACGCATTCTGATGAGCCTTCATCAACGGTCAATATGAGCTCTTCCCGAGTTATAGCGGCGAGCTCTTCCCCATCGATACATACCACGAGCTCACTCTTGTTCACTTTGATGATTAATCTACTCGAAGCGAATCCACGCTACACAGAGTGAGATCAAACAGCCTCGATCGCCTTTCGACTCGGTGCCCCTCGAGTACACAAACGCCTCAGGCCATTGACCGCGCCGACAAACACTCACGACCGATGCGTTCTCAGGCTCCAGGCCGTACTTTCGGTGCACCGCCCGATCTTTCGGTCGGCCCAGCTCGACAATTTGTCGTACTCGTTCCACATTGCGCCGCCGACGATCGCCGCTCGACCGGTGTACTCGACTCTGAAACATCGACTCTGCGCTGCCGACGATCGCGCTGGCTACCACTGCAGCCACTCGGCTCGATCGCCGCGCTCGGTCTGGCGCGACTCGACCGGTGCGGCCACTCGGCTCGATGGCCACTTTCGGCTGCAGCCACTCGACTCGATCGCCACTCGGCTCGATCATTATTTCAGAATTTGCCTTATTCGACTCGTCGTACTTCAATTTCCGATTCATTTCGACCGATCGCCGCTCGGTACCTGGATCTTCGGCTCAACATCCCTTTCGGCTACATATCGCCTTCGGCTTTCAATCGCCCTCGTTTCTAGCGCCGCTCATTTACATAAGCCACTTTCGAGCAGGTAGCCCTTTCGACTCTGACGCCACTTTCGGCTTCGATCGCCACTCGGCTGGTGCCCTAAACACATCGCCACTGGCTCGGTCGTACTCATTTCGATCGCCCGATCGGCTCAATCGCCACTCGACTCAGCTCGCCCTTTGGGATACATAAGCCACTGAACAAATCGCCGCTCGTTCAATCGCCATGGCTACCATAGCCACTCATTCGGCGCCATCAAAACAATGTATGTTTCGTTCACCACTTCGACTCTGGTCCGCCTGGCTGTAACCAAACCGTCGCTCATCGCAACGAGCTCTTCCCGTCATGGGCGAGCTCCTCCTCAATTATTCATTCATCTGACTCTTCCTATCCTCGACATGGCGAGCTCTTGACCCTCATGAGCAGGCTCTACTCGATTGTTCACTATGGCAGGCCCTTCTATCGGTTTACTTGAGCAGGCTCTCTCATTTGTTCCTCCAACGAGCTCTTCCCATGTCGAGTTCACTTGGGCCGAGCTACTCGATGTTTATAAGCGAGCTCTTCCCGTGAGTTCACTTGGGCTGAGCTCTACTCCAGCCAGATTCACTGCGGCGAGCTCTTCCCTCGGTTCCATGGACGAGCTCACGCCCGACCATTCACATTGGCCGAGCTACACCATTCTATATTTGGCCATGCGACGAAAAATCGAGGTGACGAAGCAAGTGGCGGCGAATGACGAGATGGCAGGGCGAGTTCATCTACTCAACCTGACCATGCGGCCCTGGAATTGATTCAGCTGATGACTTCGGTAGATGGAGAACAACGACTTGCATTGGCGACCTCGGCCAGCGAGTCCATGCAGCGAGAATCAATTAGAAGCTCCTTACAAATCATTGATGGAGATCGATAGCTTCGCCTTGGCGACCTCGGCCAAGTCGTCTGGCCAGGAATCGGTCCGGCTCGAGCAATTTAGCCACTGAAGCCTAGCGACTCGGTTGGCGAGCTTAATTTCACCAGCTAGGCCTTCGTTAGGCCCATTCGGTTCAAGGAGCGCCAAGGCGAGCGGTCGGAGGATATTCACGGAAGAAATGGCGAGAGCCAAGGAAAGGTCATCATTATCACCAGACATAAAAGGCGACCATGAAATACAACTAATCCGGCCCTAAGTGACACGTGGAAATCACCGTCTAGCTTGATATAGCCCTTGCCCACTTTGCAATTGCACAAAGGGTGAGTGACGATGGGTTTTGAAAAATAGGCGCGCGGGCACACTCACTGGAGCCCCGAAGGAGCGGTACTTATAAAACACCCGAGCCCACACAGCGTCGGCCCCGAAAAGGAAGGCCGGGTCCACTCGGCCCCAGTAGGTTATGGATAATTGGAAAGCCATATCACACCGTCAGTTGAATTTATTGTGGGAAAGTAGAATAATCACATAAGCTTATTATCGCAGTAGATACAGCCCAATCTTTAATTAAATCTCATTAAGGAAAGCAGGGATAATTCTCGATAATATATTATCCTGCGAAATCGATCAAATCTCACTAAAAAGGAAGGAGGATAATTCTCGATAAGTATTCCTTGATATCTCTTTCTAAAAAATCAGATAAAATGATAAATATCCCATCGATGGGGAGAAAGAATCCTTACTACCCTCAAATTGGGAATACATACGCTTTCTCATCTGAAGTATACGTGATGAAAATGCAGTAAATTCGGATGCCAATACTAATTCTCTAAGCATTCTCTCTTTTTCTCGAGGAAGAATCGACTTTGGCATCGGAGCGGCTCTGGGCAGCCCTCGCAGGCCCGCTTTTGTGGTTTTGCGGAGAGTGCCGTCGGGGCGCGGTCAGCCCGGTCGCGATCACCTCAGCCCGGTGATCGAGCACGCATCGGCCATGAACTGTCCGGGTCAACCCGGCCCCAGCATCCCGGCCGATTCGGTTAAAAAAGCATCATCGAGCTCATAGGAAGCGCTATAAAGGTTCTTTCATATATGCTTCTTATTTTCTTCTAAAAGCTAAATATTTTTGTTACAATATAATAAACAGTTCTCATTAGGACTCAAACTCGGAACCCCTCCCCCTTCCCTATGCCCTTACCTCTTGAAATGTTAAGCGCTCTATCATATATATATATATATATATATATATATATAGGTATATATATATATAGGTATATATGAATATATCTATATTTGAGCTCATGAGAACACTATAAGGTTATTTCAAATATGCTTCTTTTTTTCTTCTAAAAGTTAAACACTTTTATTACAATGTAGTAAACAGTCCTCGTTAGGACTCAAACTTGGAACCCCTCCCCTTTCCCTATGCCTTTACCTCTTGAAATGTTAAGCGCTCTACCATATATATATATCTAGAGGTATATATGAATATATCTATATTTGAGCTCAAGAGAGCACTATAAGGTTCTTTCATATATGCTTCTTTTTTTCTTCTAAAAGCTAAACACTTTTGTTACAATGTAGTAAATAGTCATCATTAGAACTCGAACTTGGAACCCCTCCTCCTTCCCTATGCCCTTTACCTCTTGAAATGTTAAGCGCTCTACCATATATATATATCTAGAGGTATATATGAATATATCTATATTTGAGCTCAAGAGAGCACTATAAGGTTCTTTCATATATACTTAACTTTTCTTCTAAAGCTAAACACTTTTGTTACAATGTAGTAAATAGTCATCATTAAGACTTCCAGACTTGGAACCTCCTCCTTCCTATGCCCTTTATAAATGTTAAGCGGCTACCCGTATATATATACAGGGTATATATGAATATATCTATATTTGAGCTCGAGAAACCTTATAAGGTTCTTTTTCATATATGCTTCTTTTTCTTAAGGGTTAAAAGCAACTTTGTTCTGATGTAATCGCAGTCATAAATTAGGACTCGAACTTGGAACCCTCCCTTCCTATGCCTTTTCTCTTGAAATGTTAAAAGCGTCTCTGCATATATATATATATATATATATATATATATATATATATATATATATATATATATATATATATATATATATATATATATATCTAGAGGTATATATGAATATATCTATATTTGAGCTCAAGAGAGCACTATAAGGTTCTTTCATATATGCTTCTTTTTTTCTTCTAAAAGCTAAACACTTTTGTTACAATGTAGTAAATAGTCCTCATTAGAACTCAAACTCGAACTTGGAACCCCTCCTCCTTCCCTATGCCATTTACCTCTTTAAATGTTAAGTGCTCTACCATATATATATATATATATATATATCCTAAGGTATATATGAATATATCTATAACGAGCTCATAGAGAGCACTGGGTTCTTTCATATATGCTTCTTTTTTTTTTTCTAAAGCTAAACACTTTTGTTACAATGTAGTAAATAGTCCTCATTAGGACTCGAACTCGGAACTCCTCCCCCTTCCCTATTCCCTTACCTCTTGAAATGTTAAGCGTTCTACCATATATATATACTCATTAGGACTCGAATAAAGCCCTTCCACTTGTATGCGCCTCTTGAAATGTGGCGTTAAGTATATATATATAGAGGTATATATGAATATATCTATATTTGAGCTCATGAGAGCACTATAAGGTTCTTTCATATATGCTTCTTTTTTTATTCTAAAAGCTAGCGCTTTTTGTTCTGATGTTGTAAAACGATTATCATTAGGACTCGAACTCGAACTCCTTAAAAGCCACTTGTTAGCTTCCTCTTGATATTAGCGATTCTATATATATATATATACTCATTAGGACTCAAACTCGAAACCCCTTCCCCTTCCTTATGCCCTTACCTCTTGAAATGTTAAGCGTTCTACCATATATATATATATAGAGGTATATATGAATATATCTATATTTGAGCTCATGAGAGCACTATAAGGTTCTTTCATATATGCTTCTTTTATTAAAGCTAAACACTTTTGTTACAATGTTGTAACCTGATCACTCCCATTAAGACTCGAGCCTTTCGGGCTACTATTTCTCATATATCCCTTCACCTCTTGAAATGTTAAGCGCTATCTAAGTATATATATATATATATATATATATATATATATATATATATATATATATATATATATATATATATATATATATATACTCTCTCACTGATTTCTTTTGAGAATGTAGATTATATATATATATATAGGTATGGTGTGGTCCCCTAAGTGAGAATAGGGTGGCAGTTGTCCTGTGGAATAGAGGTTCTTCAAAGGCAAAGATAGTTGCAGATTGGAGTGATATTGGGTTGAATTCATCAGCAGTCGTTGATGCTCGAGACTTATGGATGGTACGACTACGATCGAATCCCAATAACTAACTAACTTATAAGTGAATGTTTGATGAAATTAATTAATAATCTTCTATTCTTGCATGCTTAATTAATAACATTATTCTAATTAATGCATGATTGTATATATGTTAATTAATTGCATATATAATTGCAGCATTCAACCATGTACTCAATTCGACATCAACTCAAGGCAACTGTTGAAGCTCATGCTTGCAAAATGTATACCCTTACTTACACCACTTGATAAGAATTAAGAAGGTGGCTTAATTAACAGCTTAATTATATAATTAAGCTACCATTTGTTGTTGTTTGTAGTTTTGTTATATATATATATGCTCTTCTACCTATTTGCGCACAACCAAATTTATTAGGGTTTTAATTTCTATATAACAATTCTTGATTCCTATTTTGAACTGGTTTCTTGGATTGTCGTGAGGATCAAAATATCGGTACACATGAATATATCGATAATTAGATTTTACGAATACTCGGTAAAATATCGGTGGATATTTTTACCAAAAATATCAGTTCGATTAAATTTTTAAGCTATTTTAATTATATAGATGATAAGAAATGATTAATACTCTTTAATTAAGGTAGATTAAAATTAAATGGATTAGTAATTATTAAATTAAATATGTTATATTAAATATAATATTCAAATATTATTATGTTAAAGAATATTATTTATTTGTTTTCTTTATTATTATAAATATTATGTAGATAATGAGGAGATTCAAAATATTATATATTATAATTTTAAATTTTTAAATGATATTATTTCTTCTTTTCTTTTTCAAATTAATATTTGATTTAAAAATATTATAAGTTATAATGTAAAATAAAAAATAAAAATAAAATATTATAATCGGATGGTGGTAGGGATTATGAACAAATAAATAATAAGATAATATAAAAAAAGTTTGTATATATAATAAGTCTGCGATGAATGGGCTTTGGTGGTGGAGGTGTCGACTTTTCGTAAATTTTTGGGTGGGTTCGAAGCGCCAAAGAAATCATTTGAGATTTTTTGGAGTCGAAAACCAAAGGAAAAAACGGGGAAAAATGAAAATTCGAAATGTGGAAAAAATTCGAGAAAATTGAAATTTCGGTGGAATGTTTTATCGTCTCGCATTTGAACCCGAATCGCGATATTTACTAACGAAATTTCCGACATTTTGTTCCCTAGTTGTCACTCACTAGCTATATATGTAGAGGTAGAAATTCAGACGGATGTTGGTGGAGTCGAGACAAATTGTCTTCATGTGAATTTTGGTAGGCATGTCCCAGTAGTATTTGAATCGATTTTTTAGAGACCCGATAATTTAACGACGAATTCAGGCCTGAATTGCAGTGGATTAGATTAGAATTAAAGTCTGGCCCACTCATATATAAGAAGTGTCAAAAGTTGGCATCTCTAAATCATATACACGCATTTTGAGGTTAAAAGGACCAAGGTCGGCCAGTCCTGTAAAGTAACAAAATAAGGGCTCCTAATATATATGAAGTTCAAGTGTATGTAATAAAAAAAAAAAAAAATTGCTTGTAAATGGTTGTTTTTATTAGACTTAAACAAAATAACACGTCTTTTATGATCTAAATAATAAAAAAAATCGAATTTTAGATTAAGCGTCTAGTGTTAAGCAAAAAGCGTTATTAACGACGTTTACATATGCGAGTTATTGATAGTGTTAACGTGATATTTTGCATGTATGTTTTACCGATCTCACGTAAAATCGGCTGGAAATGGTACAATCTTTTCTTTGTGGCGTTGATGACGCGAATGGGATTTTAATAATTTTAACTTTGAAAAACTTCTTTCAACGAATACTATAATTACCGAAAAAGGGGTATTTTATGAAGTTTGATGAGAAATGGGAGAGATGCGTCGTGAGTGCAGCTATCTAGAGCATTTTTCGAATAATCAACTTTTCTGTTGGGGGGGCTTTCTAATTCAATTGATTTTTTCTCCACATAGACCTTGAGGAGGTGTCACTCCTATTCTTACTCAAGGTCGGGCCTAGGTATAAATGTTAGGGTGTTATGGGTCCAAAAAGAAGTATAGGATGTTAGTTGGATTTTGGTGAAAATAGGAAAAGTTTTTATTTATTTTTTACCTTTGCCCCATTTTTTTTTTCACAAAAAGGACTGTTTTTTTTTAAATTTATTATTATTATTAAAACAATTATTTTAATAAATAAATGGATAAAAACAAGGAGAGGATTATATCTGACTCCTTAAATATCTCTTGCTTTCATTCTTTAAATGGCCAAAATATCTTTCTTTCTAGCATAATTCCCAATATTTTCTTTTCGGGGTGTCTGCTCGCCTGTATAAATGTCAAAGGCTTTCCTTCACGCCCAGTCCCAAAACCCGTCGCCATGAGGATTCACACAGAAACCCATCCTCACTTAAAATCAAGAGAACCACAAACTTGATATAATCCAGGAGATTGGCCGGATTTGATTGAAAAGAAAACTTAGTTTATGTTTATGTATTAGTTGTTAGGCTTTTAATGTTTAAGAAAATAGAATTTGATTAATTTTATTGTATTATATTGAATTGTTAGATTAATTTATAAAATATATTTAAATTTTCAAGTATTAAAATAATTTATATAATATAGTTAAATTTTAAAGTATTAAAATAATTTATAAAATATATTTAAATTTTCAAGTATTAAAATAATTTATAATATAGTTAAAAATTTTATAAGTATTAAAATAATTTATATAATATATTTAAAAATTTAATTTGATATCGTTACCATTTTATTTTTGACAGGTGCAAGTGATTACCATTTTATTTTGACGAAGCGCTTTGGAGGAAGAAGGGAGTTGGGGTGTGCCGAGAGATGAAGAAAAAGAAAGAAATAGAAAAAATAGTTTTAAAGGTAAATTTATATTTTTTTTATGGGTATTTTTAATGGGATGTATAGGAAAATAAATGGGGTGTAAATAGAATTTCTCAAAAACAAGCCCTTGGCCTTTACCCTTATAAATCCAAAAAAATCTAGAGCTGGGGAAGCTGGCCTGTGAACGGGGAGAAAGAAAGTGAAACAGTAGATATGGGAAGAGAATGGAAGAATTAATAGTTGAAGAAGAAGATGAACTTGGTGTGCTGCAAACCCCATTGCCTTCCATGGAATTGGAAGGCCTTTTCTCCACCTCTGTTTCCCAACCTCAATGACGCCATTAATGGCAAGAAAAAGCTCCCACTGGTATTAACAATGACCAGTAGCGGCGTTGTTGGGTCGCTTTCTGATGGAAATGATGGAGGGTTACCCAAAGGAAAGGGCTCAGGAACCACAGCCAGAGCAAGGAGATTGCTCAAACTCCGTGAAGATAAGCGAAAACGCGAATACGACCGCCTCAGCAACTACCCTGCTTGGGCCAAGTACTCTGTCTATACTCTTCTACTTTGATTTCTTTTTTTTGACTATCGATTCATTTTTCAATTCTGATTTTTGAATTTCAGAGTTCTGGAAAATGCTTGTAAAGATGATGCTGAGCTGCGAGCTGTTCTTGGGGATAGTATTGGTAATCCTGAGCTCATGAGGAAAAGGGTATTTTTTTTTTCTTCTTCTTCTTGTTTCTGTCCTTTGTCATTATGTTATGATTATTGATTATTTACCACTTGATGATGCCTTGTTCTTGGATATTTATGTCCTACCTTCTCTTCCCACTGCCATGGCTGGTGGTTCTGCAAACATTCTGTTAACCCCTTTAGGGTTTGGTTTGAATCATGGAAAGTTTTAAGAAAAAGGAAAAAGTTATGATGGAATCTAAAGCTTTCTTCTTTGGTCCTTTATGGAAAATATGAATGAAAAATGACATTACAATGAAAATATTTAAAATAAATTATACAATTAAGTAATATTTTATGAATGAAAGAGGAATGGCATTGGAGAAACACATCAATTTATCATCAAAGATAACATTAGTTATAAAGTTGAGGATTCTGTTTAACTATTTGTTAATAGAGGACTTTTTTGGGGGGAGGAAGTCAGAGTGTGGGGATGAGGTAAAACTGAGTTTGAGGGGGGGATGCAGGATTTTTGGAGAATCAAGTAGTGATCTTAAGGAGAATCTTCAAGTAAGGAGCTTAAGGTTCTTTCTCTGATGCTGTTTATATTGTCCTTTTAAATGGAAAATCAAATTCCTATAATTGGGTTCTGAATTGTAATGGTTAACAGTAATGAGGTATTAGTGTCAACTTGTGCCTCCTAAAACCCAGTGAGCTATTTTTCTCTCAAATGACCAACAAAAAGTTTTGACATCTGTACTGTCTTGTCCTGCCTTGGCAATCCTTCATCTTTTGCTGCCAAACTGAGAACCTGGAATCAATCAATCTCAAGCGCTATTTGATGAGGCCGGGACTTCCAACCAAGGTGCCATGAGTCCATGTAAAAATCATTGAGCTCGCTCCCAATAAGTTGGGTAGGAACTTGTGTTTGGGTGCTTGTCCTACTAGGCACCTTCCAAAGTTAAATTAAGAGGATAAACTAAATTTTGTGATTTTGGAGAGTGATCAAGGAAATGAACCCCCTGATCTCTGAATGTGGCTGAGACAAAGGTTCACCAATAACCTTCTACTTTTAACTTCACATCCACTGGGGCCTATTTGACATCGTGCTATTGACAGTCCAAAGCAACCATGTGACATGAAAATTATGGGCTTGTGATGCATAACATGTGGCATTTATACAGGCAGGGGTATCCATATCGAGCACCCAATGGTGGAGCCAACATTCCTTAAAGATTCTAATATTGGTCTGGGAAAAAAAAACAGAATGACTTTAAATGAATGTTAAGGATTTACTGAGAATTTGGCAATGAGTATCAAGTTTGAACTTTGGACAAAGAATAGAAAAAATAATATTCAAACTAGAGATTTAGCCTCCATAGATGGCACTGGCTTGGGTTTGTACCATAGAAAACATGGCCATACATTTGCAATGATCAAGAAAATGTGGTATTTATATACTATGTATTCTCTTGAAATTAGAAACCATTCAAAGGTTCAAACACTCCCATATTGTATTCAATATTATTTTCTGTAGAATTATTTTGAATTCATTTTCAGCTCTCTCTCTCTCTCTCTCTCTCTCTCTCTCTCTCTCTCTCTCTCTCTCTCTCTCTCTCTCTCTCTCTCTCTCTCTCTCAATCTATTTTGACCTATTGGCTTATGCACATTGCAAAGAGTTTGTGTTGTTTTCTTCCTAGAAACTAGTATACAAAAACTTTTAAATACTTTGGAGTGTAATTTTATTTTATTTTATTTTTCTTATTTTTTTTTAAGAAACTAAAATTGTATTGGAAAAATGAAGACTTTGTGTAAGACAATTGAGGATGAAAAATCCCCTAAAAGGAAAAATGTGGGGAGCAATATCAGTATGAAACAGTAAGCTTTGGGCCTCTCATTTCTAATGAAACAAAGCACCAAACTGAAAGGGGCATTAGATTCCAACAAATCAACTTGATGTTTCATTTAAGTATTTTATTTAAAATTATTTTGTTATCTCAAACATTCCTACATGATAACTAGTAAAATACCCAACCTGAAAATCAGTAGTTGATTTCATAGTTATTAATTTCAATAGTTTGGTGATTAGGGACACCACACTAATTACTTAGCTTTCACAAGTTAAGTGGTGAAAACAATGCTTTGTTTTGTAGAAGAATTACTAAAATAGTGTTGTTTATCGATTATGTTTGTTGAGGGATATGTAATATATTTAAAATACTTGTAATAGGTTGAAGAAAGGGTTCGAAAGGGCCGGGTACTAGAAATCCAAGCGGGTTCAGTCCTTGCATTCAAAGTCAGCTTTAGAGAGTAATTTACCTTTTAGATGCAGCTACATATGTTAGATTTCCCTTTGCACTCTCTCTCTCACTTGCCTTATTTTTTGCTCATTAAGCTTGTAGATATTAATTTCTTGCACGATATTGTCTGAAGGTCATTTGTTGCCTCTCATTTTATTGTTTTAATCCTAGGTACCTATCAAAAAGAGTATTTCCTTGACAAAAAAGAACAAGAGGCGATGTTCATTTATTGTACAGTATATGAAAAAAAAAGCTATTAATATGACAATATTTATGAACCATCTGAAAAATTATGTCATTTTTGTCATTTATAATTCATGATCCATTTCCATTGTTTACAACTTCACTTAATAGGGGTAATTTGATGTGACATCTTTGGGACATAATTGGTTCTCAGGGTTATCAGCCACATACATTTCTCAGCTGCATTTGATGGTTTGTGCTGTTTACAGGTTTGAAATGGGGGGAGCTTTTACAAAGCCATCTTAGAAAGATGGAAGAGGCACATGGAGTGGTGGAGGAAGATGTTGAGAACTAAGTACTTATTGTTAACTAAAAAGAAAAAAGTAGGGAAAACTTGATGACAAGAGAGAAGAAAAGGAATATATTTTTATTTTATCATCAGATGGTTGGTTTTGAGTTAAGAAAATATAACTTGAAATGTGATCTTCAGAAATAGGTGTCTGGATTATGCTATGGTTGTTGACCTGGGTGGATTATACAGAGAAATTGGCATCATTCGAGTGAACAGCCTATGTGGAGGCTGTAGAGAGTATAAAAGAAACAGGGAATTTTTTATACATTTTTTTTTTCCTGTTTTTCCCCTCATGATATAGGTTTCACTTGACCTTGCATGAGCCTTTCAATTTTGTGTGTTGAGGGTTTCCCCCAAGGACTGTCATGTAGCTGAGTTTCTACAGCCATTTTTCAATTAAAAAAAAAAAATGAAAGAGTTCACGCGTTAGGTCACTTACTGAACTGTAGCTTTATGATCATAGATTTATTAGAATTTCGATTTATCATATTATATATGTCTAAGTTAGGAACCTATTAATTTCTAGAAGCTGTTAGTTATTGCAAGTTATTAGCATGTGGAAAGTCTTTTGACCTTTTAAAGGCATTTAACACAATCCACAAGTTCATTACTTTAGGTCATGTTTGAGCTTTAAACAGAAGAGGGGGAAACTAAATCGATGCTACTTACGTAAAGAAGAGGAAAGTAATGACCATCTATTTGGAGTGTGCAAAAGCTAGATTCTTGTGGAATTTAATCTTCTCCCTCTTTGTTGTGCAGCTGTTAGAAGCAATCTCCTTGGTTGGCTTGTTTCATTTGTAGGCAGAGAAAGAGAAAAAGCTTGCAAGGCCACCCCTTTATGTCTTCTAGGGAACTTGTGGAAGGAGAGAAATAGAAGAGCTTTCAATAATCTAGAGCGGTTAGACAAGCTATCATATTTTCTTTTTTATATACTTTCTAAATCTGGGGTAGGGTGTATAGAGAGGTTCACACTTAGTCTATGATTCATTTCATTGATTGGCTATTTGTAAAGTAGGGAATGTGGCTGTTCTGCCTCTTGGTTGCCTAGTTTTTGCGCTAATGTTTTTGATTTGATTGCACGGTTTCATTTTTTTTTAGGCTTTTCAAAACATCCCTCTTTTACCCATTAAAAGAAAAGAAGTTAACTGAGTATCAAGTTATTCTATGAAGTTTTTCTTATATCCATTTGAAAGCATGAAGATGCATGAACATTAGTTAAAAACCTTTTTTATCTATTGGTGATGTTCCATCAGTTTAGATGTCACATGCATTGGTTTGTTTGTCTGCCTAGCATTCCACCCATTTTTTAAGAGATGCCTAGCAAAAAGGTGGGCAAAAATTATATGGAATGTGTTCAAGAGTTCCTCAAGGTGAAGAAGAAAAGAAGAGAAGAAAAGAAAAAAAAAACACTCCTCTCCTTACTTGCAGCCTAACCAATCGACAAAATCTATTGTAAACATGGACACATACTCTAGACCACCTTTAATCCACTCTAAAAGAATGATTGGGAAAAAGATTTTTAAGTTCTTGATTTGAAAGCTCTACATTGTTGAAAACCCTTCGATTTCTTTCTCTCTTTATCATTCTATTTGATTCATTCTTCTTATTTTAAGTTCTTAGTGGTTGACTAATTGCTGGCTCTTGGTATTGTCTGTGCAGATGATGTGTAATTCCATCAATAATTTATTCCTTAAAATAATCCAAACCCTCAAATATCTATGGTAAAAGGCAACTTCTCCTCCCATTGGATGGCAAATTAGAGTCAATTGAAGAAGACATGCAGAACTTGCTTGGTGTCCATGGGCTAATTTTCTTGCCCAAATTTTTTATTTTTCATGTTGTGTGGCACCAAGCATCTTATACTTAGTTTGCTAATTCCTTTTTTTAAGCACTGCAAAAGAAGTACCCTTGTTTTTTGGGCAAAATTTCCCGGCCTTCTAATTTCTTTCCACAAGATACATAGAACACAACTTGGCTTGCTTTCAGACTAAACCCTGCTTATTCTAGAAGGTGAGGGTGTCTGAAACAAACCGATGCTGCTCCTTGGAGGAGCTAGAATTGTCGGTTACCGCAACACCCACCCCCAAAACTGCTTAACCTTTGGATTCATCAATCAGTCCTTGCAATGCCTGGTTGGTAGTTGTTGCAGTTGCTTGACTAGCATGACGACATCATCATTTTCAGTCCTCGATAACTTATGCTTCTCCTATTGTACCTGTATGTCTTGCCAAATCAAGCTGGCTAAAGGTCTTGCTCATCACTTACTTGATCTAATCCTAACGCAATGTATGTTATCTACTTATGATGTGTTAGCATGACCCTGAGCATGCCTTCCTGTGCCTTACCCATGATCTTGTCTGTACCCATTGTCTGCTGCCATGTTTACCTATGCTCCTCTAAAGAGCGTTCTGATGCTTTAATGGCAGGTAAGGGGAAACATTAGGCATGTCCAATCTTTCATAAGGGGTTATCTATAAAATTGCCACCATGTCTCTCTGTGATTTTTGTTGCTCAACATGGCCATTTTCCAAAGAAAGCATACTTAAGCTAGATTTGGTTATAAGTAATTGAGGTGGATATCCTAACTTTATTGGATGGTTTAAAGGAGATGTCCTTTCGCCTCAGAATTTAGAAACCTTCAATTTGAAGAGAGCTTGAAAGTATTTGATCTTCAGTTTCACGAGGAAAAAGAGGGCCATAGTGACTAGATGGTTGCATTCATAATATTGGTTCCTGTTGAGTGGTTTGTTGTTCTTGATAAATGTTGTTGCATGCATTTAAAAAAAAAAAAAAAACCTCAATTCAGAGTTCTGCACCTTCAGTGTAGGCGATATCGTTACATGGTTGGTGGGATCATTAGTACTAATAATAATCATAGCATGATGAAGATCAGTAACAAATTTTGCATGAATATGTTCCATAGACTGGAAATTGGTGAATGATGTGTGAATCAAGCGCTGCTTTTCTGAGATAATTGACGAGCTGTATGGACAACATTACTTCATGAAGTAGTATTCTAGTTTGGTTCATTTTATCCTTTTCCCATGCTGGAGGAGAGCATTCATTTCCATGTTAATTCTTTCTTCTTTTTCTTTGGTGACTGCACAGCTTCAACCCTGCTGATTCTTTTATATGGTTTGAATTATATGGATCACCGTCTGATCGGGATGTTGACCTTATTGGTGGTGTAAGTTAATCCTTCTCTTTGTACTGAATTCCTGTTAAAATTTGTCGATCTCATGGATGACAAAGTTTATATCATTTTCACTAATCCAAAAAAAAAAAACGTTTATGCCATTTCCTTTTCTTTTGTTTAGTTCTATTTAGTTTGTTACATTTGTGAAATATGCAAATTACTAATGGGAAAAAAATAAGCAGGTTATTCAATCATGGTATGTTATGGGACGTTTGGGTGCTTTTAACTCGTCTAATCTACAGGTTTGATCAAAGTTTTCATCTTGCATCATTTTATCTCACTATTCTTCTCGTTCCTTATGTTTGTTGGGCTGTTTGTGTAATGTCTGCTTGGTCTAGTAAATCCCAATCGGTTTTAGTTCATGATGATTGCAGTAGTTTTTAAGTTTTTATATTATGTTGGCTTTTTGGCTAATATCGTTCTCTATATCTTCTCGTTCTGTTATATTTGATGAAAGCCTTACATATCTGGAGTCAAATTAGGATACGAAAGAACAACATTTTTGGAAACAAGGCTGGCATATGAATCACTAGATCATATTCAAAATCTCTGAAAGGCATTGGAGCTGACAGGTCTAGAATTGTCGAATTAGCCAAAACGAATACTGTCGGATTTTTTTTCGGGAGAAATCTTGGCCCTGAACTGATCTGAATATCAAGTTCCTCAGATGCGATCCTTTTTTTACAGGATTAGAAAAATGAATCAAGAAATGCAGGGGATATAAGACAGAATTTCTCAGACAGGTTACTTCAAGCTTAAGTTCAACAAGTGCTTGTTGGGTTGTGATGGTTATTTGGTATTGATTAAAATAACTGCTTTTGCTAATTATTTTTATTTGCTAAAATTCTGCTAAGCCTTTTGAATCCTTTATTCGGTGTGTTAGAACTCATGATCAATTATTTTTACAGTTTTGGACAAGTTTGGATTATAGCTTAATTTTCTATTATTATGCCCATATCTTTTCTCTTGTCATTGGAAACCCTACCAGCATCTTTGCTTTAAGTATCCTACCATTTAGCCCAAAGAAATATGGTAGTTGTAGGTAGGGGTGTAATCGAGTCGAGTCGTTATAGAGTCAAGCTCAAGCTCGACTCGATTAAAAAACTCGAACTTGATCGAGCTTTTTTTCAGATGTTTGAAACTCAATTCGAAAAATAGTCGAGCTAATTGAACTTAACTCGATAAAGCTCGAATCAATTAAAAAATTAATAAATAATTATACTCGACTTGGATTCAACTTGATGAATAAAATAGTAAAGCTTTATTAAGCTCGATGCGTGGCTTCGAGTGCGTGATATGTCTCGACCCGACTCAGCTAGCTACTCGAGACTGCGCCGAGCTGAGCTCAACTACGATTAATTTCGAATGGTTGGGTATTTTCACGAGTTGAAGTCGAATTGAACGTTAGATTTACACCGTTAGTTGTACTTGTAGGTCAATATCTCTTGTAAACTGAATTGACATGATGATATCCATTTAAAACACAAACGGATTAACTGGATAATATGGAAATTTAAATTGCCCTCTATGGACCCTTTTGCCTGAAAAAGTTGAGATGATGTCTATGTAAGTCAGTCCGTCAGTCTCACAACATGAATCATATTTTAAGAACTTCTTATGCTTTTTTTTTTGTTCTGACTGCTGTTATCATTGCTAACTTGTTATGTTCAGTTTTAGTTTTTGTGTAAATATGATAGTGAGGATGCATATCTTAAAATGGGGGGATATTTGAATAATGACAGTTGGGAAATTCATCAATGGAGTACAATCCCCTCTATGATAAAGAAAAAGGTTTCAATGTAATGCCATCTTCCTTCCATGATATAAGTGATGTTGAGTTCCAGGACAACTGGGGCAGGTTCTGGTATGAGAGTTCCTCCATAGCCATTCAACTTGCAATTTTTGAGATCAATAATACATATACCTCCTCCTCAGTCATATCTATCTTTTTCAGTTCAGTTCAGAGTTCTTTTATATGTAGAGAAGAGATTAATTTTCCCTTTCTTTTTCCTTTTCCTTTTCCTTTTCCAACAGGGTAGACCTTGGTACATCTGATTATTTCGCCATTGACGTACTCCTTAACTGCTTGACTGTTTTGAGCTCCCAGTAAGTTTGTTTTTATTCTATTTTTAAAGTTCAAATTTTTTATGCTATTTTCCTTTTTTTTTTTATAATCCGATGGAGCAAAAACTGAAGTTGCACATTAATAGCCCGTTTGGTTTATATTTTTGAAAACACAAAGAATACAAAAAAGTTGTTCTCTGAAAACTCTTCTTTATTCTTTAAATTCAGTGTGTCGTTTTTATGGTTTTCAAAAAATCCAAACATGTTTTCCTTATTTTTTTAATGAAACAGTTTTCAAAAATAGTAATCAAGCAAAGGCCTCTAATATAAATGGTGTTTGTGGGTTTTACAACTAGTAGTAACTGTGAATGTTGATGTTCTCTAAAAACTCTTCTTTATTCTTTAAATTCAGTGTGTTTTTTATGTTTTTGAAAAACCAAACATGTTTTCCTTGTTTTTTAGAAAAGAAAACAGTTTTAAAAAATGGTAAACAAACAGGGGCCTCATAATATAAATGGTGTTTGTGGGTTTTACAACTAGTAGTAACTGTGAATGTTGGTATACTCTGAAAACTCTTCTTTATTCTTTAAATTAAGTGTGTTTTTTATGTTTTTCTAAAACCAAACATGTTTTTCTTGTTTTTTTAGAACAGAAAACAATTTTCAAAAATAGTAAACAAACAAGAGGCCTCCTAATATAAATGGTGTTTGTGGGTTTTACAACTAGTAGTAACTGTGAATGTTGGTGTTATACGAAAAACTCTTTATTCTTTAAATTCAGTGTGTCGTTTTTATGGTTTTCAAAAAAAATCAAACATGTTTTCCTTATTATTTTGAACAGAAAACAGTTTTCAAAAATAGTAATCAAACAAGGAGGCCTCCTAATATAAATGGTGTTTGTGGGTTTTACAACTGAGAAATTCTATTTACACCCCTAGAATCTCTTTATACACCCCATTAGAGAGATGGGGTGTAAAAATGGGGTGTGTGTGATATGGGATGTATAGAGAAATTCTTGGGGTGTAAATAGAATTTCTCTTTACAACTAGTAGTAACTGTGAATGTTGGTGTTATAGAAAGCTTCTTTTGTCTTTGAAATTAGTGTATTGTTTTTATGTTTTTAGCCGGCAGTATTTTCTTTTTTAGAACAGAAAACAGTTTTAAAAAATGATAAACAAACAAGGGGCCTCATAATATAAATGGTGTTTGTGGGTTTTACAACTAGTAGTAACTGTGAATGTTGGCGTTTTCTGAAAACTCTTCTTTATTCTTTAAATTCAGTGCGTGTTTTATGTTTTGAGAGGCAACGTGTTTCATGTTTTTAGAGCAGAGAAAACAGTTTTAAAAAATGATAAACAAACAGGGACTCATGCTATAAATGGTGTTTGTGGGTTTTACAACTAGTAGTAACTGTGAATGTTGGTGTTCTCTGAAAACTCTTCTTTATTCTTTAAATTCAGTGTGTTTTTTATGTTTTTCAAAAACCAAACATATTTTCTTTATTTTTTAGAACAGAAAATAGTTTTCAAAAATAGTAAACAAACAAGGGACCTCCTAATATAAAAGGTGTTTGTGGGTTTTACAACTAATAGTAACTGTGAATGTTGGTATTCTCTGAAAATTCTTCTTTATTCTTTAAATTCAGTGTGTTTTTTATGTTTTTCAAAAACCAAACATGTTTTCCTTATTTTTTAGAACAGAAAACAGTTTTAAAAAATAATAAACAAACAAGAGGCCTCCTAATATAAATGGTGTATGTGGGTTTTACAACTAGTAGTAACTGTGAATGTTAGTGTTCTCTGAAAACTCTTCTTTATTCTTTAAATTCAGTGTGTTTTTTATGTTTTTCAGAAATTAAACATGTTTTTCTTGTTTTTTAGAACGGAAAATAGTTTTCAAAAATAGTAAACAAACAAAAGGCATCCTAATATAAATGGTGTTTGTGGGTTTTACAACTAGTAGTAACTGTGAATGTTGGTATTCTTTGAAAACTCTTCTTTATTCTTTAAATTCAGTGCGTGTTTTTTATGTTTTTCAGAAACCAAACCTGCTTTCCTTGTTTTTGAAAGCAGCTTGATTTTAAAATAGTAAGCAAACAGGAGGAACTCATAATATAAACGGTGTTTGTGGGTTTTACTACTGGTAGTGACTGTGAATGTTGGTGTTGAATGGGGGGCAGGTATGTAGGAATTCAACAAGTGGTATTTGGCTGTCGTAACATGGGTGATTGGGAGGAGGGGATGACCAGTCCCGAATATGGGTACAAGTACTTCAACATCTGAATATGACAACTCTGTCTTCTTGTTTGATCTATATCCTCTTAATTTTGAGGTCTCACAATGTCAAACAAGAAAAAACATTTATTTTCTCTCGGATGTCAATATAATATTCCGAAAAGTACAAACAACCACCTCTGAATCTGATTAGTCTACTAGTTGCAACTTTGCAAGAGATCTTCTCATTGTTGAACAAATGATCATTCCAAGAGTGTTTAGCACATCAAACATTGCACCAATATCATTTGACACACATTTGTATTTATATATATATATATATAGAGAGAGAGAGAGAGAGAGAGAGAAATAAATAAATAAAAAGAATTATAAATGGATACATTCTTTCACTCAGGAAGGAAGCCAGAAGTGGTCACAAATCGGTGTACCAGAGATGACATTGTGGGGGTTAGAGTGTAAAATGGCTGAGGTTTGATTCTTCTCTTCTCCTCCTCCTCTCCACTCTAGCCAAGGCCAAGCAGAAAAACAGAGAAGTGTGCCAACAACAACCATTAGGCCTTTGGTATTTCGGTTAATGCAAGTAGGAAATTAGTGTTTAGTCAATCAATTGTCTCCTCCATTCAGCATCAAATGGCCAAGGGGCAAGAAGGAGATAGAAACAGAGAGAGAGAGAGAGAGAGAGAGAGAGAGAGAGAGGGTCTCCAATTCTTGAAAATGCAAAAACTCAACTTCCTCAAAGCACCACCACCACCAGAAGTTATAATCCCCATGGAAAAAACCAGTAGTTACCACTCACTCACTCACTCAACTCATTCTCATATTACTTCTAGAAGTGCTAGATTCAGCTCCTGTGCAGATTTCGCTACTGAACCCCCTCTTCTATGAAAAAAAAATAAAAGAAACCAAGAATGCACAGACATAAATGATAAATGGCAAGGAAGGACTACCTTGATAATAATAATAATAATAATAATAAACACAATTAATTTAAATAAACGGGAAAATTAGCATTCAAATCTTGAACAAAAAGTTTGCTTTTTTAAAATCTATAGCAACTTTCATGAATTTTGTTTATGTATCCATTCCATCCCCCAACTTTCATTTTAATCGTAGTTCTAACATCTGAAACAACGTGTTGTTTTGATGCTAGAACTACCATTAAAATGAAAGTTGGGGGATGGATATAGAAACAAAATTCACGAAATTTGTTATGAATTTTTAAAAAAGCAAACTTTTTATTCGGGATCTTAATACTAAGGAATATGCACCTGGTTAAGGCAGGCAGGCAGCGCTTGATCTTTTCAAGCTCAATAAAGCAGAGATTGCAGCGCTCCAGCCTTATGACATTAAGTAGCAGCAGTGAGTTTCTCACTTATGAGTTATGACTAATGACTAATCATAATAATATACAAAAAAAAACCAAAAAAAACAAATTCAGAGAAACAAAAGATTCAAAGATGGAGTTTTGTTGCAGGCCAGACCAACCTTTGTTCTGCCTGAATATCTACACCAACAGATGATGATGCTGATAAAGTCGAACGGATCACTGAACCGAATATCCTGACCAGCTTAAGCAGCATCTCCATAGAAATGTCCAAATGCCTAATACATGGGAAAGATATGTTAAATACCTACTTGCATCCTAACACAGAGTTGGAATTCAACCAGGCATTCCTTATATGACAGTAAAAATAAAAAATAAAAAATAAAACCTCTAAGAAGTTGTTGGTGAAAAAGAGAAGCACAAAACATTGTTACAGCCTACATCCCATACCATAGTTTTAAAAAACGCAAGATGCACTAAGGCGCAAAGGCTTCTTGGGTAATGAGGTCTGGGGTGCACCTAAAGTGTGAGTTTTTTGTGAAATGAAATATGACTTTGGATGCACATCAATTTTATAAAATATGATTTTGAAGTATGATCTTAATATTTAAAAGAAATTTCAATGAAAAGAGTAGTAAAATTATATAAATTCCAATATATAATTGGAAATTTCAAGAATAAAAGTGTTTTAAGTCATAATCTATAAGGCACGCCTCTTTAAGAAGACGCATGTCTTGGAAGGCAAGGAGTTGTTACTAGGGAGTGGTTGTGCCTTGAGCCTAAGAGATGCACTCCTTTTAAAAAAAAACTATGTCCCATACCAACTATAAAATGGGGAAAGATCAAAGATGATGATCTCGTCTACTAAAGATGATGATCTCGTCTACCAATTATGCATGATGTTTCTCAAAAAATTAGATATAATAAGTCAATCCTAATCAGTGACTATGATTACCGTCAGTTATAAATATGATGACGATGAGAATGATACCAATTAAATTCGCCGGTCGGATGCGCGCGCGAGAAACAGTCTCGTTTCGACACCGTCGCGATCGTTCCCGAACGATGAGTTATGTCGCGCCGATGCTCCGACCGTTGAAGTGGGATCGGGCGATGTTTCAAATGACCGCTCGGTTATCTCTAACATAGAACGAATGATGATGAGTTGATGGCGAGGATCGGACGTGGCGAAAGACGATCGAAGACGACATCTTATATAATGGCAGATGAATAATTTCTTAACAAGAAAAAACATATAGCAAATTTCATAGCAATTCTTTTTTCAAAACTTTTAAATTTTACCCTCATTGATGTTCAAAATGAGGTCATAAGCAACTAAGGCAAGGATATTAGAGATTTACAAAAATTTAGTTACTTTGAATTACCACACCATAAGTCGCTTTTTATTTTAGGTTATAATATTAATTTTGCTTTACCAAATATGTTATGCACTCAACAACTAAATTCAATCACTAAGGTGGCATTTGTTTTTTTACTTAATGTTGAATATAACTTTTTTTCAACTTAATGCTAAATAGTACTTAATAGTATTAAGTATTAAGTTATTCGTTTCTTAACATTGGGTAGTGAATGCTGCTAGCTTTCCTCCTTATTGGGCAAGGGTGGTGTTTACTGTTTTGAAAGATGATTTTTTCTGAATAGAAAAAGCCAAGAATTTTGTTTAGAAATTTCAGCAATAAGTCATGAAAAAGGTAAAAACAAGCAAGAATGAGAATTATTTAACTCGAAAAAGCCAAAAAACAAGCACGACCTAAGTTACTAAATTATTTAGTTAATTTACCAAATACTGTCATTTCACAATGCATCTACCTTAAATTTCTTGATGAGTGGCATGATAGTCTAATGACTTGAGAATCATCCTCTAAAGGTATGGCCAGTAAGTACACTACTCCCTTAGTATGAATCCCCAAAAAGCTTCATTAATCTATAAGGAGCTTTAAAATTCCAAATCAACATTGCAGGTTTGAAATTAGTGACAAGATGATCATAGGAGAGAATGATTTAGAGGAAAACAAACTGTTATTTGAAGGCCCCAACAACTTTCATCCAAGAAGTATGGGGGGAAGATGCAGTCTGTAGAGAATAAAACTAGGGAGAAAGATAATTGATTTCCTTTTGATATGTAAAAAAGAAGATATATAAAAACACCAGCAACATATCCCATGTATCACTCACTACCAGACCAAAGAAAACACAAAAGAAAAAGAAAAGAAACCATAAAACCTATAAACTGTATCCTCCATCCAACCTATCAATGTAACCACACTGACACTCTTATGTGAGTGATGATGGATTTGATTTTTTTTTTTGAGGGAAAAAAAGCAGATGGATTTGATTTATTCATGCATAAAGATCAAAAAAGAATCTTTCACCTTCAATCCCATTTAGGGAAAAGGTGCAAAAAACCCCCTAGTGTTATACCCGATATCCCACTTACACCTGTAACGTTTTTTCGATCTAAAAAAGCCCCTATAATTTACTCCCATAACCCAAATTAGCCTCTGCCGTAACTCAAACCGTTAAAGTGGTCAAACAATATTAAAATAACCGTTAAATGCTGACATGGCGTCCACGTGGCCCATGGGACCCACTCTCTTCTCTTCCTTCTCCCTTCTCTCTCCCTCACGGTTGGACACAAACCCCTCCCCACCCACAACCCGGCACCTGCCCAGACCATTTTTAATTTCTTTTTTTTTAACTCTTCATTTTTATTAAACTTTATTTTAATTTTTAAAATATAATAAATAAAAATTCAAATTTATTTTTTAAAATAAAAATAAATTATTCATTATTTTAAATCTACTAAAAATTTTATTTTGATTTTTAAAATCTATTAAATAAAAATTCAAATTTTATTTTTTGAAATATATATAATCCAATAATTTATATATATTTCCAAAAATAAATTTTAATTTTATTTTAATAGGCCCACAAAAGTTAAAATAAAATTTATTTATTAGATTTAAAATAGCGAATAGTTGTTATATTTTAAAAAATAATTTTAATTTTATTATTTAGTATATTTTAAAAACTAAAATAAAATTTAATAAAAAAAGGAGTTAATAAAAGAAAAAAAGGATTTGGGCAAATGCGATAACACTAGGTTGGGTGGGGAGGAAGGAATTTGTGTCTACCGTGAGAGAAGAAGAAGAAGAAGAGAAGGGAGAGAAGGAGGAAGGAGGAGGTGGATCATATTTGCCACATGGACACCCGTCAACACTTAGCAGTTGTTGCTTGCACGTTTGACCACTTTAACAGTGAATTACAGCATGAGCTAATTTGGCCTCTGAGTAAATTTACAAGAGGGCCCTCTTTAGACCAAAAAAAAGTTCGAGGTATAAGTGGGATATCGGGTACAACAACACTAGGGGGTTTTTTGCACCTTTTCCCATCTCATTAATTTTAAAGTGAGGAGAGGGATCTAGAAAATATCTCTTTCCCAGCCCCAACACAGTACAAGCAACTCCAACAAGAATATTTTACCAAAGGTGGTTCTGGGGCCACTGAATAATGCATCAGAAGATGACTGGCCCTTTTTTTCATCCTTCTTCCACATAAAGCACCAATGTTTAAGAACTTTTCCTCAACTTACAAGCTTCTCAGTCATTAGGATCTTTTTCTGTAAGGGAATTTCACTTTTGAAGGAGCTACAGAGTCCCAAATCTCTTTCCCTGTTAATTCCAGGTTAACCACAAACTTCAGAATTTAACTATAATTTCTCCATCTGCAATTGACTTCAAGAAGTTGCAACTTTCCTTAAAAGTCCTCCAATTATTCTCATACAAGTCCACGCTTCATAGCACATGACCTCAAGAACATTGAAATACCACCATGGACTGCTGCTCTTTTTAAAAGCCATCACATTCCTTTAGGACTTTATCACATGTTTCCGTAATTCAAATCCAACTAATTCTTCTTCTAAAGATATTTCAATCAATGACCCAAGTGAGGAGGAATTAATGATGCCTCCTAACATAAAAAGTGATTGATCTTTTGCTAACCACCTTATTTCATAACTTGATCTTTGTTTCGTTGTTCTCTCCTTATGTAATAAAAAACTTTAAGAGAGGATGTGATGAGTGATCATCACATCTAGCTCCAGCCAAGCATTCATTACAATGTTTAGCCAGGGCACTATGGATCAGTGTTCTCAGGATAAGGAGTTTACTTCATTTCTAGCTCTTTCAAAGAAAGGGATGGTCTTATGTACTCCACACATTGAATTCAAAGGCCACAGTCTGATGCATGCAGATTATAGTGGAGTAATGCAAGTAACCAAAAAAGAAAAATAGGGGAAACAGAACAAAAGAAGCACATTTCAGTCATTACAGCAGCATAGTTGGCTACTAGATAGGGAATTTTTTTTTTCTGGCACAGACAAAAAAGAAGTGAATTTGCTAACCAAAGCTGAAAATGTAGAACTAAGGAGCAGAAAGACACATAGTACCATATTCCTTACCTATCCATCTCACTTTCAAGAAGGCTCGAGAGGGTGGCAGGAGATAAGCACAAATTTCCAAGCGTCCACAACATCAGGTTTTTCTCTCAAAATGCAATCACATCCGCAAAGACCTGCAATTTGCAATATATGGGATAATATAGGCTCTTCAGAATTAGTACTAAGATTTGCCACAAAATTATTCTTTCCCATCCAAAATTCAAAACAAAAACTCAACAAGACACGGGTTCTAGAGAAATAGTGGATTACAGTGCTTAACAGAATGATCAGCCATCTTTTCCATCGCACCAATGGCCCCCTTGATGTCATTCCTTTCCCAAAATCTATGGACTACCTGCAAAAAGTTATGGTCCATGTTCAGCAATGTCCCAACGGTGACAAAATTAGTCAAAGCAGCGAGATCTTTGACATTCAGTGGTCTGGTATGTAAACCCCAGATAATAATTCTTACACAGATATCTAATCAGGTACATTATCTATATATGATGCCCACAGAAAATTCAAATTATTGTGTTTCAGCTTCCATTGAATAGAAAATAAAATTTTCAATTTGATAAAGCACAACCTGTGCTGACCTGAATAGAAATGTGATAAAGAAGAAGGATATACATGTAGCTATATTTGTGCATGTTTTAATAAATAGCCCTTCTCTTATGTACTTGAATTGTGAGTACGAAATATCCCTTTCTTTCTTATTGTTTTGCCTCAACTACCATGACACTTTGGTAAAAGCCGATAAAGTTAAAAATATCAGGTAAAACTTTTTTTTTGATAGGTCAAAAGCAAAATATATTACAAAAAAAGGAAAAGCCTTAGGAAACCCTAAGTATCTGGAGTATGCGAGGGCACAAAACCTATACACCATGAAAGGGCAGAAACAAAAACCTACCACCCTCAAAAAAAAAAAAAGAGCCTAGGCCCTTGGAGAATACACAAAAGAATCCTAACAAAAGAACACTCTGCATTAGCAATTAGCCTGCCCAAGAGATTACAGCACTAATATCAAAGGTAACTTGAAAATTGTTCTATGTCATGATAGCTAACTTGAAACAGAAAGAGAGGAAACAAGGGAACATGAAGATCTAAACAAAAATAAAAAGGCAAAACACACAAACCAGCTCTAATGGTTGCTAGGAAAGAAAAAGGAAATGCTCTAAAATTAGAAGTATGACAGAAAGAAAGGGGCACAATAGATCAGCAAAAGAAGAGGCAAGTTCATGGAGCAGGGATATCATCTATTATAAAAAAAGAGTCGATCACACTCATCCTTTATCCAAGAGGAAAACATAAGAGAAAACATAATATTTGTCATTTTCCATGTTTCTGGAGTTATAGTCTGAAAATACAGATTGTCACAAATATCCAACCACTCCAAAATCACAGGTTTTCATAGAATTGATTTTCCATACACCATTTTGCAGCAAAAATTAAAATAAAAACCTTAAGAAATGTTAAGATGAGGATGAGATCGTCAGTTGAGAAACCTGGAGGAGCTATCTTCGCGGTACCAATGATTGGGGGCAGGTTACTACTAATATCTAATCATAAATGCATTTAAGATTGGTTGGAAGATTCCCCAATTATTCCAATGGCTAGGTATAAGATAAAACTATATGTATACACATACATCTTCTAGCCTTGAAGAAAATTAGGAGTTCAGGTATTCTGATTGTCCTACCCTGGAAATCTCAAAGTGGGTACAAGGGCCTTTCATGACACTGGTTAAATGTAGTTCATATTCCCCTACCTTGTACCAAACCTTTATTTTAAATTACGATTCCATACAAAAAAAGAAATAAAGCACATAAGACTTCATGGACATTGCAATCATCTGAGGTTGCTAAAAAAAAAAAAGGCCAATAAAATGCGCATGTCTCATAATACATAAGCTAGCTACTTTGTTTAAATCTGAAGCTCTGCTGCTTGGCTTGAATAGGCGAGACTGGATAGAGCCAACAAATTGACCATGTGGATTTCCATTATATAAGTAATAGCATCTTCATCACTGGCAAGCACTGCTTCCTTTTCAGTAGACGGAGTATATCCTCTCTGTTTAAAAATTTAGGAAAAATGACACAACAAAACAATAAACAAATAGCCAAACAAACGAATCCATCTTGTCATCGGTAGAAATTGTAGGAGCTAAAGAAACATATTGGAGAATATTAAAGGAACAAGTAGGTCCACTCTATTCTAATACAAAAGGTAACTTCATATTTCACCTGCATATTAAGTTGATTCATGGTAATATGTAATATTTAAAAAAACATGGTGTATACATGCATGTGTATATGTGCATGCACTTGTATGTGAATGTGTATATGTGTTCCTGTAAGTGGACAAACATGTGTATGCATGTGAGAGTGTGTACATGTGCAAACATGCTTATGTGCATGAGCAAGTGTGTGTGTGTCTATATGAGAGAGGAAGACAGAGAGCGGAGGTGAGGTGAGTAACAGCATGGAGAGTAATTTGGAGCATGAGGTGAGTGTACAAAGATAGCCTCTTCATTGGCATGGAATTGGAAAGATAACAAGTAATTTTGGAGAATGCAATGATTGTATTTATCTAATGGAGATGGTACAGAAGTCTGGAGAGTGCAAACAATTGTATAGAATTGGATTCATACTAGATGGGGGAAAAAGGAGGGTGCAGTTCAAGTTGAGAAGGTTGAGCAATTGGATAATGAATTGATTGTATAGAGAAAAACTCCACGCTGATGGGAACTGAGATGATTTGATTGAGAAAGTGGAATTGTTTGCAAAAATGTAGTGAGTGACAGTTTGCAAATCCCATTAAGAAATAAATATGACCATGAATGATTTATCACAGCCTCTATGCAGCCGGCTAATAGACCAAATAAGGGAATAGGATCTCTACATACTATCCCATGCGCATATATCCGTAAATCAAATCCACTCCAAGGCAAATGGATATATCAATGAAAACAAGGTCGAATTACTTTTGTGTCAGATTAGATTTAATGTGGGTAATTGTATCTTGGATCTGTAAAATCATTGATTTGTCTGGAGTGTGGGTAGTTCTTACACTAGGATCTCCTATTTGGCTTAATCAGATAGTGGATAAACAGGCTAAGTTAGGCAAGTCATAGCTAGAGGACTATGTAGGGGAGTCCATGCCTACCAAAGCAGGAGAGAGAGAGAGAGAGAAGAAAGAGAGTAATTTGTCAAGGAAATGTTATTTTCTAACTAATCTTTTTCCTTCATTATGTCATATTTAATAACCATTCTAGATTATCTTCAAAACAAGTTGTATCCCAAAATCACGTACCGCATTAAACGGGAGCGTGTTAGATGCAGAAACAGTCCCAGATAAATCACTAGACATGTGTCCCTCATAAGTAGGGGATACTTCTCTCTTCTCCCAGTTAGCCACAAGCGAACGAGTTCTTCCTGCATTTTTTGTTCAGTACAAAGGATCAGATTTCATTAGATCACTTACAAGCACCAAGCCATGAACAATAAAGGATATACCTCCTTTTTGCACTTCAATAGAACTTGCATCTCTGTACACTCTATGCACCCGATTCTCATCTGAAACAAAAATCGTGGAGCTTAAGGATCCCCAAAACACTTATACAGAAACTGACGCATGATAGTAAGAAGACCATCAATCCTTCAATCATGAAGCAAAGAATCAAGCAGTGAAGAAGCATAGCACAACAGAAACCAACAAATTCACCAGTTCATAGCAGTGATTAGATTCTACTTAAAAGCACCCAGAGGGTAAAAGAGGAAAAATAAGAGGATGAAGCTATACTGAGATGAATGGCAAAAAAGGATTCATGTAGCAGAACCCCAGAAGTTGGACTAAGGCTTTCTTTCATCAAGCCAAGCAGATAAACATGGTAATATATATATATATATATATATATATATATATAGATATATAATGCCATAACCATCACCGTTACACTTCAATACATGGATTTTGTCCTTATTATAAGGTTTACCCTGTCCTTCCAGAGACATTTCTCCTTTTCCTAGAGAAGCATTTTAATTCTTGTCATTTCATTTTGATCCATATTCCATTGAGTTAGTTTCACATCGATCTATGAAGGTTTACTCTTCCTTTATAAGTGATTACTCTAAAAGCCAAGGTAGCAAGCACCTTCACAAAATTTGAGCAGGTGTATTCAAGATGCTACTGCATAAGTTGCTGATCACATTTCCAATCAATTCAGCCCAGTTTAATAAGCTTTGTAACAAGATCTCAGTTGTGGTATGACCTTTATGTTTCATTTTGCTGAAGTTTCCAGCAAATGCCATGTTTTGATGGGTGAATTTTCTAGTGTCTGTCATGTAATCAATAGATAATAATTTATTAGGTGTTTCAAACAAGCTACAGAAGAAATATTTTTTCACAAAAAGAAAGCGAAAGAGGGAAAAGTGGCAGGAAGCGAGAACGAAAATGAATTTATACTTAATTTGATAACTAAGTCAATTTTCAACAACAGACTGCAAAAACTCTTCTATAAGAACAGACTATCACCAATGGGAAAAGAGATAAACTCAAGAAGGAAGGGCATACAAATTCCAAGAGTACTCAACATACAAATTCAAGTACCAGATCTCATGAATCTGGTAGAAATTTATGAGGTATAGAATCTCATGCAAATCTTCCAAAGTGTTTGCTCTACTTGACAATGGCATAGACCTCCGTGCTGAATGCTGATGGATCCAAAACTTATCAATAGAAAGAAACAACTGCCAACTGAACTACTATTTGATCAGCTGGTCTGTTACCTTTCAAATGAGAACACATTTCCCAACTACCCTTCCAAAACTCTCAAGCTCAAAATTCTAAAAAAGGAAGACCTTATAGCAGGATCCACTCACCAAATACATACCTAGGACTGCCTAAAAAGAGGCTGCTCTGCCTTATGGTCAAATTAAGTGCTGAATTGCTTTTAACAAACTTTGAGTTTTAAACCTAAAATGAGTTTGAACTGATGCAAATTTTGCTCTTTGTGTGTGTGTGTGTGTGTGTGTGTGTGTTCATTTCCTTCTAGAGAATAATTTAGTAGCCTTCCATAATGTCAGCTTCTTTCAGCCAAAATCTGTGAAGCCAACCAGTAAATCCAACAATAGAAGATCAACCGTCTCTTCTGCTTTGAGAAACCGTGCACTTCTAGGAAAATGGCTTTAGAGATTTCCTAGGGAATGAAATAGTCTTTGGCATAAGGTTGTATTGTTATAGCCAGTATTTATGGGACACATCATGGTGGTTAGATGGTCTCAAAGATGTCAATGGAAAGCTACAGCTCAAAATTTTCCTTTGTTCTATTAATTTATCCGTCTTGCGGTGGGGAATGGGAAGAGAATTCGTTTTTGACAAGATTTATGATGGGGTAATCAACCACTTTATTCACAATACCAAAGCATTAAAGTGACATTTCTGTGAATTTCAATGGTTCTTGGCTTGTTGCCCCCTTCCACTTTGAATCTAAATTTTTGGCGCAATCTAACTGATTCAGAAGTTGAACACCTTCTAAGGCTTTAGTTTTCTCTTGGCTCTGTTCATCTTTTCCCTTCTAATGCAGATTCAAGAGTTCAGCCTCTCTTGCCCACAGGTTTGTTTACTATCAAATCTTTTTTCTTGGCTCTATCTATATCCCCTAATCTCTTCTTGTTTTACCCAGCTAAATTTTTGTGGAGATCAAAAGTTCTTCAACGGTTAAGGCCTTTGTTTGGTTGGTAACTCATAGGAAGGTAAACACCAATGACTTGCTACGGGTAAGGCGGCCTTTTAAATCCCTTAGTCCTCAGTGGTGTGTTCTTTGCAAGGAAGATGGAGAGTCAATTGATCACCTTGTTCTACATTATTCCTTCACTTTTGGGTTGTGGCACAAGCTCTTCAATTTAGCAAATGTGAGTGGAGTATTCTAGAAGCATGGAAATATGTACATCACTGTTTTGAGGATTTGGAAATTCCATTAGAGGCAAGACTTTGGCAAGTGCATACATCTCTTTGGTATGGTTTGTTTGGCAAAGAGATGTAAGATTTTTCATAATAAGAGAATGACGAAGGTGTGAGATTTAATTTACTTTTACTCATCTTTGTGGGCTTCTTGTACCAATGCATTTAGGGTAGTTCCTCTTTCAATTCTACAACTAAGTTGGTTAGCAATTTCTAATTCTCCACCTTAGCATTGGTTAGCGGTTTTGTAAACACTTGTTGTGAAGGAAGGAAATCTCTTTGTACTTTTTGATTTATTATTAATATATCTTACTTTTCCTTTCCGATCAAAAATATATATTTAGTCTCTACACAAGGTTGTCAAAAGTCAAAATACTTCCCCATGGAGCTGCCCATGCAAAAAGTGAAACTTATATTGGCACCAGGCTATATAACATATCAACTTTGAAAGAAAATATGTTTCCCTAATTTCCGCAATTTTTTTTTTGATAGGCATGTTTCCTAGTACTTACCAATCAATTAGAAAGAATTGACCTACAGCTTACATTCCTTGATCCCATCAATTTCATATCATTCCCTTCCTCACTGATGTAGAATAACTAGGATGTTGCCTACACTCAAAAGTAGGCCAGCTAGGGTTTTATGATAAAGAAGAATAAATAACAAAATTGGGAAGAATGAGGTAAAAAAAGAACTAATAGAAACCTTAGAATCTCATTGTATAGATTGGTTATCAAAAAAAAAAAACCTTGGAATCTCATTAAGACTTTCTAGTTTCTAGGAGTCTCACCTAGAAGAAAGTCAATGGAGTCTCACCATTGAGAATTTTGCAAATATTGCAAAAACAAAAAAAACAAAAACACAAAGACCAATTATTATTACACAATCAAATATTTTTTTTATTTACATCAATTAGCCTTATTTATAAGTTTCTCTAACAATCCAAAATATACTCAAATTCTAATAACTTATTATAACCCTAATCCTGATTCCAAGTACTCTAATCCTAGTTTGATTCTAACTAATAATCTTAGTTTGACTTTAACTAATACATCTAATTTGACTCTAAATACAATAACTAAATATTCTTCTTCTTGGTGTATATATAATAAATCCATCCTCATCACTCCTCTTGTAGATAGGTAAAAGTTTCAGTTACATCTCCCTTGATATATTTTTGCCTCCTCTATCTACTTTCCTGGTCTTCGGCCCACATTCCCAGTCATCCAAGTTTCTTTCTTTTTTTTCATTTACTTTTTTGATAATAAAAAAGGTAAACAGAAAAAGGGGCAGCAAAATATTTCGTGATCACAAATTTAAGTGATTGTTGTGTTAAAAGTTACAGCATAGCATTCAATATGTGGTAGAAGACATGTATCAGAAAGACACATTAAATAAAAGCACCAAAATAAATTTAAAAAAAAAAATTGTCCTCTTATCAACAATAAAGATAACCTGTCACCTTAACAAAAAAAATTAATTCATCATGTTATCAAAAATAAAATACCAATTGAATGAACTGAATTGGTAACTTTTTCATCAAATGCACAAGATAGAAGCATTGTTTTGGACAATGGAAAGATGCTACCAAAGCATAAGAAACACAGATGAAACGAGATGACAAAAACATATCACTGGCTTCAGAAATCCCATTGCATTGAAAATGAATGGTGTAACAATAAAAATTCATGCATTAAACTATGGAAATGATAATTGAAAGGGTCAACAAGTAAAAGGTACAAAACAATCATATATATAGAAGAATAACCTTCATCTGTTAAAAACATAAAACATTATCATTTTTGGATAAAAATACCGTCCATCCAATTTTTATCCCCATCTCACATCCAAGAAACTTCAGAGAAAAGGTGCAGGGGTAATAAAGTTAAATCAAAGTTATATTAACAATTTTCAATAAGAGGAGGTTGTTTTCCAAATGTGGGGATTATCTTGTCCCTTAGGCACAAATATTCTAAGACACAGTAATCAAACAATACAAGTATACAACAAACAAGAAGCTGAAAATATAAGGTGCTGTGTTTCTAAGAAGTAAGACATACAATTTTCATTGTGGTAGTTAGGAGGTGGCTCCATCACTGAAGTCATTCCTTGCCTTCCAGATCCAATACATCTCTCATCTTTCACATTTCTTTCAGCTGCAAATACCTTGAATTGAGCCCTTAACTGCAGGGAAAACATTCCTATCTGCGACTGTACTCAGATCCATATCCTTGGAACCTGCATTTTCAGATGGGACAGAAACAGTTGGTCTCTCTAATTCATCTCTTCTATTTGGAGACTTCCGGAAATCACTTGTTCTTGACTGTGAACAGAATGAAATTGTTCTTCCAGAAACGCCAACTTCTTTTCTGGATTCAGTTGCCTGATCCAACCTCACATTAGTTCTGGGGACAATTACAGGTATCACATCCGATTTGTTAAAGACTGAAACATTTGCTGTTGAATGAGTCTTTGAAGAAATCCTCTTTGGAGCTATTGAATTAGGGGCAGTTGTTGAACTTGTCAAAGTTGTTTTTGGGCCAGTATTTAACGCGGCCCTTTGAGGAAGTACCAAGGTACACTTCCCACGTGGCTTCAGCCCATACATAGAATCAGCAAAAGAAAAAAGTATTCAAAATCTGAACCTCAGGGAAAAGTTTTTGTTTTCACCAAGTAAGACAAAACAAACACATGGGACACATAAGGAGTAAAAGCTAATAGCAAACAACCAATAATTGAAAGGAACAACCAAACAAATTTATCGTACATGCCATACACTTTGTCTCCTTGTCCACGGGATCCGAATTTTGAGAGACAGAAAGCCTCCCCAGTGATTTTGTTTCCTTCAATATTGGTTCTGTATTTTGGGAAATGGATAACCTGCTCAAACCAGCCTTTGTGGCGTTTTCTGTCAGTACTGACAAATTTCCACTTGAAGCAGATTTAGATTCCGAATGACCATTTAATCGAGGCATGTTACCAATTGTATATGGCTCTATGCGCTGTGAAAGAGGTTAAAGTATCACATGCCATACACCAGTTAGAAACTCACTATCTACCATCATCAATTCTTTAGGGAACAATCAAAGACACATGTAATAAAGAGATGGTGAGAAACAAAGTAATACCGAGAGATCTACAACCCAGACTCAACACAACTTTGGTTATATGAGCAGCCAAGAAGCTTTCCCTCGTGAATATTTAAATCTGATAATCTAGACCATCCCACATCCACAGCATCGTGGCATCTTATTGGTTCCCATGAAAAAACCTATAAAGCATCATTTGAAATTGCATAAAAATTAGTTAACACAGTGTCTTAATACAATCCATCTAGATTAAAGACAAAAGGGCATACCTTCAAACTTTCATGCAACCCACCGAGTAGGGTTTTCCCATCAGGATTGAATGTCATACAACGCACTCCAGTGGTCTGGAATAGAGGAGAAGAAATTAAGCATTAAATATCCACATCAAAAGAAAATGCAGATATATTTTTTCAACACTCAAAATTCAGGCTTATATAATTAAGAGTCAACAGTGAAAGCCATAGCACACAAACTTACCTCAGGTCCAGCTGACCCAATCAGCTCAAAAGTTTCAAGGTCCCAGAATTTAACGGTCCTATCAGCTGAACCTGTGAAAGACAAGACCAAAGTTTAAGTAAAAAATACAATAATTTAGATGAGAGGACAATAGCGTGGCATGTCAGAGGATAAAACAAAAAAACAAGATCTACACTTGTTATGATGAAACAGGAGGATTCTTCTCTCAACACAGCATTAAAGTATGCAATACACAACAGAACAAGAGAAGATAAGATGCATGGTAAAGAAATATTTTACTTATAAGAAACCTAAGTTTTTCATGCTAGTAATTCCAAAGCAAGCTACGAAAAGAAGGAAACAACAGGAGGGAATCATGCAGCATATCTAAAATTGCATTCCTGAACTGAATAAAAATTGTTGACAAACTTTAATATAAGGAATGGTTTTGAGTTTCTAAAGCAGCTATAGGGATTAGGAATCTTGAACAAAGATATTGGAGATATTGACTAGCTCACACTTGTATCTAGATTTTTGCTCAAGGGAAATTTAATAATGAACAAAATTCAAGCTTCAAAACCTTGATAAAATTCTTGGGTTAGGAGGTTGATTACCTTTTGCTTATTGCTTTTTTTGTGTATATCTTAAATCACATTAACAGATATCTAAACCATAGGTTTGAGCTCTTTGTGAATTCAGATATTAATTGATATAGGAAGCTAGTAAACTATAAGAAATTGAACAATGGAGATTCAGGTGACAAGTGAAAGAACCATAGAGATGAATGTTAAGGCAGAAACTGTAGAGTTGACTACAATGATCCATGTTAAACGCCCTTGAGGCTTAGCTCAAGCGGTAAAGGGATGGGATGGGATTATGGGAGGTTCCAAGTTTGAGTCTTACTATGGACAAAAAATCATTTACCTAAAGAGAAAAAAAAATGTGATCCATGTTGAAGATTGCAAAATCACAATCCTCTCTCTAAACTTATCAAAAAAGAAGAAAAAAAAATCATCTCTTCATTAAATTTTGAATCCATCTCAAGAAAGCCAAAACACCACCCACAAAAAAGAGAAGAAACAACCCAAGCTGCCAGCCAGATCTAGGATCTGCAACCTCATTTATCAAGTTGAAGTTGTCTGTCACTTCCAAAACCTGCAATGGCTAAAACTTTGCTAAAGTGGATGTAGCAACATACCAGAAATTTGAATACTTTGATCTTCAAAGCGAGCAAACCATTAAGAGAACCCAGAGTTCAAAAAAGGTGGGACTTGAAATTGTCCCACCCTATGATAGTTATCATTTTCCCCATGTCTAGATGCCCAATTTCTTTGGGAAAAGAAAAATATATTATGCATTAACTATAATCATGCCAAGATATAAGGGACATAGAGATGCATCACCATCATGCCATAGTGTGAGATTGCAAGCAATATGCAAGATGAAACTTGCATTTGATCAGAGAAGAATGCAGTATACAACAAGTAATTCTAACCTGTTGCCAGCAGAAATTCATGAGGATGAAAATCTATACACTGAAGCTGACCCTCATGACTTTTGAAATCATGCAACAACTTTCCCGCAGTCAGGTCCCACAGCTGTTAAAATAATCATTTTATTAGAAAGATGATAAAAACCACTTACAAGGTCAACCCACAAAGAGCGTAAATTAGAGACTACGCATTTTAAACAGCAAAAATAAAGTCAACATGGTGCAAATCTATGAACTAAGGTGGTCATCTTGATACATGAAATAATTAAACAACTTCCCATTAGTCAGACCCTAGACTTGATGATGCATGTCTGCATGTATTAATAGTGTTTTAAGGATGCTTCTGTAGCCATGAAATGGTTTAACTTCATGAAATCATATCAAAATGAACTGCAACAAAGAGCTTAATATCAGCACATGCCATCCTTTAGTTTGATTCCCAACTTCTTGCAAATTCCACACTTCAACTCAAAGGCAAGGTAATGCATGATATGACTATGCCTGTGCACATAAAACATCCATGTCAATTTATCAAAATTGACAAAGACCAAGTATAGTGCTTGCATTACATAGGTTCCTGAAGTTTGATGCCCATTCTCTTTATCTTCTTGGTGAAAGTTCAGAACTTAATTCATTTTTATCTGGGCACTACTGGAAATTTGAATGCATAAATATAGACTACAAAGTGATTGGCAGCACATATAGCATGAACTCAGATGAAATGCAATTCTAACCTTTACAGTGTTGTCCTCTCCACCAGACACGACCCAACGGCCATCTGGTGTAAATCTGATTGCATTCACCCCCCTTGTATGTCCCTTATAAGTGTGGATACACCCCTTCTTTCGGATATCCCAAATCTTAAGATTTGTGTCCAGAGAGCCAGATGCAAAGAACTCCCCAAATGGATGGAAGTCCACAGATATGCAATTGGATCTGTGGCCAGTAAGTGTGCGAACAACTATGCAGAAAAGAAAACCAAATTACAACAGAAAATCTCGGGATATCAGTTTAACAACACACCAAAAGAAAAGAGTTCAATATATTAAACAACCAAGGTCTAATCTGCATATCTTTTGCCTCCTCAAATCCCATAAGCAGTTGTGCCACTTGCCGCTCCTGCAGCCACCAACAACTCTGAAGAGTCGAAACTTACTGAATCGATTCCACTTGTGTGCCCAGATAAACTCTGGAGAGAGACCAGATCAAATGAGACATACATAATACACAGTCAAAGAAATTAATTATAGCTACTTGATCTTCCTAAGGCCCACATGTCATGCTTAATGAGTTCTTCAACTACAAAGCTTCTGTGACACAGAGATGCCATCCACCAACCAGCGGATGCGATACCATGGATTATGAAAAAGGGGGAAATCAGAATAGAATAGGGAAAGTGAGAAATAGTTACCAGTATGGCATTGGGCTTGCCGATGGCCCAAAGATTGACCTTGTGATCTTCTCCACCGGTGACAAGAACCCTGGAGGACTTCCGCCCAATCTTCAGACAGTTGACAGTGGAAGAGTGTGCTACAAATTCCTCTGTTAAAAATCTGAGGTCAAGGAATTTCTCTCTGAGCAAAAAATTCAAAACAACAAATGCCGTGAAGCAAGAAAACAGATCAGCAGGAGCGAATGCCTCAAAAACAAAACCCAGATCAAGAAACGGCATCGCAATGTAGAAACCAAAACCCTAGAAATTGAACACAAAATCATAGAAAAGGATACGTAGCTTGTAAGCACGTTTGGTCGTCATGTAGAGCGAGATGCGAAGAAAAACACTTGGAAGAGGAAACGAAAGCAAAAACCCAACAGCATTTCTCTCAGCACCTTCACTCTATCTCACTCCATCAAGAACACTCCAGATCTCAGAAACTCTCGCCGACATCTCCTCCCCTGGGAAGCGCATTATCAGCTCACTATTGCATTTATTCAATAGATCAGAAAAAGGAAAGATTCTGAGAAAAGGGTATTTCAAAGTCACCACGACTGACACCTTTCCGACATTCCTCACTCGGGTAGCCACCGCCGCCGCCGCCGCCACCACCACCACCGCCACCGCCGCCGCTCCTGCTGACAACAAGTCTTGTGGGAGAGAAAAATATCTCCTTCTTTCTTCTCGATCCTTGGGGGCTTCCCGAAAAAATAGGTACTTTTTCCGAATGGCGTAGGGGAGAAATCAAAGGGGAGGGAAGAGAAGGGGGAGCTTTCAGCTTCAGGATCTCACCCCCATCACCAATGCCAACAGACAGCGTTATAATAATTCTTAGTCTTGTTTTCAATTTTAATCTTAAATATAAAGAAAAGAGAAAAGATAGATAGATATAATAAACCCAACGTAGAAATTACCCCCTCTTTCTTTTTGGTTTTTTTTTTTCTTTGTTTTTATTAGAAATAAACAAGTGAGTGCTCACTTTCTCTTTCCCCCTTCCCTCCCTCCCTCCAGAATCAAAATCAAACTACCCCACCCTTCCCCTCCTTACTCATCCTTCTCCTACCTTTCCTTTTTTTTTTTTCTTTCTCTTCATTTGCCGCTCTCCCCCACTCCATTAACTCTGTCTCTCATTTTCCTTTTGCCTCTCTTTTTATAGTTAATTGAAAGATTGAATCTAAGCATCGTGCTCCCTGACTTTCGTATGGTGTAGAGCGTTAAACGTTTCGTAAGGAAAAGTCTCGGGTTAGTCACAATAAGGGATGGATTTATTAATTTGTAAGCTAAAAGTGTTTAGCTTTAAAAAAAAAGATGAACCCTAACATTTGTCCACTCACCCCTCCATGAACTTAGTGCGCCATTGATGCAGAACAATGGCACGTACCTGCAGTCGAGTGTGTGCACGATATCTTCAGTCTTATTATGTTGCGTCATAATTCGTTTGTTCTTGAATTATCTGTCTGAATATTTATATGAAAAAGTATACGAGATAAAATGATGTGTGAAACGTTTATATGATAAGAATACGAATAATGAGCAGTAAGAGTGCATAAGGAATCAATTCTATTCTATAATGTACCTACGGGTGCCTTAATGCAGATACATTACGAACTCCCTGGAAGATATGAAAGCAGTTATAAGGGTATGTTATATGAAAACTCTGTTATAGAATCATGTCATACGTAAACTCTGATAAATGCATTTCGTTATATGTATGTGGACCACCCCAAGTGATCATATATCTGTTATCTGTTTTCTACTAAGCTATAAAGGTTATCTGGTGTTTCGTCAGTATGGCAAATCTTGAGAACATCAGGAACATTAAGCATCTGACCGGAAGTAAACGCAATAATAAAAGTCCACTTGATGTAGGTTTTGATTTTTGGTTTTGAAACGTAAATGTAAAAGTTTTTGTAATAGTAGAATTTGTTCATGTATAAGTAAATGTGACTCAGGAATATATACATGACAGTTTATGTAAGACCTAGGAAAAAAAACCTAGAAATTTGAATTTTTGCTAGGAATGGCAAAATGGTAATTTTGTCGAGATTCTTCACAGATCTTGGATGTGAAAGCAGAACATTGTTGAAATTGTCTTGCGAAATCTAGTCACGAAGCGGGTTTGTTGGTCAGAGGCAGCCAGTTTTTCCTTGGAAATTTGAGAATGACGGACGTCAGTGGACCCCGAAACAAGATTTTAGAAAAATCTTGAAAAATACTTGATTTAAAGAATATCCATTTAAGATAGATGGGCTGAAATCGGAATTTAAATATATTGTTTGAGACAAAGCGGACCCGGGGCGTGACACGTGCCTGATATGAGCCACGATGTCTCATCTATTCTCATCTGAGAAATATCCCAAAAATAAAAATAAAGATCTCGACAGTTGGTAGAATGAAAGCGTTAGAGAGAGAGAGAGAGAGGAAAGAAAAGCAAACCTTTCTCCGGCGATTTCATGGGGTTTTGCTGGTCGGAACTCGGTAGGCCGAGAGTTAAAGGCGCTCACGCGTGAGAAATTCTGGCGTGGGTATCGGAATCTAAGATTTCGCCAAGGTCTAAAGGTTATGTTTTCAAGAAGCAGAAAGGCGGTGTCCTAGGAAATCACGCTAATTGAGGTAGGGTTTTATCCTACTCGGTTTAATTCTTTGTCTGAGGCGTGTCTTTGTCAGTGGAGAATGTTGTCCAGTTTTTCCTTCGACCAAGTAATTGTATTTACAGCCATAACTTGGTCATCCCTCATACAGGAGTGAGTGATTCAATTTTAGGTAAACTAGACTTATAAGAATATATTTGTGAAATAGGTCTACATCGGAATTCCGACTACTTTTGACTCGAGAAATTCATTGAAGTGGGTATGTTCGAAGCGGTTGCTGTTTTTATTTTGAGACCCCATGACTGAGTTTTGGCCATAACTTGGCCATCACTAATCTGAATTGAGTAATTCCAACTTCTGGGTAAACTAGACTTATAGAAGAATATATTTCCTTTAAATAGATCTATTCAAATTCCGACCCCTTTGGACTCATAAATGCATTGAAGAGGCGTATATTCGAGATAGTTTTGGTTATATTTAGCCCAGGTAGTCCGGTTGTTTATGACATATCTTGAGTTTTGGTGATCCGATTTGAGTGATTTCAGTTGGAAAAGAACGCTAAGAACCGTATATTCAAATGAGTACAAAGAACCAGTGTTAAATTATGGATTAAGACCCCTAAAACCAGGTATCATAGACTGTTTACAGTGTAAGCAGAGCAAACTTATTAGTTTTGAATGAAAAGGCCATAACTTCTTCGTCCGGACTCCGTTTCGGGTATTCTTCGATTATATGGAAAGCTCATTGAGTCAAGAACCTAGCCATATGCTTGTGGAGGGTAATTGGTATCCAAAACCTTGCTGAAATTTGGTGTTTGTACCAAGTGTGCAGGTGGGACACAGGGGGTCCATTCCTGTTTTGTTTGCTTTCAACTTCGGAAGATCATATCTTTCGCGTCCGAACTCCGTTTGGGGTGTTCTTAGACTCTATGGAAAGCCCATTGAGTCAAGGTTCTTTCCATGTGCCTGTGGAAGGCAGTGGGTGTCCACAACCTTTCTGGAAATCTATGTTTTACACCAAGTGTGCAGGTTACTTGGTTGTGTCGATGTGAATAGCCGAGTTTTGACATCACCATTGCATGACATGCTATAGGCTATTGTATTGGGTATGAATTGCCATGAGTTAGCCTAAGGAAGGCTATATGACATGACTTGTTTATTCATGTATTGATGAATGCTAATATGCATGATACTGCGATATTTATAAAGATTGGCATGAAATGTATGGAACTTATATGCTTGCGATATATGTTGCATGGTACTTGACATGAAGTACGATTGATTAGAATGTTCCGTGTAGTGTTCATCATACATGTAACGCTGAGAATTTCTCGTGGCGATTAGTGCGTATGCGGGGACATCAACATATTGGGTGTGTGTGCACAGGATATGGTCATTCATCATCGGTGTTGATGAATGGTGTAAACTCGTACTTTAGGCGGCGTCGATGGCGATCTTACGGTTTAAATATAAAAAGAAATGTAATTAATGTGTGTTGGGTGAAGCGAAGGGGCCAGATTAACACTCACTTAGGTGAAAAGCACAGAACATGAGTGTAAGAGACTGCGCGGTGTGATCAGAAAAGGATTAATATGGGTGTAAGAGACCCGGCGTGGCCAAAATTTATGTTACTCGAAAGACACACGGTCATGTTTATCCGCACCAGACTTGGGTTGTGTGATAGAATTCGGGATTGACTCGGGATTAGTTGCCCATTGGCACTTGCATTGGGTATTGGTGAGTCGGTAAGGGCTCGGTATATGTGTCATTGGTACTACCGATGGTTCACACTTAAGCGTAGGCGTGTGTGGGAGTCGATGGTGACTCGAGATATGGGTAGGAGAGACATTAGTATATGACTATACGACATTCATGTAGACATTTTCACTTGGATGTGTATGGATTGGTTTGATCATTGTATGAACACTTAGGTGGGGAGTAACCCTTGTAGGAGATTATCACTATTGGGCTTTGCTCACCTAGTCGTGGGACCCCCTTTTCAGGTACAAGTCAGGTGCAGGCGGCTTACCCGCATTCGGGATCGCACATATGAAGAAGGTCGGATGTAGCTTTGGACCATATTTTGTATATGTATATTAGAACAATTAGTTTTAATATATCATTTTGTGTAAGAGTGTATAATTGAACTCTTGTAAACATATCACTACATAGTTGCATGTATAGTATTCAGGGTATGGTTGAATAAGGTCGAGTGGTCGCTATGACTCATGAATGACTTGGTGTGGTATATTGAGCCCGGATGGGTCATGTGATGTATTGTTATACAGGTTGTATTTTGGATAGAGCTTCCTGTACAAAGGAGACTCTGTCCGATTTTTTGTTAAAGTATGGATCCTGATAAATAGGACATGATAGTGTGGCGTCGGGTTTGTGATGCCCCCATTTCTAGAAATTAAGTTGTGATCGTCGACTGCGGAATACTAAGTGGATATGGGTAACTTGAGCACCGCCTGAATCGGGCGAGTTTCCTTTTGTGGGAAACTACCCAGTACCTGACCTATCTGACAATTAACAACGACCACGCTGGGTCCATATACAATTAAAATGAGTAAAAATGGCCACGTGGGCCCGTACATAAATACTCACTAAATACATATCAACTATATAACATAGTTCAAGAGTTATTACATTACTTTTAACCAAAACATATATCAAAATTTAAAGTTTTAATAAATGTTCTATAAAATGAATAAAGCGCGTAAAAGCATTTACAAAGCGCGGCCTCTAGTGACGTCGTCCTCTGTACCTTTCCTTGTACCTGAAATAGTGATCATCGACGGGGTGAAGCGAAGCCCGGTAGTGATAATTTCCTCGAAGTGGGTGCTACATATATCTTGCGTGTGCGCAATGAGCAATCACCTTTCCAACGGAAATACGTGATCACTTGCAGATGTCTCGTACTGATCAAGTATCTCGAGAGTCACCAAACCGACTCTACCGCATCTTTAAGCAATGACTAAAATCACGATTTTTCAAAACAAAAGTTTTTGTTCTTGAAAACTTATAGTGAGTTTTGGTAAAATTTATTGAAATGACCCTCAGGCGAATGCGTTGGATAACCCTGCAAAAACGGTCGTAGGCCCCTCCGACGTGAATTGTTGGACAATCTCGCGACATAATTCTCCAGAAAATCTTTCGTTGAAATTCTTTTCACAAACATTTTCGTTTTTGTTTTCTTTCATGTCATGCACTTACACTTAATATTCTAGGTTGCCCCAGTGCTTATGGAATGCGTTATCTTAGGTCAGAAATATTCGTGCTAGTATATTCTTCATGTATATATTAACATAAATAAATTCACACAATTCATGTCGTTAATTACAATATACTTGCCAAAATTAGCTCACATGGGCTAATTAACCAATCAAACACTTTGAATCACCCAAACCACACAAAATCACACAACAAAATCACGTGAATAGTGAAACCCTCGGGTCGACACTGTTCACGGCCACACAATAGGGATTTTCTCTACTCGGTTCAAATGTTTTGAGACCGAAATCACGGCTAAGTCAAGCCTCAAAATATCCCTAACCATTCACATGGCTCTTAGCCAAAGAATAACACAAGTAGGAGAAGACCCCTACCTCTTGGAGTTGTCGGAACTCCACCAAATCGGTGTCCACGTGTAGCCCTCGCCGCGTAGAACGACTTTGCTTCTTTCAGTCGGGGGGCAAACCAGTCAGAAACATTGAGAAATCTAGAGAAGACCTCTCTCTCTGCAAAACTAAACACCACTCCTTTGCCTGATTCCAACATCCACTCCTGTTTCTTCTTTAATTTGAAGAAGAAAAATGTTCATCTTTTAATCTTATTCTTATTTAAACTTTTAATTTAAATGTGTGTCCTTTTGTATTTAGTTTTGACAAACATCTAGTGAAACCGTTCCATCGTCACTAATCATGCAACATCGTCACATGAGTACATGTAGTAGGTGACTTTTTAATCACGTCACATGTCTCCAGCCGTTTTCACGGCACGACACCGGTGCCGAAAAAGCGTGAAGTCGAAGCGTCTCGAGGAGATTCAGAAGTCGGCGTGGTAAATTTAGATTTCTCGAGACGATTCCAACGGTGAAGTCCGTTTTTTCATCCGAGATCTAGAAAAATTCTGAGTTTTGACCGAAAGTACCGTTTTACCTTTTTTTAGAAAATTCGAATTTTCCCGGGTTTTACAGGGTTACCCGATACCCACTGGTTTTCGTAGGTTAACGGGTTGTCAACGGGACCCTCAGGATAAGGGTGTCACAGTTTAAACACCATCAAGGTGGTAGTACTAGAAGTTTTATTTCCTTATGGATTTATATATGAAATGAGCCTGATGTCAGAAAAACAAGTTAAGAGTCCGAGTCAGGTATCACGCCCCTCCTTGGCCTAGGCGGTAGGGCGTGGCCATTACATATAAATGGGCCCAGCAAGGAATAACAAACAAATTGACCCTGAAAGGAAAGAAAAATATTTAGCGAAACAAGAAGGTAACTTATTTTCTAAGCTATGCACACCCCTAGCAACCCTGAGGAAATGAAACTAGTTAATTTAGGACAAGACTTGGTAATCAAGACACAAAATCAGTAGCAAATCAACCTAAGGACCAAGTAAAAAACGCCCTAGCTCTTGGTCCAATTCCAAATTTACTTTGATGACGTAAACCATCTTTGTTTCTTCTTTGGAGATGAACACATGAGCTTCTTCCACTTGGGCATCTCAAATTAAAACATTAAGGGCTTCTTTGAATCTCTAAGCTCTAGCTCGTGTCATCGGTCCAAGTGGGATTTCAAGCGAATCCGCACTCCATTTCCTAGCCATGCCTATATCATTCCTCTCCTCTTGAAAATGATTTGTCTCGAATCATCACTACGTGATTCAAATCGTGATATTAAAGTAAGACTACATTATACTCCTGAGGCGAGTCTGGCTTATAGGCATCGTCATTGATGCTCTTGAGGACTTGAAAAGGACCATCACCCCTAGGAAGCAACTTGGAACGTCTTTTTGCAGGAAATCTTTCTTTGCGCATGTACTTTTGAGCCTAATCTCCGGGTTAAGCAACAGTATGCTGGGGGCTTGTTTGGCATATTGCTCCGTCCTTCACTGGATGTTGAGTCTTGCCTTTTCATGAATCTACTTAACAAATTCGGCTTTCTTTTTGCCATCTAAATTAACATGCTCAGACATAGGAAAAGGAAATAAATCCAAATGGGTTAATGGATTAAAGCCACAATCTCAAAGGTGGTAGTGGCATAATGTATGAATGCGATTATAAGCAAACTCAACATGTGTGTGGACCACACCTGATCTACGGTAGCGTGGTGTTATTAATAGAAAAGTAAGTTGATTATCGAACTTTGAAAAATCCTTCCCCCGGTGAGACAGGTTGTGTTTGGAGACCGCTCCACTTTTTTATTTTATTTATTATGGGAAAATCAGTAAGAACAAAAACCCTCATTGACTCTAGTCGGAAAAGCGGTCCACAGCTAGATTTATGGGTTCGAGGATTCGTTCACGCATCGAGAAGGTACCTCATGAAAGCACCTACAGGCTTGGAATTCAGTCTCTACTAGTGAATTGGGTATGTGGGAGCATAGGGGTCAAAGATCAAATAACCTCTAAGGCTAAACATACAACTTGGATCACACCCACCTAATTGGTATCTAGCACGCTTAAGAACACTCAACCAAAAGAGCAAATGGCGCGTACTATGGTCACAGCCACCTGTACATGAGTTATGACAAACATAGCATGCATGACACTCAAACACCAAGCATCCATGTGCAATTCATTACCCAACATTAAAGCACATACCTGGTCCTTAGCCAAGCGTTGTAGGGGAAGGTTAGTCGTACATTCGGGCCTTTGTAATCTCTCCAAATTAAATATCAAAAAGAAGCAAGGAAGCCCGGGAGAAACCATACATCGCATCTTAGCCACTCATTGATGCTACAACACTTGTGCTGACTATCTGAGCAATGTCTATTCATCTCGAAGAATCGGGCTCCATAAAACCTTTGAATTACTAGTGCTTAACTAACCACCCTTTGACCCGCATAGACCCTAATTCTTATGAATAAAATGGAACCACATTAACACGGACTAAATCCCATTGGACCCTAAACATAGCCTGCGATGCGGGTGAGATAGGCGACTCATAAGGTCATGGGCTCCCGATTAAGGCGAAATCCTCTTTACTAGCAATCGACAAATGGTGATCGATTCCCAGCCCAATTCGAACTTTGTTGAGAAAAATTCTGAAGATTTGTCAAACATTCTTCATAAGTAAGAGAGCCAAAATAGGCGAAGTACTATTTTGACTACGAGCTAGGCTACAGGCCAAGTCCAACCAATGCCTAGTACTAAATTTGTTCAAAAAATAAAACTTAATGAACGGCTGATGCGGTTTCCCCCACCTATTTATCCGGTTGAGGAGTTCTCAAAATTTTAGAATTTTCTCAAGAGTCGGGAATCCATAAATAAGCGAGTACAATTCGGCTCGAATGGTGAGAAGCGATACAAACGATGCCTAGTACCCTAACAGTTGTTTCGAAAAATAGAACTTAATGAATTGGCTTATTCGGTTTCCCAACCGGTTCAGCCGGTTGAGGGAATTTCTAAAAATTTGTCAGAATCCTCCTCATAGAGTCAGTAATTCAAGAAAATCGCGGAGTGAATTCCAACTGAATGGCGGAAGCCAAGTCCAAACAATGTCTAGTACCACTAGCTGTTGTTAGAAAAACAAAACTTAATGAATCGAACGTCCAGGTTTCCCAGCAGTTCATCGATTGAAGGGTTCTCAAAATTTGTCAAGAATCTTTCTCAAGATTGAGAGTCTAACAAAATAAACAAAGTACAATTCTAACTCCAAATGGGCGAAGCGTACAAGCGATGCCTAGTACCTAGCGATTCTAGGAAAACAAAACTTAATGAATCGGTTGATCCGGTTTCCCAACCGGTTGGTCCGGTTGAGATAAGTTCTCAAAAATTTTCAGAATCCTCCTCACAAAGTCAGGAATTCAACAAAACAAACGGAGTACAATTTCGACTCCAAATGACTAAGAACCAATCCAAACAATGCCTAGTGCCTTAAAACTAGGCTGCAAACATCAAAGGCAAAGACAAGCGCAAAAGAAATGGGAGAAGCACACAACGTTCATACCTATAGGATTCACGGCTGCTCCCCCTTTGTCTTCCTTCTTTTCTGCCTCCAAACACAGTATCCACTCCCTCAAAACTTTGTAAATCCCCCCTTGAAATGAGAGAGCCTCCTTTGGTCTAGAATCCCTATTTTGCTTGCTTTCTCTTTTTTCTCCCCTCCTTTCCTTTTTTTCCTCTCCTTTCTCCCTTTTTTTTTCTCTCCTTTCTCCCATTATTTTTTCACATTTTTTTGCTTCTCTTTTTCCTTCATAAACATCTAAGCTTACTCCATTTTGCACACCTTGATCACAGGAACTCCCGATCGGTCTCGGACTGACTCATCAAACACTCCTTTATTCACGAGGTCAAAGGCGCCACATTTATCCCTTTGTAACCACCAAAAAATTTAGATGGACTCAAGGTGGGTTGCAAGCAACCATAAATGGGCCCAAACCATCTCAAGTTGATCACGGGCTTATGGGCCCGAACGAAGTAAGTTGGGCTCCAAAATCCGCAAAATCGATTACTCCATACAAATTGGCCTGATGATCTAGATGAACTGGTTCCCAATCGATTGATACGGTTGGGAAAAAAATTGAAAATTTGACAGAATGTTCCTTGAAGAGTAAGGAATCCAACAAAATAAACGTTGCATGATTTCGAGTCTGGATGAGGGAGATATGACCAAAACAATATAGGGTGCTCCAAATTTGAATATGCTCGAATAATGAACTTCAACTGAAATCCATTGGTAATTTATTTGGTGCCTTGTAGATCAATCCAGTTGATAAAAAAATTACTCAAATTTTTTTGAAATGCTAATGAGTAGAATCCAACAAAACGATTGCGTTTGAGTTCGATGAGGGAAGATGTTCCTTGCGATAAGCGAGCAGTGCTCGGAATTAGGCATACTCAGATAAACTCGATTGAGTTAAAACCTCGGGGGGCCCCACTTTCTTCCTATGGCATGATGCCAATAACTAAAAAGAAGCCCGATGACACTCTAAAAGTGGAGACTAATAAAACCCGATGGACCACATCTGACCCACACGAGGCTTGGGGCCAAACTAAAGGGCCGTAATGGTGCTATATGAGCGATGGAGTGAGTGTGACCTATAAGATAAATCACAGAAGTGTTGAGGGACAAATTTGAGGGTCTGATATAACCTTGATCTTCCCATGTTTTAATGTTTTTTTTAATGATAACTCTCAACAAAGTAGACAAAGTCTTATTCATCGCCTTGGTCTGACCATCGGTTTGTGGATGACAAGTAGTGGAAAACAATAGCTTGGTTCCTAACTTACACCACTAGGTCTTCCAAAAGTAAATTAAGAATTTAGCATCTCTATCCGAAACAATTGTCACTTTAGCTTCTATCTGATCTCACAACCTCTAAGAAACGGTCCATGACATGAAGCATCATCAGTTTTGTGGCATGGGATAAAATGAGTCATCTTTGAAAACCTATTCATAACCACAAAAATAGAATCTCTACCACGTCTAGTCCTAGGCAGACTTAACATAGAATCCATTGAAATATCAACCCAAGGTTCACTAGGAATAAGAAGTGGTGTGTAAAAGCTATGGGGTTGCACTCAGGATTTAGCTTCCCTACATGTGATACACCTCCATAAATTCTTTCACCAACATCCCGATTCATGTGAGGCCCGGTAAAGTGTTAACCCCAAAGTCTTGGCTACCTAAATGTCTCATCAAATCCTCCACTGTAAGGACTCCTCGCTCAACAAATCTTAGATGGGCAATTAGGAATGCATAACTTATTTTCACGAAATAAGAACCCATCATGCTAAAGAACTTGTCATGAAATTTGCCGCTTTCCTGTGATCATATTCTTCACCCGAAATCTTGGTCAAAGATCTGACTCTTTAATGTGTTCAAAACCAATCAATTTAGCATCAAGAGTAGATATTAGGACATACCTCCATGAAAGTGCATCGACAACGATGTTTTCCTTACCTTGTTTGTAGCGGATGACATATGGAGATGTTTCTATGAACTACATCCATCGTGCATGTCTCTTATTCAGCTTGTGTTGACCTTCAAATGCTTCAACGACTCGTGGTCGGTGTAAATCCTTCTTAGATAAAGATAACGTTGCAAAGTTTCCAGGGCCAGACAATCATACAACTCTTTGTCATAAGTGGATTCTTTGCCCCACTTAGCTTTTAAGAGTATGCGTGGGTCGATCGCTTCTTGCAAGAATTCTTGATACTGAAGCACGAGCATAACATTCAACCTCAAAAGTTTTTGCAAAGTGAGGTAAAGCAAGTAAAGGAGAATGAGTTAGTTTTTCCTTGATCAATTGGAATGTTTTTTCTTGCTCTTCTTCTCACGTAAACCCAACATTCTTCTTTGGTGAGAAGCCCCGATTATCGGTGCGACTATGCTCTTAAAGTCCTTCTGAACCAGTAAAAGCTAGCAAGTCAATGAAAACTTGGGCACTTACACTTGTTGGACTTGGCCGTTCTTAAATCACCACGAACCTTATACTTCATCAACTTTTGTATTCCTTGTGCCTGAGCAACAAAACCCCTTTAAACCGCAAGCTATCGGTGCAAAATGTGCACTTCTTCATGTTAGCAAGCAATCTTTCTTTTCGAAGCATGTCCAAAACAGATTTTAAATGAATCAAATGATCATCTAAGTTGTTATGAATGAGGATATCATCAAAATATACAACAACAAATTTTCCAATGAAAGCACCTGGCGTGGTTCATTAATCTTATAAAAGTGCTAGGTGCATTAGTTACCTAAAGGCACCAACCAGCACTCATATAAACCATATTTTGTTTTGAAACGCGGTTTTCCGCTTCATCACCTTAACCATTTCTAATTTAGCCGATATCCACTTTTCAAATCAATTTTGGAAAAGATACAAGAACCATGCAACTCATCAAACATGTCATCTAATCGAGGAATGGGATGATAATACTTTACTATTATGTTCTTGATTGCTCGACAATCAACATACATCCTCCACGACCCATCCTTCTTAGGAACCAAAATCATCGGAATGGAGCATCGACTCATGCTTTCCCTCACGTACCCCTTTTCCATCAATTCACCAACTTGCTTTTGGAGTTCCTTTGTCTCCTCAAGATTACTCCTATAAGCGAGTCGGTTTGGAATGGTAGCACCAGGCACAAAATCAATTTGATGTTCAATCCCACTCGGATGGTAATCCCTTTAGTTTCCTCAGAGGAACATCATCAAATTCACGCAAGAGACAATTGAACTAGGCAAAGAAGTGTCAAGTTGGTTAGAGTTAAAAAGTGCCTCTTTGTACAAAAGTACAATCATAGGCTTGTTTAAGAACAATGCTCTCTTAACTTCACTTGCCTTTACATAGAAATTGGTTTTTCTTTATTATTTTCTCCTATCATTTAATTCCGCCCTATCTTTTTCTCTCTCATTTTACTCGGTCTCTCTTTCTCTCTTTTTCTCTTAAATTTTCAATCAATTTCTTTTTGTTACTCTCTTTTGCTCACTCTATTTTCCACTAATTTTCTTTTGTTCACTCTCTTTTTCATCTTTAACATTTCACTCTCTTTTGCAACCTACAGCCGAGCGTGTAGAATTTGACTTAATTATCAAAGGAACAAAGTGATTGTTCAGCTGGTTATGCATGAATGAGTACTATTAGGTGAAGCCTTCATGGTTAACTTTCTGTCAGATTGCCATGATCTTCTTGATAACAAGTGTCTAGCTTGCATCGGAACTACATCACACAAAACTGTCTTACATTTCCAATCTCGAAAGAAATTAACACTTGTTTATTCACCTTACCTCCACGACCATCAGTTAAGCCATTGCAATTTATAAGATTCAGGATTGTACTTGTTGGCCTTCAAGCTTCCTCTGCTAAGCGTTGTGCTAAGCGACATTCGATCTGACTACCACCATCAATGATCACATTACATTGTTTGAATGTTGGCACCCTGAAGTGAAAAATGTTCTCGTTTGCACCTCAAATCATGTTAACCAAGCTTTTTAAAAGCCCTCATTGCCACCAACAATTCTCCTTGGGCAGCGTACTCCTCATCATTGACATCCTCTAAGGATGACAAAGAATCATAATCTGATTCATTTTCCATATAAATCTCACCATTGTTAGGACATTTGAAGCGACTCATATGGCCCACTGGCATTTAAAACATAATATCATGATTACGAGTAGTGGAAGAATTTGATTACCCACCAATTTCTGGTTGTCACCCTCTTGTTTTTGTTTCATTTTAGGCTTGGCGTTGGGTTTCTTCTCTTCCTTTCTCCATCGATTCGACTTCCAAATGGATGAACTTGGACTAGGTGTAGAACGTGTGTAGCTACTACCCCTCCTCTTAATTTGATTCTCAATCTTCATAGTCATATGCACCATATCTTCCAACTCCACATAATTTTGTAATTCCACCACATTTTGAATCTCCCGGTTTAAACTCGTTAGAAACCTTGCCATTGTAGCCTCTCGGTCTTCTTGATATTCACTCCTTCTCATAACCTCCATTTCCTTATAGTGCCCATCCTGTCTAGTTTGCCTTGCACAAGGTTTGAAACTTTGAACAATTCACAGTAGTAGTATGTAGGACAAATTATACGCATCACCATCTTCATCTCTTCCCATGTAAAACCCGGGCAAATTTAGTTTTTGAAAGAAATGGAAAAACGGTAAGTGTGGCTATAGTATAAATTTCATGAGCATTAATTTATAGATATCAGATGATGAAACAGATCTAATCATTGGATTCGTCTCACAAAATCTAGTTATCCAAACGAATTTTGTTGAATTCCGAGACAATCAGATTTTTCACAATTTTTGGGGTAACAGGTGTCCGGTGGACCCAAAAAACGGAATTTTTAAGAAAAATCTTGAAAGTGGAAAATAATTTAAATAAAATTCATATAAAATAATTTGAGCTTAGACCGGGACAAAATAAATCGTTTCGGGGTAGAAACGGACTCGGATAGGTCGTAGACACGTGGCTTAACATGAGCCAACCGCTTAAACATTTAATGAGAGGCTTAGGGGACAAGATATCCCATTTTCTTCTTGGTTTTTACATGAGAGAGGAAGAGGAAGAGAAGTCCAAGACTTTTTTCGACGATCCATAGAGTTCCGTAAGTCGGAATTCGTTGAGACAAGAACTAAAGTTCATCGCCTCGACAAGGGCTACATGTGTGTACCAAAAAGGAGGAATTTCATCGAAGATCCAAATGAGGAGATTTGGGGAAATCAAAGTTTTCGGGTTAAGGAGATTTGGGGAAATTAAAGGAGATTTGGGGAAGTCCAAGACTTTTTTCGACGATCCATAAAGTTCCGTCAGTCGGAATTCGTTGAGACAAGAACTAAAGTTCATCGCCTCGACAAGGGCTACATGTGTGTACCAAAAAGGAGGAATTTCATCGAAGATCCAAATGAGGAGATTTGGGGAAATAAAAGTTTTCGGGTTAAGGTGTTCTTGAGACCTCCTACGTTTCTATTACGCTTCAAGAGGTAGGGATTCTTCCTACTTTTGGTTTATTTCCACTCTTTGGGTTGTTTTAAGGGAGATTGTTTGTATTGATGCCCTAAGGGGTTGTTTGGTTGTTTTGGACTACTTTAATGGCCGTTTTACAGCCCGTTTTTAGCCGGCTTTGTGAATTGATTTGTGGTTGTTTATAGTATGTCTTAAGAATTATTTTAGGGATTGTTTGGATTAAAAATATGGTTTATGGTTGTTATAAATATTGAACAAGTTTAAACCTGCTTATGGCTATTTTGGTTTGTCGGTGATTAGCTAGAGTCAAGCCGTGATCATTGCAATCGTCCAAAAAATGTTTTAGGGGTCATTTGATGAAGAGAAAATCCCGATTGTTAAGGGCTTGTTTTGACCGCCTTTATGGCCAGCCTTAAGGACAAGTTTTACCGCTTATGCTCTGCTAATGGTTGTCTGGGCTGTTTTAGGGCATTTTACACACACTTTGCCTCGAGGGTTAAGTGTGTTATTGCTTGATTTTGATAACATGCTTACTATGGTTCTGATAAAATGTTAATATATGTGTTTTAATGTAATACATTGGCGTGAGTGTTTAATTGAGACATATATGTATATACCATTCATGATGCATGATAAATTTTATGAATTATATAACGTCTCAAAAATACTCCTAGAATTTTATAATAATTTTATTATATATTCTGCACAATTACAAACTGGGTTTTTCCTAGAAAATTGATAATGACAAATTGTGAAATGTAAATTGAGTTGTGGAGTATATGATTTAATATTATATGCTAAAATGAGAAATTGAGGAACTTTTAATAAACCTGTGTGAAAAAGGGTAAATGTAGAAAATTTGTAAAATGAGGACCTAAGGGTCAATTGTTATAAAGAATAAATGTCTAGGTGAAATTATGATCAATGAATGGCCAAAGTGAAAGAATAGGAGACCTAAATGAAATAATGGGTTTTGAGCCAAACATGGCTTTAAGAGAATAAATGAATTAAAGACCAAGAAGGAGAAAAAAATGAGGACATGAATGAGTGTGGTACAGGCCTTATATACTGAATGTATTAGCACAAATTAAGGCCTTATGGATTTAAGGATAGGAAGGCTAAAATATCTAGCTCAGTTATATAGTTAATCTCGCTTTATAAAAGAAAAGAGTATAAAAAAAGGGGGAGAAGCTGGGGGTTTGACAGAGATCAAGTTTGCTGGGAGCTATTTCGGCCTCGGTCCTAAGAGACCAAGCAACATACAAAGAAGAGATTCAAGTCTACGTAATAAATCGGGGAACCTAACTTGTCCTATTTGATTTGATTTTTGGAAAAGCCCTAACTTGAGAGAGAAAGTGTGGTTTTCAACATTATAAACTACTTTTATTGTTGAAAGGATTCCACAGGATTTTTGATATGGATGAATTTATAAAGACGGTGGAAGAAAACAGAAAATACCGAAAATCGCATTTCCGGGCAAAAATCTCGTAGGGTACCTGGCAGATCAAAGGGTGGTACGCACATGATGGCAACGATAACACACCACCAAACCCACGGCATCGATCGGTAAAGGATAACCCAAGATCGCACTGGTCGCAAACGTACCACTTACTTCCAAAGACTTTGTTTCGACATGTTTTCGCACCAAGTCCCGTATTCGCACTCTCTAATGTTTAGGACCTCAAGAATGATTAATGTTTCAAACAAGGGATAACGGCAAACGATCACCTCGTCACGGCGAAGCTTCGCTGCTTCTCGACGAAGTCTGGGTTTTCTAAGAAACTTAGGTTCAGAACCAAGACCGCTTAAGAAATAAATCAGAATTACCAAAATCATGGTAATAATTATCCACTAAGAGGTATGATTGTTATTGACTAAGGATCGGTGATGATCGCTAACCTAGACCGATCGGCGGGAAGCGAAGCTTAGATCCCGACAAATTTCCTGCCATTTCCGGGAGTCTATTCTTATTTCAAGTATTTTGGTAGTTTACCAAGTAACTATGAAATGAGTACATGAACGAGTATATGAAATGAGTACATGAATGAGTATATGAACGAGTAATACGAATGAGTATATGAAATGAGTGTGAATAAGTACAAGTAAATAAGTATATAGATTGAGCATCTTTATATAATGAAAGTGAATATGGAATTGAAATGTGATATTTGAAAAATCGAATGAATGTGAATGATGATAAGGACGGAGTCCATCAAACGAACCGCTACAATGTGAATTGAATGATATATCTAATGAATCGCCTGACGGGATGCACCGATCGGTATCCGTCACGAAAGCACCCCGAAATTGTCCAACGTCCCATCAAGTGGGATGCACCAATCTACATCCGGCGATGGTACGGTATCGTTAAATGTCCCACGGCGGGATGCGACCGACAAGATCCGCCTTTGATGGCGATATATTGGCGATACCACGGCGTTTCGGAAAACAACCGCATCCGTCATGATGGGAGACCGAATTGTTAAATGTAAAGACATTACGAATGATAATGGCGGCGATTCATTAAACGAATCCGCCGAAATGGAATTGAAGAACAAATGAAATAAACTAAATATCACGAAAGTGTAAATGAGATTTTTGCGTATATGCTAAATCTCATAAATCAATTGTGAAATAACTGTTGGTAATGAAACGCATGTTGCGATATGGTAAATGATTTTTAAAATTGCTTACGCGGAAATGAATAACATGAGTATATGTTGATATAATAGGCAATGGTTTAATGTTAAATGCATGCCAAATAAATTATTGAATAGAATCAGAGAAACTCATTAAGATGAAAATGCTTAGCGTATAGTTTCATTCCATAAAGCACTGGTAAAAGAAAAGAAGCAGATCGGAAGGAGAGTCATAGAGAGTACGACGATAAGTATATACCTGTCATTTGCATATCATTCCTTTTGAACAAGTGGTATTCTTGTAAACAAAGGGTTAACTGAACCCATTTGTATATTTATTCAAATGCATGACGCTTCTGTAAATGTATTTTGTTAAATGTTTAAGGGCTCATCAATTGTACTGGAATTTGTAAATGACATGGGCTCGCCTAAATCGAAACCGCTTCGCAACGAAATGACAAAATAAAATGTTTGATAAGATAAATGAAAGGCTGAGTAAACCCCTGCTCCTGTCGATCCTATTCGGTCGCAACATTTTTGAAAGAAAATTTAATAACACAAAAAATAAAAGAAATAAATCTGGCATCCCTGCTTCTGCCTCTCACCACTGACGGCCTGACCGGGTCCTGGTCGCACAAATTAAAATGTTCATATGGCATTCATTACATATGACATGACACTTACATGCAATGATGTATTACATCAGATATACGAACACCACATGAGTTATGCAGATTGTTGAGATCAAACACCACACTGGGGTGATCGATGAATAGCCCATCGCCGACGCCCATAATATCGCATTTCCGCTGTGCGATATGAAAACTGTGTCGTAAAACTAGCGTTGTTAGACACTCCTTTGTGAATCTTGCTACCGGTTCACACTCCAAATCCGTGAAAGTCCAAAAGTATAGCAAGGCATACGGGCCTCGCGACGAGACTCTTAAATCTCGCCGCTCAAAAGACATGATGAGCTTGTGAAGAAAATGATCATCTGGGAGGTTTAACATCTAATCAGTTTATTATAAACACAGATTTTATTTCAAAGATCACGACAGAACCCATCAATGACTAATTTTATCGCCACACGACATCAGACGTATGCTGAGTCAAAAATACTTGTATGATGCATGAGTGAGTCTCATCTCATTTCATAGCATGCATGTAATTTGAACCAGAATTATATATTTTTACTGAACTGTTGGATGTGAATATGAATTGTCAAATGTGAGCATTGTATGTGCAAATAAATGGAAATAGGCCTCCATATAATTGTCATCGGGCAAAGTGGCCTCACCTTTATACGGAAAACACTAGTATTTACGCTGACAGGCTCTCATTCAGATCACAAGGGTGGGAAGAAAGCTCACTTGTGGCTATAATTCTTTTTTTTGCACAATTTTTTAACAAACTAGGTTTCTGGTACAATTTAAGGTAAAAAGAGTTGTAATTGAACTCATGGATTATTTTTAATTTACCATTTGCTTATATAAATGTGATAAATGGGTCTTGTTGTCAATTTTTTACTTGATAACAACAATTCTGCGCCATTGTGTTATATCAATTCCTGTAATAAGTGCATTGTATAATAGTGCTGGGTTTTTTGGATAGAGCTCCCGTACAAAGGATACTTTCGTCTCGATTTTTTGTTAAATTATGGATCTCAGTAAATGGGACACAACGGTGTGGTATCAAGTTACACGATATCCACAGACATTTCGCGGGTTAATGGGTGATTAACGGACCCTTAGATTTTGGGGTGTCATAGCTTGGCATCGTGAGCATAGGTGCATGCGTATTACCTCGTGGGCTTTGGGGCCGGGCATGGTCTAGACCATCAGATTCATCAGGCATTTCATGTTTTCAGTTTCCAATATGCTGTGATTTGTTATGAATTTATATGCATGGTAAAATGTATATGGAAAAAGAGGAACATTAGATTGTGTTCATAACTCTGGGTTCAAACAAGTGAACTGAACTAATGGTTCAGATGTCGAGGTCTATCATAGTTGACACATGCGCTACTAGTTAGACACAAGGAGAGAAATCTCAAAGTTTAAACTTGATCACCATTTTTCGATATCAAGACTTATCATGACCGACATATGAGATGGCTTAATCGGGAGAAGAGGACATCGAAAGAGGCTAACAACAACCCACTACCACCCACACCAACGAGCCTTCAAAGAGGATATTGGTACTACGATCGCTACCATTGCATTGTGAGGGAAAGATGGTTGCCACCATCACACAAGCTAGTAATCATGTGGGCCAAGGAGGGCTTAACCCCCAGAGGTCTATACAATTCATCCTCCAACCTTCAGGGGAGAAAGGGACCCAATGGTAGCTGATCATTGGTTCCGACAAGTTGACAAGATCTTGGAGGCTATGGAAATCATCTCCGATGCCACTAGGATAAAATTAGCCTCATTCTAGCTAGAGAGTGAATCCCAAGTATGGTGGGATTGGGTCAAAGCCTCAAGGAACTTGGAGGCAATGACATGGGAAGAGTTTTGTGAGCTTTTCATGTGCAAGTACTTCCTGACGTCTACTCGACATGCAAAAGTTTGGGAGTTCCTAGAACTAAAACATGGGATGATGGTTGTGCTCGAATACGTGGCTAAGCCCATCAATTAGCCTGCTTCGTTTGATGATTGCGTGGGCCACAAATATAGCCAAAGTAAGAGAGTTCGAGGATGGTCTGAAATTGTCCATCCGAGGTAAAATTCGCGGGACCTCCCAAAGACATGACTCTGATGGTCAAGACAACTATAGTTATCGAGAGGGAGGTGGACGACGACAAAAGCATCCAGGATGTCAGTGAAAGATAAAGAGGTATGATGCCTAACCTTCTTCTTCTGGGGCCAAGAAGAAGCAGAGGACTTCTACTCCGTAAGGGTTTCAGGGACAGGGCTTAATGAGTCTAAAATTCATCTATTTTTAAGCCGATTTTTCAAGCATATTTCAGACTTAAGAGTCATATTCAATGTAAATTATAACTTACCTAGATTTATGTTTTAAATGGAAGAAAAGAAGGCAACAGAAAAGCAAAAAAAGAAAAAGAGTATTGTGCAAGAAGAGAGCTGCATGTCACACATTTGCTGAAGAATGGTTAAAATATCATCTTCAATGTCGCAACATTGATATCAACCCAATGTCAAGAACACTAAATATAATGTCGACATCGTGTGGAGGTTTGATCAGTTACTTAACGTCGCCACATCACCGCAACATCGTTGAAATAGGTAGAGCATAAATCTTCATCACGCGACATCAAGGATTTACATAGGCTAATGAATATTCTTTCAAGACATCAGAACTCAATGTCACAACATCAGAACACAACTTCAAGAGCAAAGTGACATCAATATTCAATGTTGCAACATTACAAGAGCAATGTCGCGACATCAGAAATGGCTTAGACAAAGAAGATCAGAACTTGCAATGTCGCAACATTGCCACACATTGATATCAAAGCACATAACATCAACTTAATTTCGCGACATCAACTAAAGTGAGTAGAGTTTAAGATTTCAATGTCGCGACATTTCCACGACATCAGGATAAAGCCTCAATGTTGAAGGTATCATGAGAAGAATGTCACGACATCAACAAATGACTTACAAGCAATAAGCCGCGACATCGGGGCAAGCTTCAGAAGAGCAAAACATCGCCAACATTCTCGAAGCATCGAACATAGAATTACCGCAATGTCGCGACATAATATCCGGAGCAATCTAATGTCGCACATTAATGGGGAATAACTAAAATCGAACAACAATGTCGCGACAATAGAATTGATCTATTATACTGCATATAACATCATCCAGACATTGCCACGACATTGCCCAACACCTAAAAATTCTGGGGATCGCCAAAGAGATTTCAATGTCAAAGACGATTCGATCTACTACATAGCAGCTTCGATATCACGACATCATCACGACATCAACAATTAGGGTAGAATTTTTGGGCTTTTCGAAGAATGTGATTTTTGCCTTGTTTTTAGGGCCCAATATCTGAAGCCTATAAATAGAAGGTCCTAGGAACCAGTGCACAACTTTTAGCCGATCTTAGAAATTTTTACGCTTTTGGGAGGAGCCGAAACCTCTTCAGATATATTTTTCCTCATTTTTTTTTTATTTTTGATTTTATTTCATTTTCTGGGGATTAAAATTTTCTTATTTTAGATTAGAGTAGCGGATTCGAATCTGAGATTCCGGAAGGAATGAATGTAAATCAAGCTTCAATTTACGTATGAACTTAATGGAATATGGGAATTTTCCGAATTCATTTTTCGCTTGACAATTTCAATGAATTTGCTCGATCAACTAGTCATTGTCATTTGTAATCCAAGAATGGAAAGCCAAGCTCATTCTAGAAGAATCTTTCGTTAGGATTATGGTTTGCAATATCAATGTTGTTTTCTGGTACGAAACTCTGAGTGATTAACTGGTATTACTTCTACATTGAATGCCCCCGATTATCGCTGTTTGGTACCCAGAAGAGTTGTATCATCGTCACTTCCGTGAACCCTCCGAGTGACACAAAGACGGACTACCCTTTCGAGAGCAAAGAGTAGTCACTGGGAGTAAATTACACCGATAGTATTTGAACTAATGCACTTTAGGATTATTTGATACATCAACTAAGTGAAGTTCTAACCTCACTGCTGTTCCCTCCCGTATAGTAGGAGTGTGTTCCTGAGGAATATGATCCACTTACTGATCTACCAGTTTAATTATGAGAGGTTTCACCTCAATTGGGAGGAATAACTTCAACCTTGTGTTAGCTGAGATTCTAATCAAGGGGAGAGGGAATTCTTGTTTAATTGATGGTTGAGGTACCAATTATTTTGGGAAGGGCTCAGATTAACCTTCGATAAAGGGCACCAATTTCCATCCCAAGAGATGACCGTGAAGTAATCGAGAAGGAAAAATACCAGATTTAAAAGGATTAAACCTACGAGTAGCTGCACTCCACCGATCGTGAGATGAGAATGGTAAGATGGAGAGTGAAATGTGTGGTGTGAGGAGAAATCCCAATGCTACACTAACTTGCTCTTGGACAATTCTAAAGTTCATATTCAACACTTTATATTTTCTTAGGAAACATGAAAATTGATGGTTTTTTAACACTCCATTTCATTCCCGGGGCAGCATTAAATTAACAACTATCTAATCCATGTATTTTAAAATTTCTTATATCTATTCAATTCTCTTTTAGAAAATTCAACATATTTTGGAAATTAGAGGTTCAAATAGTGATTATCTTGAGTAGCGAGGGTAGTTAATCTTTAGATTTTCAAATCAATCATCGTGGGAATGATATCCGACTTAATTTTTCCACTTTGTCCAGATGACTTATGCACTTGCAAAGATTTAGACCAGTTGGTAAATTATTACTACGTAGAAAACATATTTATATATCGAGTTAACAAGTTTTTGCGCCGTTGCCTGGGGATCGCAGTTTTTGCAAGAAATAAGAATGAGTTGATCACATCTTTTATTCTAAACAGCCGAGGCTATTGTGTGGCCAAGGCTACAAGAATCATCCCAAGGTGAGAGACTGTGGCTCCTAGCCACCAGTATAGACATGTTTTTATCACACCACCGACAACGAGATAGATTGCCTCAAAGGTGGATCCTGCAGTTATGGGACACCCTAGTCCCAGTCATCAATGGGACGTTCTTCCTATCCCACCATGGGCCAGTGGGAAGCCGTGATCACCCCGCGGCGCCATGCCCCACCGCCACGATCAAAGGGATGGCTTGGGTACGGGTCGAGGTCGAGCCAAGGCTTCAGCGTTTCGAGACTTCAGACCTAGTGGCATGTCTACGCTGACACACCTCGCATCAGCAGATCGGGCCTCATTCAGGTACATTTCTACTTTCACTTATGGGCAAGATTATCGTCTTTATCGGGCCGCATCAGCGTGTGGAAGATTGGGTTTAAAGGTCAAAAACTCGGGAAGAGTCACTGCATGTGAGGTCTCCCTTAAGAGCCAGTAGCTTTGATCGGTTATGTCGAGGTCAGAAAGCGAGATCTCTGATTCTACTAATCGTGACTCCAGTGGCTACGGATGTCGGTTTGATGTCATCCGATGGACCGGCTGGGATCTACACACCAAGTCGTCATCGATCGTGATCGTAGACTGCTTATCGCTACACACATATGGTAATTGTTTTATGTTTCGTGGATAAGCACGATGTTTTACCCTGCCGGTACGACTCTCTAAATGACACTCCGCTGATAGGTTATTGCAAGCATTAATAATTGAGAACGAGGCGCAGATAAGAGCCGAGTCTACCTCGCTGTGGAGTACGCAGGACATTTTTTCTGGGATGAACTATCTGCGGGATTACTCAAGATAAAAAGGATGTAGACTTCACTATTGAGTTGCACTTGGTACATCTCTTATTTCTATGACTCCGTATAGAATGACGCATGCTGAGTTGCAGGAAATCAATGTCCAATTACAAGAATTGTTGGACAAGGGTTTTGTTAAACCGAGCACTCACCTTAGGGCGCTTCGGTGTTGTTTTCCAAGAAGAAGGACAAGACCCTTCGGCTATGCATAAACTACAAGCAATTGAATATGGTTATTATCAAGAATAGGTACCCTTTGCCAAGGATTGATGATTTATTTGATCAGTTGAGAGGGGCGCGGGTTTATTCCAAGATGTATCTCCTCGCACTGTTTCCAAAATATGGGTTGTGGAGGCGTATATCCCTAAGACAACGCTAGACACGACATATGGCATTTTGAGTTCACAAAGGATGCCCTTCGTATCGGGACGCACGGCTCCAATGGCATTCATGGATCTCATGCAGACAGCGCCCGAGCCTAGCTAGATAAGTTCGCTGGTGGTCTCTTTGTTTATGACATCTCTTATCTACTCTAAGTTTCACGAGGAGCACGAGGTCACTAGATTATTCTCCATGTCTTTAGAGACCATCAACTCGATGCCAAATTCAAGAAGTGTGAATTTCGCTTACCGAGAGGAAATTCGGGACATGGTGTCACTGGGCGTATCCATGACCGAAAAAGGTCGAGGTAATTATGAGTCAGAGAGTTCAAGTCGCTTTCGAGATACGCAGTTCTCGGGATTGACAGAAGACACATGACATCGAGGACTTCTCCCCGATTAGTCAAAGACCTATGATGAGATTAACTTTAGAAGGGAGTGTCAGGTTTGAGGAATGACTTTATGTGAGAAGGCATTCCAAGAGTTAAAGAGGAGGCTTACTTCAACCTTTATTTTGATAGTTCCAGAGTGGGGACAGAGCTACACAATGTAAGACCCGAGAAAATTTCAATTTTCTTAAAAAGCAGAAATCTGCACTTTGAGAAAATCCAAATTTTAGATTCTAGATGACGAGCAACAAACTTCACCGTAGAATCATCTCGCAAAATCTAGCTACCACGTCGATCTCACAATTCCGAGACGACTTCACGCTTTTCGAGGCAATGTAGGCTTAAAATGCAAAACTGCCTGAGAGAAATGTGATGATTGCAGTCACATATTTGGCGTACTATTGTGACACATATTGCAGGACGAGAGATGATGGAAACGACGACCTGTGATAGCGCCATGTCAAAAATCTGTAAAAGTGGATACTTAATGCAGACTATTAAAATCGTTAATGAGAATAGAAGACAAAAGATGAACAAAGGTTCATCTTCTCCAATGAAATGAGCACAAAACGGCAAAGGCTGAAACAAAGGTGCGTAAAGTGTGGGTTTCAGATTTCTGGGAGAGAGAAAGTGTGCCTTCTCTAGATTTTCACTATCTCAGATCGCTTCTGCCGACTTTGTTAAGAAGAGTCGTTTCACGCAGCCGATGCGCACCGATTCGTGGAGTTCCTACAACCCAAAGAGGTAGAGATCTTTCCTACTTGTGTTAATTCGCTAAAGAATATGTAAATGGTTAGGAATGTTCCGAGGCTTGTTTTAGTCGAACTCCTGGGCCTCAAAGCTTGAACCGAAAGTGGAGAAAATTCCTATTTTGAGGTGGTCGCGGGAACAAGAACCCGAGTGGTTTCACCGTCACGGAATGCTGACACGTAAATTTTTGCAGAAACGTAGTTTGTCGAGTGATTCAAATGGAATTGCTCGGGTTTGTTAATTATCCCATGTGAGCTAATTTTTGGTAATTGACGTGTGAATTTGCATAACATGTTTTATGTGATTTAATTATGTTAATATATATGCATGTGGAATATATTAGCATGAATGTGTTGAATCGACATCATGCATTCCATATGCACTAGGAAAATTTGTGAACATAGAGGAGTATGACATGAAATGAAACAAAACGAAAAATGTTTGTGAAATGAATTTCTAATTTTAAGATTTTTCAAGAATTGCTCATAGGACGCTCAAATGTGCATCACTTGATGAGGACCATGACTGCTTTCTGTGAGTTATCGAGCAATTCGCCGAGGGCAGTCCAACATTTACCGATTCTCGTAGTGAGTTTTCTATAGTCAAAAGCTTTTGTTTTCGAAAACTGATTTTACTCGCATTCGACTTAGGCATGTGTGAGGAGCCTGTGAGGACTCTGACACGATTGGTCGTGCAGACATCTTAGCAGTTCATGAAATTGCTTCGAATGTGATTGTTCACTATGCATTCAGACTTAGGTGGAGTAACCCATGTAGGGAATGACCATCGAGCTTTGCTCACCTCACGAGGGATCACCATTTCAGTATATGAGCGATTCCGAAGAGACTTACACCATTAGAGGTCGTTGAAAAGAAAAAGCCGACTGCGGGCTTTGATGTCATGGTACAACGGTATTAGAATGTTGTAATTTATTATATGTCAATTAAGAGTGATTTATTAATCCCACCATGTAAGATAGTTGGTTGATATTTTGTGGGTATTAATACAGCCCAAGTGGCCATTATTTTACTCGCATGTGGACCTGCGGTGGTCATTGTAGTCGGTTGGGATGTTTTCAGACTCAAGTGTAGATCCTCGTACAAAGGAGACTCGCCCGATTTTTATGAGTGGTGGCTCAAGTTACCGCATCCACGAATATTTCTCATGTCAAGGGTTGTCAATCTCCCGAAGCTTTGGGCGCCACACACAATGTATCAGATGCCTTTAAGGACCCGGGACTCGATGTGTTTTGATGCGCTCCGGAGGGTCGCGGCTTGCGGCTCTCGCGCTTAAAGAACCAGGAGCAGTTACCCCATACATAACATAGAGTCGGGCGCCATTGTCTTCGGGCTTTGAAGCTTGGGGCGCCACTATCTCCTACGTGAACGTCGAAAAGTTTTCGACCATAAGAGCCGGAGTATTTGGAAGACTAAGATTCTACTTCAGATTACCATCCCCGGTAAGGCAAATGGTAGTTTGATGCACTCGCCTAAGTCACTTGAGGTTATTAGTTTGCTTCCCCAGAGCGTATGCTCAACACTCAGGATGCTGGGGTCGCACCACAAGGGTCGTGCCTCAGCAGCCTGGGGAGTTTAGTGGCTACGCCTTCCCCACTGTGCAGAGTGGTAGAGTCCCAGGGACAGGACAAGGAGATATTGTTCATTAGGGATCGGGTGTGGTCGGATACATGTGACGAAGGCTGGGCCATTCACACGGATGATAGTCTTTGGTATAAGGGAAGGTTTGTGGTTCCCTAGTTAGTAGATCTGAGAGAGGAGATCCTTAGGGTGTTCCATTGCTCCCGTTTTTCTATGCATCTAGTTGGCATGAAAATGTACCATGATCTTTATCGCTAGTATTACTGGAGTGGGATGAAGAAACACGTTGGGGAGTTTGTTCGTCGATGTCTCACAAGTCGCCAGCAAAGCACAGCACCGAGGCTAGCTGATTACTTCTACTTGAGGTAACCGAGCTGAAAGTAGAGACATCACGATGGATTTAACTGACTCACTTTATCACGAACATCATGAGGCATGGCACTGTGTGATAGTGGACCACTACTTAGTCGACACACACTTTGTGATGCATTTGACCTTCACTCTAGATGAATTCTGCAGGTTGTACATATGGGAGATTGTCCGGTTACATGGAGAACCAATATCTATAGTATCGAAATGGGATCCCAGGTTTACGACTCATTTTTGGAAGAGTTTCCAGGAGACACAGTTGATGATGAGCACTGCATTTCATCCCTGTGATCGACGTCAAATCTGAGAGGACCATCCAGATCTTCTTTAGAGGACATGCTACACTTACGATCCTTTCGATCTCAAGGGTAGCTAGGAAGAGCATTTACCCTAATGGAATTACTTACAACAATAAGACAAAGGAGCATACATATGGCACCCTACGAGGCACTATATGTGGGTATGACCCGCGCCCTTTCATATAACAATTTAATCGTAGTTTTGATAAAACAAAATATACATTCCTTAATTTAAATCAAAGCCTATAACTATTCTCAATAACGATTTATACAAATCGGGACATTCCAATGGTTAAAATACAATTACAAAATATTTATGGAGTTTACTCCCGGGTTGTTCACAATATGTAAAGTACATTTCCATACTTTCAAAAGATATATAAAAAAATGATTCTTATGAAGACTTTTACATCTTTGAGTTCAATGCAAAATAATTACAAAATATCATGAATGAAATGATATGCATGAGACAGAACATTTACTTATACTCCGCTCTGTTTGAAGGTGACTCCGCACCCGACAATTTCGGTCTTGCGACTTTCTATTTGATACCTGTGCGATGATAAAAACAACATGCTAAGCATTTTCATGCTTAATGGTTCTATATAGTTCTCTCTTCCATTTCAGTTTAATACAAATCATGCAATTTTTCTAAACAATGCTTTTTAACCTGACGATCGCTGCAATACAATACATATATTCATTTATACATTCATTTACGTGCTATTGATAATTCCAAATATACCATATGCACAAATCATTCAAACACAAATCATGCATTTCACAATTTTCTTATTATTTCACCTGTCTTAAACGACTTAACTCTTACGCTGGTGGCACAGATAATCTAATCACCGGCATGTCCCGCTGGGTCAGTAGGCAGTATATAATTTTTTTTTTTAACACAGTATGGTCACGCTGGGCTACTGACTAGTTATTAAAAATCATTTCGCGAACACTACTAATACCTGCCCTACTAGGAAGCTACAAATCGGGAAAGACACATCATTACATTCGGCTGCCAAAGATGTTTCATTTGACACTTATTGGCATAGACCAATCTATCCTTAACTCGAATTTAACTGCTAACATCTCATTAAGGGCGCCAAATCATTCTTAGTAATCTTCTACAATAGTGGATATACATTTATATCCAAATACTTGGTTTCCAATACTATGCAATTTTTCATGTGCAATTCATTTCACAATCGCAATAGATCAAATCAATTTAAAACAAATCAATATGAAATTTATCGCAATCCATTTCAATAAATCCACTTATTTCATAATCCTTCAAACATTTTAGAAATAGAGAGAAAGAAGTGGAGAACAAACCAATTCATTCGGCTTAAACGGACAATACGATGCATATTCATATAAAACCTTTTAGATTTATTTTGTCAAACAAATACAAACCAAACAAGGAAGAAGTGTGAAGAACAAACCCAAAAGGTTGTGCCTTCGATTCCTATTCTCGAAATCCCATTCTGGGTCAAGTTTCTTGTCACCAACCCCCTAATCCATCATGTCACTATCAAAGAACAAACTCCAAGAAAAAAAATCGGGCCAGGCATTCTAGGATTTTTGGTTAGGGTTGATGTCTACCCAATACACCTTCACTTGAAAAATTTTCTAGGGACACATGAGACATATTTTTCTCATGCTTCCTTCAATAAAATGATATCTATATGAGTATATTTTCATTAGGAATTGGAATCATCTCATTTGAATAACCTAAACTCAAGTTACGACATTTTAATGGCAAAACCGCCTGCATGCTCAAATTTCACCGCTACTCATCGTTATTCTCAATTTAAGGGGGTCTTAACTCCATAAATTGGTAATGATTCTTCTATCGATTTGAATATATGGTTCTAAGGTTTCTTCTCCAATTGGAATCATCCAACTTGGATTAAATCAACTGCTTGTTCTATCATAATCCATATCTACTTCCCACTTGCAAAGCGTAATCGATTGTTCTTGCACATAGCTTCACTTTGACGGATTTCTAGGAACTTTGGGGTTACAAATTGCATACACTTCCTTGAATAGATTATTTCCCTAGAATTCTAGTTTATCAAGAATTTTGAATCACTTAATTTGGATGAGTGAAACTCAACTTACGGCTAAAACACCACAACCACACCCAAAACAGAGCATACCTATCGCCCACTAAACTCACCTTAAGCTCATATCGGAGCCCCAGAGCTACAATTTGCTCAGTCCTTCTCTATAAATGTATATCTATAGCTCATATGGTTCTTTACCACTCCTGAATAACTGAATTTGGATGATTATAACTTTCTAACTTATAGAAATAAAAACAAAACATGGGTTTTGGAAATTTTTGATAAAAGAACTCCTTGGGAAACCCCATCATTTTTATACAAAAATTTCTCAAACCAATCCTAACCAAAAAGCACCTTGAAACTTAACCCAAAGCAACTTCAAAATTGATCTACAACCAATCAAAATCATTTACAAGGTTAGGGTTTTTCCCCAAATCCAAAATCATCAAAGAAGAGTTGGGGGTTGGCTTTACCTAAATTTCTCTTCAAATCTTCTTCCTTCTTGCTTGAACAAAGATAGATTCAAGATTGAGAGAAACGTTTTTCACCAAAATTACTTCTTTCCAAGCCCTACTTTCTCCCTCAGTCTTCTTATAAAAACAACTAAATGGGCATTCCAAAGCACTAATTTTGGTTTTATTCTCACGTGATGTGTAATGCCAAGTTCGCTAGCACATTAATTGGTTTTTTCTCATTTTTCTCATTTCAAAGCCTCATTTCACTTTCTCATTTCCACTTCGTCATTTCATTTATAATGATACTACATTAGTCATTTATGACCCTTAGGTCCCTCATTCGACATTTTTACCAAATTATCGCTCCGTTAAATTTTCTGGTTTTTTATCATCATTATTATTATTATTATTATTATTATTTGTTTTTACTGACTTAATGCCAAAAAATACAATTTATTTTATTTTTAAGTACCATAAACATAAGTTATCAAACTCATAGGTATTGTACACAAGCAATATAGAGGCCTTGTCGATTCTAGATTGGACGGCGCGGGAGAGAGAACCTTACGAGTCTCGGATTTGCCAGGACACAAAAAAGGTGGAATTGAACTAAGCATTTTTCACGACTCGCAGCTCTGGGTGAAAGAGCTTATGCCGACAGACTCGCAGCCGACTCTAGATTCAGGTGGGTGATCATGTCTTTTCAAGGCGACGCCTGGCCGAGGAGCGGCCGATTCATCAGGTTCGGAAAGCTAATCGCTAAGATTTCCATTCGCCCTCTGGGCTGGGTACCGAGATGGTAGGTGTGGATTGCTTTGCCTATTGATCGCATCGCCAAACTGGCCTGGGTGAACATGCGGTATTTACGTTCCATGGTCCCGAAGTACACTAAAAACTGGCCTCTACGTGGGTGGATCGCGAGCTTATTGTTGATGCGCATGGAACTGAGGAGGGACCGTACGTATCATGGATAATGGAATGTGCTTCAGGAGACAAGACCGTGGAGGTTAGTGAAGGTGTTGCGGGCAAAGACCGAGGAGTGGATGAGGTAACATGGGAACACGAAGACACTATACGTATTAATTATCCTTTCTTATTTGAGGATGAAGGTATGTTTTTTTTTTTGTTATTTAATATTAAATAACTTGTAGCATATGCATGTGATTGTATGTGTTGTGTGTGTGAATTTCGGGGACAAAATTATTTTAAGGGGGGAAAAATGTAAAACCCGGGCAAATTTGAATTTTTTTCGAAAAAGAGCAAAACTGCAAATCACGCTACAATACAAGTCAGCAGACCTTTAAATTTTCTAGGATCTCACGATGAACAGACCACAATCGATTGGTCTCGCAAAATCTAGTTACCTAGACGAATTTTATTGAATTCTAAGATAGTCGGATTTTTTACGATTTTCGGGCCAATGGGTGTCTGGTGGACCCCAAAAACAGGATTTTTAACAAAAATCTTGAAAGTGGAAAATAATTTAAATAAAATTCATATAAAATAATTTGAACTTAGACCGTAACGAAATAAATCATTCAAGAACTGACCTAGACAGTCGTATGACATGTGGCACGACATAAGACAACCACTTAAACATTTAATTAGATGCTTGGGGGACAAGATATCCCATTTTCTTCCTGTTTTTTACATGAGAGAGAGGAAGAGGAAGAGAAGTCGAAGACTTCTTTCGACGATCCACGAAGTTTTGTTGGTCGGAATTCGTTTAGACAAGAACTAAAGTTCATCGTCTCGAAGAGGGCTACACATGTGTACCAAAAAGGAGGGATTTCACCGAATATCCAAAGGAGGAGATTTGGGGAAATCAAAGTTTTCGGGTTAAGGAGGTGTTCTTGAGACCTCCTACATTTTTACTATGCTTCAAGAGGTATGAATTCTTCCTACTTTGGTTTATTTCCACCCTTTGGGCTGTTTTAAGGGAGTTTGAGCCAGATTGAGCAAGCCTAAGGGGTCGCTCGTTGTTTCGGGACGACTTACGGCCCTTTACTGGCCTATTGTAGCAAACATTTTGTGAATTGATTTGTAGTTGTTTATAATAGTTCAAGTATTATTTTTTTATGGATTATTTGGATTAAAATATGGTTATGGTTGTTAAGGGGCTATTTCGGATCGTTTAAAACCGCTTATGGTTGTTTTTATATTGCTATGGCTCGCCAGAGCGTTTGTGATTGTTTGTGGAATGTCCAAAAATTGTTTTTAGTTGTTGATGAAAAGAAAAACTGACCGCATGGGCTTGAAATAATCATATGTCACTTTAAAGGCCTATTTCCTTTAAGTTTTATGCCCGCTTTATGGGTCAGTTGGGTGTTTTGTAAGTATTTTTACATGCCACACTTTTCCTTAAGGGTTAAGTGTGTTATTGCTTGATTTTTTGACAACATGCTTAGTTGTTGTTGTTTGATAAAATGTTAATATATGTATTTTAATGTATTGACATTGGTGTGAGTGTTTAATCGAGATATATGCATGTGGGATATAATCTTTCGTCCATGATGCATGGCGAATTGTGGCGAATTAAAATGTCCATATGATATTATCTATTACATATGTGACATGGCATTGACATGCAATGGTGCATTACATTGCATATATTAATTTACATCGTATTTGGCGATGTGAGTGTATTGCTGAGACCAAACACCACAATTGGCACGATGAGTGGGTTTCTGCACCGCCACTTAAGTCCAACAGAGTCACATGGTTGTATGACATGGAAAAACTTGTGTTGAGTTATAGCAAGAAGGGTTAGACACTCCCTCGAGTGAAAGACCAAGTACTGCTCCGCGCACTCCAACGGTGAAAGTCTAAAAACAGTAAGGTGGGCCCTACAGTTGAAACTCCGAAAATCCTCCTCCGAAAAGACATGAGCTGTATATAAAGTGATCATTCGAGGTTTAATGATCCAAACAAGTTTCAGTTCTATAAACACAGATTCTTATTTAAAAGGATCATTGGATGTAAACCATCAATGATGCGGGATTTTATCGCCACATCGGTTACCGCATCAGTGGGTGGTAGCCTGCGAAAGTCTTCGTACGGTGCATGAGTGAGTCTCATCTCGTTTCATAACATGACATGTAGAATTCCAACCTAGAATTGCATATTCTTACTTGGATTTTTTGATGTGAATATGAATTGTCAAATGTGAGCATTGCACATGTAGTTAGGTGGGGAGTATCTTCTGTAGGAATTACTCTATCAAGGTGGCTCACCCTATACCTAGAAAAACATTTCAAAGCGTAGATATACGTTTAGGCGCTCTATTCAAGACCGTAAGGGTGAAAAAATCCGACTTGTGGCTTTTATAATTCTTTTTGTAAACTTTTTGGAACAAACTAGTTTTTTGCATGTACCTTTATGTAAAAGAATTGTAATTGAACTCATATGTATTTTTTTTTTAATATAGTCTTATATGTTTTTATATGAATGTGATAAATGGCCTTGCAAATGTAATTTTTACTCATAAATGGACCCTATGGCCATCAGTTATATCTGGGCCCTTGGATGGGCCATGTTATCAGATATTACGTAGTCGGGGTTTTGGATAGAGCTCCCTATACAAAGGATACTTTGTCCAATTTTTTGTTAAATTATGGATCTCAGTAAATGGGACACAAATCTTGTAGTATCGAAGTCACACATCATCAACGGGTCTCGTAGTTAATTGAGATCAACCCACCTCCTGATTTCAGGCATCACATCCCATGTCTCCACCCCTCTGCTCCCCATTATTTTCTTATTCAACACTAGTTGTCCACCACATGGCATAATCCAAGAACTCTATGGCAACAAGCTTCACCTTCTTATTTTTGGAATAATTGTGACAATAAAAAACCAACTCCACATTTTTCTCCCACTCAAGATATGCCTCAGGGTCATTCTTTCCTTGGTACGATGGAATCTTCATCTTAATGCTACACAAATTATTATCTTTCCGATTCCTAACTTCTTTAAGTCTTCATCCATACCTCCTAACACTAACAACCGAATCATGATCAATCTCATTCTCAAAACCATCCCCTTCAAACTCTTCTTCTTCTAACCACACCCCTCTTCTTGGTAGCTTCTATCTTCTACGTCATGCTGGAGGGTTTCGTGGCTTCTCCAACCTTTGCTCTACTCTCTCATGGAATTGCTCCAACTCAGCCCTAGACATTCTCTTTACTTCGTTAGTTAAGGCTCCATAATGAACTTCGAGTCAATTCCTCCCGTCACACCTTCAGATGTGTCGTTGTTTGACATATTGCTGCAAAACAAGGTTAGACAAAAAAAAGGACCTCACAAATCACTCCTCCACATGTTTTCACTAAAAAAATGATTCACTTAGTTCACTCATATTTTCACACAAAATTTATTTGGCTTTTACTCACTCTAATGTCCTTACACTCTTGCCTTTTTTCCACTCACAACTATCAAAGGGCAGGTTTGTGGTGTTAACCAAAATCAAGCCTTATTAAAGCAACAAAGGTTAGGGTCACTAACAAAATGATCTACAAAATTCTTAGTTTTTACTGATTTTTTTATTACTATGTTAGTGACTTGACTTTACAGCAACTAGGATGATATTAAACTTATAGGCCAAAAAAAAAAAAAAAAAAATTTACTTGGCCTCTGGCCTACCGGATCCTTTTCCTTTCCCTTCTTTTCCTTTCTTTTCCTTTTTTCTTTCTTTTCCTTTTCCTTTTCCGTTCTCCTTTATTTTTTTGTAACTTGGGATGCACGGTTCAATATAAGGGAAGGTAGAAATTATATTAGATGAAGAATGAGGAATGAATCGACGGAGCATAAATTAGGTTGTGAATGGAATTGGGAATCAATTTAGGGTTGAACGTGATGAAAGTGGTGACTAGGTTGAGTTCGGACAAAATCATAAAAGATAGGCAAACCAGAAAAATAGAACTTGTTGCTTTGATATCAAATGATACGAACTACGCCAACTTGTGATGAGACTCGTGATCAAATTAATCTTGGAAGAACCGCTCTAGTCTTCGGCTTGGATGGATGACCTCGACCCGTTTCTTATAGCAAAGCAAGAACCTTAGTATAAGAAGACGCCACAATCGATGATGGAGATTCGATTAATAAGTCTTTAATGAACGCCTACGTATCAACCGGGAGCAATTCAAAAATTATTTTAAGAACTAAAGAGGAATTTAACTCTCAATTTTTATGAATGATGATCTCCATGAATTAGGATAAAATGCCTATAAATAGGCCAAAAACAAGAAGAACAAACAATTTTGGCCACAAAGGAAAGAAAAATATTTGGCCAAAATAAGAAAGGTAGGTAACTTATTTTCCTAAACTACTCACACCCTAAATAGTCATAAGGAAAGGAAACTAGATAATTTAGGACAAAACTTGGTAATCAAGCCACAAAATCAGCAGCAAATCAACATCAAATTAGCATCAAATCAACAATAAATCAACAAGAACAACACTGTACCGCACGGTAGACCTGGCGTAACTCCGCACCCACCTGCCATCGCTGCTCGGCACTGGTATCTGACTTAACGATATCTTTGAATAGTATTATTGTGAGGATTTGAACTGATGCTGAATACTGCACACATCGTGGATTCGGTGGATCCACACTCCATTATCGCGGCTCGACGATTTATTTCTATATGAGAAGAACAGATATGTTCATCATGCCTAGCTCATGTGGTAGAGCGTTTAACGTTTCACATAGTGAAGGGGGTCCTGAGTTCGAGTCACAGTGGGGATAGTTTATTAATTTGTAACTGAAGGGTTTAACTTTAAAAAAAAAAAAAACAGATGAATCTAACATTTTGTCGCTTCACACCCCTCCATGAACTCGGGCCATTTTCCTTTTGCCTCTGTTTTTATAGTTAATTGAAAGATGAATCTACTTATCATGCATAGCTCATGTGGTAGAGTGTTTAATGTTTCACATAATGAAGGGGGTCTCGAGTTCGAGTCAGAGCGCGATAATTTATTACTCAGAATCAAGCGTTTTAACTTCTAAAAAAAAAAGAACCTGACAATTTTTTTAAGAAAAAAATAATTTTATTTATTCAAACTAGTTATAAATAGATCAAAATATAGAATCAATATCACTAAAAATCATAAAGGATGATACAACATCCAGGTTAATAGCATAATGAATCGCTCAAAAGATGTTTTCTAAAATATTTTAGTTTTTTTCTTTTTAATGATCAAATTATAAATACGGCATGAATTTCAGCAACTCAATTTGGTTTTTTATTAATTTATATTCTTATCCAATTGTAATACCAATAGGTCAATTGTCATTAGAACTTTTGGATGTTTTCTATCTTAACTTCTAGAAAGTTTTGTTTCCTTTCATTTGGTAAATTTTGTTTAGGTATTATTGTATTTTTCAATTTATTAGATATAACCATTTTACTTTTGGTTTCTATCTTTTCCTAATTACCATCTTCTTAACACTCATATATTTTCTTAACTCCCTCCAACTAATTACCTTGTCTCATTACTCTATCTCTATCAATTTATGTTTCAATTTGCATGTATTACTATCTCTACAAGATATGTTAACTACCTAGTACAACAATGATGAGAAATATTTTTGATTAAGTCTTTAATTAAGATACAAGGGACATAATAATAAGATTCAAGTCACATTTTAAAAAGAGTTAATAATTGGGAAAGAGATCGAGATGAGAAGATGGCTTCACAACGAGGCCTAGATGCAATAAAATTGAAGAAGTCGAGTCTTGGACGCTCCTCCATGGCTTGAAATTGGCTTGGGAAAGAGGTATCAGAAGATTAATAGTTGAGACAAACTCCTCAACGATGTACAAGTGAATAAAAGAGTTGGAAGAAATCGAAAATCTCTATACACTTGAGTAACCACCCCCCTTCCTCTTGTTTCAAAAAAAAAAACTATAATTCATTTAAATCAAATTTGTTATGAACCTTAGGGTCTTAAGACCTTGTAAACAACACGGTAGAAAAACAAAAGATCGCCATAAAAAAATAAAACGTAACGGTTAGACGAATGATTCTCGAATAACAAAATAATAAACTATAAGTAACAATAACTTAACATGTCTTAACCAAACTCAAAACCCTTTCATTAATTGAATGATCCCTAATCAATCAAAGCACAATCTCAATCTTTGAATTTCACATTGTTAAAAACATAACTAAAAATTATCATCCATCTTAAAACCACTTTCGAATCAAACCTAACATCCTAAAAATTATCAATGATGAATAACTATGATTTAAATAAATTTAGTAAAATACTTTAATATTTAGAATAAATGAATGTGAATTAATAGTTATCTCTTAAGAAGAAAAATGTTAAAATTCTATAATCACTTCAATTTTTGAATAAACATGCTACTTTTTGTATTGAATATTTCATAACAATATTTAAAAATGAGAAAGAAAGAAAAAATATGTTTGTATCTTTACCTTAGTCAATCATATTCTTTACTTAGTAGTTAACCAAGTAGGTAGTGTTACAAACATGTTAGATATGTTATGAAATGTTAAATTCATTGACTAGGCATCTATACCAATTTTTTAACATATACAAACATGCTTCATACATTATGTAATTGATTGTATTTACTTATCAATTGTTTGACTTATTTTTTATCAATTAAATACTTTTAATGAGACTTAACCATAATCAATCATCCTTACAAACTCTAAATCAACTAATATGCAACTAACATAATATTACCCAAAAAATACACATATGTTATCGTGTTGTAGAATTAGACACTAGTTTCTAATTCTACATTACTAACATTTATTATAACTGCATAAGCTTTGATACACAAGAATATCAATTTAAGAATACAAAGATAAAAGAAATCAACATAAACAGATGAGAGAAAATCTTTTCATTATTCTTAAAAACACAGAGCACAAGATTAAAGTATCTACGTATCACGACGATTAAAAAAAATCACGAAATCACAAAACCCTAGGATAATACCGAGTAAATACTTCAACAATACTCCAAATCCTAAAATCCTTACATTTTTGCACACACCAAATCTCTCTACGTATACCAAGTTTCATTTTCCCAACTGATATAGCAATATAGAAATACAAAGCCTAATGAAGATGACACCTCTTAATGATTGATTATATAGCAACTGAGCTTTGTTTTTCCTAGATACTATGCCTTAATATATTATAACTCTAGCCAATAAAAAGAAAAGATCAAGTCATCTCCACTTTGTAATAGTTTAGATTTGCCCTCAAAGGTTGACTTACGGAATTTAAATGCTAGCTTAGAGTTATCATTTAATATATATAACCTATTCAACTCTAGTGGGATTCAAAGTCCAGTTTAAGAGATCAAAATTATAGCAAGTAAAGGTTTTTACTTTGCAATGATCTTAAGGATTTCATGGTCGATGGTCAATCACTATCAATTTGAGCCCTATAAAGCAAAAATTACATTTGAAACTTGTTTTTCTTCTTCTAAATTATGATTTTTATTTACCATTAATTTAATAAAATTGATCATGATTCATATCTCAACTTTTAAGTCTTATAGATTTGTCTTAGAATGGATAATGACATAGAATCAACCAAATTAACTAGTGATCAAGGGTAAGTCAAGGAACCTACTTAGCCCCTTTTGAAGCCAAGGAAATCAAGGAGGCCTTCTACTCCATGCATCCCGACAAATCACTCGATCCAGACGGAATGAACCGAAGGTTCTTCCAAGATTTTTGGAATGTAGTAGGAAATCAAGTAACTGTAGCCTATTTAACTTTCCTAAATACTTGTCACATTCCTGTAGAACTGAATTGAACATCCATAGTGTTGATCCCAAAGAAAGGAAATTAAGAGAAAGTCACAAATTTAAGGCCCATTTCCCTATGTAATGTAATGGACAAGGTATCATCCCTTCAATAATTTTCGAGTCTGAGAGTGCTTTCATTCCTGGAAAACTCATCACAAATAACGTGACGATAGCGTTTGAGATATGCCATTATATCAAGAAACAGTGTTAGGGTAAGTCAGGAACAACAACTTTGAAACTAGACATCTCAAAGGCATATGACAGAATAGAATGAGGTTTCTTACAAAATATGTTGGTAAAACCAGGCTTCCATAAAAATTGGGCGGAGTTGATCAGTGTGCGAGTACAATCTCCTATAACATTCACTATAATGGAGGAGGTTGGGGCCGATTAATCCGGAAAGGTTTAAGGCAAGGAGACCATTTTTTCCTACATATTCATAATTTGTGCGAAGGCCTCTCTTGGAACTTCATTGTATTGGAGGCTAGCTAGGGGACGATCTTTAAATTATTTGTAAAATCAAAGTATTTGTTGATAAAAGCGATTGATAAATAATCAAAAGAGATAATAAATATGTGCAAAATAATAAGCTTTATTGAAACAATGAAATATATTAATTTGTGTCTTAGGAGTGAAAAATACTTGACATAGATCTAGAATTGTTGGGTGCCATTAGTCACGAAATACATAGGGATGAAATAAAAAAGGTTAGGGTTGAAGATAGTTATTTCGCTACCATGAAATTAGTAATTCTACTTGCTTGCTTTGTAAGATTACAGGCTCTGTTACTTAAATATATAGAGTACAAGGGAATAATTGAGAGCTTTGTCCAAATAAGAGCACTAAAAACATGGGAGAAAATAGAAATCATGAGTTCATAGATAGTTAATATTAAACCATCCCATAAATGACTCATAATTAACATGCACAATTATACAATTAAAATTGTAATATGATTATGCTTAGTCTATAATTAATAAATTAATCTAACATTCTCCCACTTGGACGGTATAATCATAACTCAAATTTTTTTTTTCAATAAATTTACATAGCCATAACCAATCATATACAATTAACGCACCGAGAGGATGCATAAAATGTACATAATTAGGCGTTACTAATCAACATCATAACTCAAATGCTTCAACAAGAGACTGACATAGTCATAACCAATCATATACAATTAATACACCGGGAAGATGCATAAATCGTACATATTTAGGCGCTACTAATCTAGAAGCATTTCAATGACAAAAGTATTGATTCGATATAAAGAAAAAACATAATTCCTTCATTCATCCGGTCAAAATGACACAAAATCATAATATAATGACAAACGTCAAAATGTGCATGTAATAATGAAAAAACATGAGTTTTCCTTACAAAATACATGAAAAGGCAAAACTCCCACTAAAACAAAGAGTCTAAGCTCATAACAATCCCATGCGAGTGACGTGTTCTTGAAGCCTTGTGAGCCGTAAGCCCTTTGGTTGATGAGGTGCGTCAACCAGGCTAGTCATAGGCGTGTGCTCAACTGAAATGAGGGACTTTGCAACTTTCTCTTTAACAAAAAAGAATTTCACATTAATGTGCTTGGAGCGAGAAGTGCTCCTAGTGTTCCTAAAGAAAGATATAACTGCAGAATTATCACAGAACAATTTCAATGGTCTAGAAATGGAGTGAACAACCTCGAAGATGAAATGAGGATTCTCTTGACCACATTGCAGGACAAGTAGCCCTCATAACACGTCACATACTCTACCTCCATAGTAGAAGAAGTTGTAAGTGTGTGCTTGACACTTTTCCACAAAACAACTCCAACAGCCATCATAAAGATATAACCAGAAGTGGACTTTTTATCATCCACGCAGCCTAAGTATTAGAAAAGAAAAATAGCCAGATCTTATAAAGTAATTCAAATTACAAGTAATTGATTAGAATCATGATTTAGAAATGAACATGAATCTCTACTAAGTGAAAAGTATGGTTAGAGGAGGAATCCAAACTATACTACCTTGCCTCTTGACAAATTCAAACTCCAACTCAGGAGAAAATAGAATTAGATTATGATGCAGGAATTAATAATTTCATAGCAGTGAAATCCCAGTGTCTACTTCCAACAATAATCTGGTTCAATCCAGTTTATATTTAGGATTTAAATTTTTCCCTTAATTTTAAATGTAGGATTCTAGTTATTAAATTTCTTATTAGGTTATAAATTTTTCTCTATACGAAATGGGCGATTCAATATTGTAGGCAGTAGTTAAGGGTAGTGAAATTTAAAATTCACTGATCTTTGTGGGAACGATATCCAGGACTTATTGATCCACTTTATTACTTATACAAGCACATTACATTTAGGGTTTCTGGGCCAATTAAATCTTTGTGAGTGATTTCGGTGATAAAATTATTCTTCTTCTGAGCATATGCCAGTTATATTTGGTTTTAACAAGTTTTGGTGCCATTGTCGGGGACTAAGTAATAGTCCTTGGGCAGTAGTGTCAAAGATTTGTATACATGCAAAATGGTTTTAACAAGTTTTTGTCACCGTTGCTGGGGATTTTAGTCAGTCTATATTTATAATCCTTTGGTGGTAATGTCGTAAATTTGTATATATCATTTGGTCTTAACAATAAGGAATTTGATATCCCTAAGTACTCTTAATGTAAAAGGGTACAAAATGGCGGTGAGTTGAGTTAAAGATTAGTAAAGGAGCCCTAGTTGTGATGAAGGGTCATCAAAAGACAATCATGTTATATGTTCTGCAAGGTTCCACTATTACACGAGATGTTGTTGTTGCATCTCGTTCATTGTCAGAGGATGATATTACTAAGCTTTGGCACATTAGTGAAAGCGATTGTAAGCGAGTTGAAGGCGAAGGACTCTGATGGCGAAACAAGTAAGTTACAATTTTATGAGCACTACGTTTTTGAGAAACGGAAGCGAGTTAGATTCTCTTTAGGCATTCATAAGTCAACGGGGTCGCTTGACTATCTACATTCAGACCTCTGGGGACATGCAAAAGTGTCTTCTATGGGAGGTACTACTTATATGTTGACTATCATTGATGATTTCTCAAGTAAGGTATTGGCATTCTTCTTGAAATAGAAAATTGATATGTTTTCAACATTCAAGGATATAAAGACAATGATTAGAGTAAGCGGGGCGGGTGAAGTGTCTTCGCATTGATAAATGGGTTAGGTTTTGTTCTGATGAGTTTAACACTTTTTGCAGAGAGGAATTGTTAGACATCGTACGAGTTCATCATACTCCGCAGCGGATTGGTGTGGCGGAGCGTATGAATAGGACTTTGATGGAAAGGTCAAATGTACTCTCAATGTGATCTTCGAAGTCTTTGTTGAAAACCATGTCACGTGACCAGCCTAGGCGGAAGAAGGGCTTGCGACGCAGGCTGGGATTCCTTTACCTGAGTTACTGACATTAGTGGGCCCATTTCAAAATATAACTGAATGTATCAGAATATAACTGAAGTATCAGAATATAACTTAAACTTATTCTATAAGGAAATAAACCTTTTAACAATATCACCATAATGGTGTTCATAATGTCCTATACAAATATCCGAGTCCCATTGACTTATACATATACAAGTCCTATGATGAAAAAAAAAACTTTATATGTACATATTCAAAATCAGAGGTAGCGACCTATAGATGTTGACTCCTATTCTTTGTGTTGGCCACTCTGTGGTATGCGGCTGAGATGTCCTTGTTGAATCACCTACACGGATGAAACACGTACTAAACATAGCTTAGTGGGGAAACATATAACATATATGACCACTAGTAGTGGTCTCGGTAATGATATCTGATTAACCGCGATTCCTATTTGCATTAATTTGTTCATATATCCAACTACTTGTACATTATGTCATTTATTAGAGTTATCACGTTCATTCTTCATAATACTTTGCAATTCAAATCATTTTACTGTACTTTTAATTTTACTGTAGCTATATCACATTTTGCAATTCAAATCATTGTTTTCATGTTACATGGTTTTTATAACCATTTCAATCATTTTATCTCATCTTGTGTCTTGCCTGCATATTCCAAGAAGTGGATATGGGTATAAACTGTATGTACAAGGTATCATTACCGTACGACAAAGGATCCTCGCATCGTATTGACTCAAACGAGTCAACTATATCATTTAATTCCCATTGTGGCATGTCTATTTATCCATCTACCCGGGGACATATGCAGACAATCAATCTTATTACATTTTTATTCGTGTTCAAGCTATGCACATCTCATATACATGGATAATGTCAATCACATGAGATACTTTCAGACAATATTCTTTTATACATATACTATAACTGTTAATTTTATCATAACCTGTATGATCATGTTCTCAATATTGCTCGTATTTCTATTCATGTAATCATATTTTATATAGCAATCACTTTTATAATTCTTTTACAATTTTATTTATTCACTTGAATCTCTTTATACCAAAAATATTTCCTACAAACGTAGCCCATTTGTGACTCCGACATGGGTACAACGGGTTCAAATTTGAATACAATTATTTTAAGGTAATTTTTTCTCCTAGAAGTATAGTTTACCCAGAAATTTGAATCACTTAATTTGGATGAGTGATGGCCAAGTTATGGCCTAAACACTAAAATCGTACTCCAAACAGATGAAAAACTCCGCTCTCGAAAACATACCATTTTCGACGAATTTTCTGGGTCCAATGGGGTCCATATTTGAATACACTTATTTCAAGGAGATTTGTTCTCCTAGAAGTCTAATTTATCTAGAAATTCGGAATAACCTACTTGATGAGTGATAAGCTGCTATGGCAAAAAAACGTGGGTTTTTGAAACATTTTGACAGCATCTCCCTTAAAACCCCAACATTTTCTTTATACAAGCATTTTTCAATTAAGGACCACAACCAACTCAAACACCCATATAACTGAGCTAAGACCAACAACCATCATTATTAGGTAAAGTTAGGTTTTCCCCAAACCCAAACATCATCAAAAAGGGTTTTAGGTTTAGTTTCCATACTCGATCTTTTTTTCTTTTTCTTTCTATTTTCTTCATTCTTCTTCTTGATCACCAAAATCCTTGATCACATGGAGAAAAATCACCAACTCTTCTCTTCTTCTCTCAACCGTAACCTTAAGCTCTCAAACCCCAAGGAGAAATGTTCCTTTACAAGACAAAATTTGGTCTTATCTCCTATTCTTTCATAAGGTCATGTTCGCTTCACATTTTTGTTAAGTTTTCCATTTTTTCGCATTAAAGTCCTCCTTTCTCTTTCATTTACACTTTATTTAACAAACATTCTACAATGGCATATAAACTGCCTCTTATGACCCTTGAGTCCTTTAATGTGACATTTTATTATTTTAACCTCGACTCAGATATCCCGATTTTATCATTTTTCGTCTAAAGAATATAAATTCCGAAAAAAAATACAATTTAAACTTATTTTATACCCTAACAGCCTTAAACATGTTATAAAATTGTTAGGGTATATTTTGGGGTGTTACAAACCATGTCCACTGCATGTTATTTGATCAACTGTTCTCCCTCAGTTGCTATAGAGAAGAAGACTCCTCAAGAGGTATGATCCGATAAATTCTTACTTATCTCGTATTTGAAATTTTAGATGCCTTGCATATGCCCATGTCGACATAATACAGGGAAGTTAGAACCTGTGATCAACGGGGCGTATATTTCTTGGTTACAAAACTGTGCGAAAGGTTATAAATCAGGGTGTATGGAAATCAGAAATTGGTAATAGCGTGAGATGTGATTTTTGATGAGACCTATGATCTTATTGCCCTAAAGCCTCTAGTGTTGAGACCGTGTAGAGAGTTGATAAACATGTGGAGTTTCAGACTGGTTTGGTTCCTAATTCAGATGAGCGGAGTGTTCCTATAGCTTTAGTTCTAGTGGACCAGTGCAACAATATTCTATTGTTAGAGATAGAGAGAGAGGGACTATTAAGCCACCATAGAAATATGGTGAAGCTGATTCGGTTGTATATGCCTTGAGTGTAGCGCATAATATCGAGTCCATGGAAGAGCCATCCACTTATGAAGAGGCAATAAGTCAGTAGCTGGATTCGTAGGGCAGATGATTGCTATGCAAGAAGAGATGGAGTCCTTTCATAAAACGATTACCGGACATGGTGAGTGCTACCTAAAGGGAAGAAAGTCATTCGGTGCAAATGGGTGTTCAAGAAGAAAGAAGGCACACCAGGAGTTGAGAATGCAAGGTATAAGGTAAGACTAGTTTCTAAAGGCTACAATCAGATTCTAGGTGTTGACTTCATAGATGTATTCTCTCCAGTGGTGAAGCATAGCTCAATTAGAGCTTTGCTTGGGATTGTGGCTTTTCATGATTATGAGCTTGAGCAGTTGGATGTGAAGACTTCATTTTTACATAGGGAGCTTGAGAAGGACATCTATATGCAGCAGCCAGAGGGTTTTATAGTTTTAGGTAAGGAGGACTAGGTTTGCCTACTTAAGAGGTCTCTTTATGGTTTGAAATAGTCTCCCAGACAATGGTATAAGAGATTTGGCTCATTCATGATCTCTCATGTTTTAAGAGGAGTAGCTTTGATAGTTGTGTCTACTTCAAATGATGTAATGATGAGTCATCTAAGTATCTACTCTTATATGTTGATGACATGCTAATAGCAGCTAAGAGTAAAGAAGATATAAGAACTGTAAAAACGCAACTTAATAATGAGTTTGAGATGATTTAGGAGCGACTAAGAGATGCTTGGAATGGAATTCGAGGACAAAATTAGTAGGAAGATTATCCTTGAGTCGAGAAAGGATATATATTGAAAAGGTGCTTCCATTAGGTTCCAGCATACGAGAGATGTGAAGCCTATTACTGCTCCACTTGCAGCTCATTTCGGACTTTCATCTGCCTTATGTCCACAATCAGATGAGGAGGTTGACTACATGTCTAGAGTACCATATTCTAGTGTTGTAGGTTCTTTGATGTATGCCAAGGTGTGTTCACGTCCAGATTTGGACTATGCACTCAGTGCAGTCAGTAGGTACATGGCAAAACTGGCAAGGAGCATTGGAAGCAGTTCAGTGGATCATGTGATACTTGTGTGGATCTAGTAGTGTTTGTTTTCAGTTTGGTAGGACTGGAGATGGAGTTATAGGGTATGTGAATCTTGACTGTTGTGAAGCGATGTGTGTGAAATGACAGGTGTGATTTTGCGTTTTGTATCTTGGATATCTCGATAAGAGGAGATCCCTTACAGGATACGTGTTCACCATTGGAGGTTGTATAATATTTGCATAACTCTACATATTACTGATTGGAGCCAATATGTGCTTGAATTACACATATAACATAATATTATACAATATAAAAAACTTAAATGATCCAATTTAAATCAAATTGATTTTAAGGACATAATTACTATTTTGAGCCTAATTCTAGATTTAAGAGATTAAAGGACATAATCAAAAGTCATTATCAAACAAAGAATTATAAGGGGTTAAATATGCATAGATGAGACACTAAACTTGTGAACAATGAAGAGTTTGAGAAAGGACATTAAATATTAGCAATGGATGTTATAGAGTAGGATAGATAGAAAGAAACAATGAGTAAGGGAGGTTGGAAACAAATGCAATCCAATTCGAAAATATAATATGGAATTCTATCTTCCGAATAACACATACCTTGAATTTGATGTAATTTTCAAAGTACTTCTCATTATCTTTTAAAAGCAAACTATATATGGTTTTTAAGCTCAATAGGTTATGAACCTAAAGTTGAAATAAAGTACTTACGGTCATTTGATGAAATTCGCACAAATTTAAAGGATTTTTCCAAATAATTTCAAATTTTAACTTATGATTTCAAAATCCCTTTGAAATGATCGATTTCAAAATCACATGTTGCCACTTTGAGGTTTCATATTCAAACACATGAATTGGATCTTGGGCACTCCACCCATAACAATTGACACCATGAAACTAGAATTTGTGATTTTCTTATATTTTAGTATTTTTTAGGGAATTAGTTTTAAAATAAGTGGCTAATGGAAACATATCATATGTTGGGTTTTTATGGAAACTATAACTCAATTCTTTTAGGTTTTTAGGAAGTTCTTAACTTAGAAAAGTAATGCTGAGAGAGATATTAATCTCTCATCTTGAAATTCCTAATACAGTTTTGGTTTTCTTTTCTTTCTTTTATCTCTCTCTATGTCTTTTTCAATATTTCATTTGATAACTATTAGGAAATATATATGTTTAGTATGAGTTTTTTAGTCATTTTATTTTCCTTCTATGGACTATATATTGTAGCTTATGTTACTCTAATAGATTGAGATGATAGTTTCCACCTCCTTCTCGTTCACCCTTGACTTAATGATATACCTTTAGGAGTGGATGTAGATGTAGTGTGGGAAGTCGTTGCAAGCGTGGGTTCATAAGCATTAACCTAGTTAGCCTAATATGACTTACCAAATTTCACCCAACATTTTTCTAAAAGATGATTTGTCTTCTGAAAATAGTGCAGTTACTATCTCCACCATGACCCCCCCCTTGACCACAACCTCCCCATTAACTATGACCTCTGCCTCTACCATGACCACCATTTGTAGAAGCAAATGTTTCATTGTTCGAGGACATTGGTGAGGATTGAGAAAACATGGTATCAACATTCTGAATACGATAAAATGTTTCAACATTGGTTGGAGAGAATAAGAGTAGTAGGATAAGGGGTCGAGGAGGGGAAGAAAAGGATGGTGTCGATAAGGGTTTTGAGCGTGGCTATTTTCAACGACGGAAATTGTATTTAGAGATGCTTTGATACCATGTCAAATGATAAATATCTTTTTAGTAACCTTGAGAAACCTTGTTAAAAAGTCATTTCTTACTTTTGTTGATGGGTCTAAATCTCATATTGTGGGAGAGGGTAGTGTATCCTTGAATCTTAATTGTATTGTTTCCTCTACTTTCTATATTCCTAACTTCCCAATGAATTTATTGTTTGTTAGTAAATTTACAAAACAACTTAACTGTAAAGTAACTTTTTTCTATTCTATTGTGTATTTTAGGATATGACATATGGGAAGATGATTGGTGGAGGTTATGAAGTTGGAGGAGTCTATGTGTTGACATAGTCACGAGTTCATCCTACTTATGTGCTTTGTGTTGTGTCGTCGACCCGATGACACTATCGTCTCGATCGTACTCTAACCTCTTTGTATTTCGACATCTGGTTTACATTAGTTTCCTCTTGTCCTTTAGAGTGTGAGTCATGTCGATAAACATCATGTTATCTCCTTCCCAACTAGGGTCAATAATGTTAGTACTCAACCCTTTGTTCTTGTTCATTATGATATTTGGGGTTCGATGCGAATTCGTAGTGTTTTAGGATTCCAATATTTTGTCACTTTTGTTGATGATAACTCTCATAAGACTTGGTTGTATTTCTTGAAAGAGAGATCCAAATTTCCATATGTACAAAATGCTTTTATTAGGAAATAAAAACGCAATATGGTTTTTATATTGAAGTGTTTTAGTTTGATAATAGTCTTGAGTATTGTTCATCTACTATTATTGAGTTTTGTGTTTCTCGTAGTATAATTCATTAGACATCTTATATGGTTACACCCTGATAGGTGTGAATCTTGTTAGCATTTACAAAATTTATTGTATGATTTTCATGTATTTTATGCAACATAAATGCTAGATTCGCACTAAAATCTTATAAGAAAGCTCTAATCCCCCATTTGTTTATGTTTTGGAGGATTAAAAGGAAAAATCTTAAGCAAAGTGATGAAGAGTAAGTTAAGAAGTTGTTGATCTGCACCAGAGATTGCTCACCGCGGTAGTGGTTCGCCAAAGCAAAAGGCTTCATGACAAAGCCCAAGCAAGCAAAGACGAAGCCTCGGGTTCGCCGCAATGAAGAGGTTCGCCTCAATGAAGGAAGCATATATCGAGAGGCGACAAGTGAAGCCGCCACGAACAAACCTCTCTGTTACTTGACAAAACGATGGAAATTTGGAGCGACAATATTCGCACATTTTAGCCCATCATTGACCTATTTTCCAAGGCATACACATAGTAGTTCTTTAGACTTGTTTAAGGTTTGGATTTTGAGGGAAAACACCCTCCTTAGGGTTTCTCCTCTCATCTTCTTGAATCACTTTAGGGTTTGTGATTTTGTTCATTTCTATTTGGGATTTGGAGTTGATATTTAAGATTTAGTTCATTAGAGGAGCTCTTGCAGCTTTGGTGTAGAGTTTGAGCTAATTTCTAGATTTAATATTTTTTATATCTCCAAACTCTAATCAATTTAATCAATCTTCGATTATGTTTTATCTTAAATATGATTTTGGATTACTTAGTTTACGTGAGTAGCTAAACTACTAAAATTTGATTGTGAAGTCGATGTTTGGTTTATGTATATTTAATGATGATTTTGTGAATTCATGCTTGTGTGGATGTTAGTTGGTGTAGTTCTTAGGATATTATGGTTTCAACTAATTAATCCATACCGAGAGTTGGGTCTTCGTTCCCCATACTAGGGCATCCTTGGTGATGCTTGGATTGCGTCTTAAAATCTGGTCTTGTGTCTCTTAAGGTATGAATTAGTTAATTGAATTACTAATTAACCTAATCAAAGAAGTCCAAGGAATTAGGAATGCATGTTACTGATGGATTTCATTAGGAGTAGCACCATCTTAGCATTATGTGAGGATCGTATGGACTGAGAGGTGATTGATCTTAACATAGTCCTAGTAGTCCCATTGTATGGATTGAGAGGTGACCAATAGGTTTCCCAAGGAAAGCACTTCCTTATAAAAGTACCATACTTTATGACCTAGTTGGACCGAAAGGAGAATAGGGAATTGGTGGCGTGAGAGGAGACACGAAAGTGTAAACCTTATAATAGTTCTTGGACATTTGATATACGTTCACTCGTCAGTAGCTTAATGAATATAAACCATAAATGCATCAATGGAGACAATCAACCCTGTTATCTTTCCTTGAGTTATATCTCCGATACTATCCTATTCCTTGTGAGTGGACATTTATCACATCCTATTTTGTTTTGCTTAATTTTGTTCTTATTTTAGATTAGAAACCATTCTCCTCGAGCCATCAGTCGACTCGGATAGTGGAAAGGCGACGATGGCCAGGAATTTTCGATCCTCGCTAAAACCACACATTCCATGTGGGATCAATATCTGGACTTTTGGTCCACTATATTACTTATACGACTTGTGTGAAACATGGAAATCGTTACAGTTTTATTGCGATTGCTCGAATTAAGCAGTCTTTGGTAGCTGCATGATTACTTAACACACCACAACAAAATAGGGTTGCTGAGAAGAAAAACAGGCACGTGCTTGATGTTGCTCATACTATTTTGTTGCGTATGATAATTCCTTCTCATTTTTAGGGTGAACTTATTTTAACATCATGTTATCTTATTAATTATCTTCTTTCATCAGTCCTTAATTTAAAACTCCTTATTCTGCCATATACTGTAACACCCCGAAATACACCCTAGTCATTTTTAAACATAATTAAGGTATATTATAAGTGCATTTTGAAATTTTTCGCAATTATTATTATTTTGCTAAGTGAGAAAATTTCGAAACCCAGAATTTGTACAAGATACAAGGGCAAAAATGGAAATTTGTAAAATGAGGACCTAAGTTAGTGTAAATAAGTTCGTATGTCTAAGTGTAAATGGGGTTGAAGTGCAAATAGAAATAAGTATGGGCTATATAGCCATTTGGGAGAACTTAACCCAAATATGGGTTTGGGCCAAAACATGGCCTTAAAGAATAAGTGACTTAAGACCCGTTTGGTCTTCAGAGGCACATTGTGCCAAAAACATTTTTGAGAGCAAGTATGGGAGAAAAGCTAGGGTTTTACAAGAAGAGAAGAAGAAGAGGACGAAGAAGAAGAAGGAGAAGAGGATTTCAGGTATGGATTACTATGGGTTTGTATGGATTGCTATGGTTTTGTGAACATTTGTATGGATTTGTATGGTATGGATTCTTGGATTTTTGATCTAGTTCTTTGTCTAGGGTTTTGCTATGAGAAGTTCTAACCCACCATTACAAGTGTTTGTGGAAGTTGTTGGGTTGGAACTTGGCAAGATATCATATAGATAAGTTTGGAATTAGGAAATTTCTATGGATTGTGAGAATCATGTGAGTTATTGAATTTGGGTGTATGAATATTTGTTGGGAGTTAGGAATCTTATTAATTTCCCCTCTTATGTTTATGTTTAGGTTATGAACCATTTTAGAGTTGTTTTGGGTGGATTCCATGGTGGGTTTTGATGTAGGATGGAATTGAGGAGGTTTATTGAAGAAAAGTGAGTGAGAGATGGCAAAATTTGTCATTTCTGGGTGCAGAACCCGTAATTCGGTGCCGATGCAGGTGTGCGGTACCCATTAGGCCGAGAGGCAAAGTTGTCTTGGAGTGCCCAGTCAAAGTGGTATCGTGCCATTCACCCGAAAGGGTTGGTACCAATACCGATCGGTAGTATGATGCGTTCTTCCCGATAGCGATTTTTGTACCCTTGCATTGTTAAGCCCTGAAATTTGTACCACGAATGATATAGGAACCACAATAAATGACTAATGGGGGTTCAAATAAGAATGAAACTAAGTAAAAAATGCAGATACCTCGTGTAGGCAAAACTTAATGCCCTATGATAATATAAGTAAGTTCTAAACACACATATAATTGTAGGGCTGCCTAAGACGGATATTGAATGACACGACACCTTTGTTACGTGGGCGGGTGCGTTTGAGTAACCGGTACTCTGGAGTTAGTGCGGCGACACTCTGCAGCCGGTGCTTGGCACAGCTAGTGCCCGGCCTCTTTTGATTTAGTGCGACGACCTCCTTGTCGTGCTTGGCACTCACCTTGCTTTGTGCTACGGCACCTCGGTACTGTACAATACCTTCGGGTACTTATTGTGTTGTGTCCTACTCATTCTTATACTTGAGTGCAGGTAATTAAACAGGTTATATGATAAGAGTCGAATAACGAATAAAGTAAAGTAATGTACACATCGTTCACTGCAGAGATGTACCTCACAGATGCCTCTATACAAGTATAAGCTCGGTGGTATCTACGAGATTTTTCTTTGCTGTACAAACCTATCTATAGCCTACGTAGTACTATGGTACCTACGTACAAGTATAAGATCGTAACTCTGAGAGATCTATCCGAATAAGTATAAGTCTCAGCAGGTATAAGTATATGTATGTTTGTTATATGAATTCATGAAAACTATGATATCTCGAAGCATCGTATATCCGTTATCGTTATATGCTTACTGTAAATGAGTATTAGTGCATGTATATATGTATAAGTCATATGTTTCCGACTAAGCGTTAAGCTTAGCACAGGTTTTAATCCGTGTAGGTACAGAGGAGGACGTTCGCGATCTTCCGTATACTGTTGGGCCAACAAACTAGTAAGAGTCCATCACAATAGGTTTTGCGCTCTGATTATGTAAATGTAAATGTATAGTTTTTATATATGTATATGTAAATAGGACTCAGGACTGTATGTATTGACACTGTAAACACCACTATGGTTGTAACGCCCCAAAAATTCCCTAGAATTTTTATAATAAAAATTATTACATATTTCATGTATAATTGAGCCAACTTGTATTTTTCTCTCGGGAATTGTTAGATGAATATTGATTAAATGATTATATAAAATGAGAAATTTATTGAATCCGGAAATAAACCCAAGTGAAAAAGAGAAAATATGGAATTGTAAATGGGACCTATGGTCAATCAGAAATAAGTTTATACGCCTATGAAATTAGAGAAATAAATGAGCAAGGGAAAATAATAGGAGTCTTAAAATGAGGAATAATAGAGAAAACTGGAGGGACCAAAATATAAAAAGAAATAAAGAAAAAGAAGAATAAAAATCAAGGAAAGGGCATGTGGGTATGTGTGAAAGAGGAGGAAGTTTCTCCTTTTAAAATATGATTAAAAAGTGATCCGTAAGAAAAGGAAAAGGGAAAAAGAGGGGATAGAGGAAGGAAAACCATATTTGGGAGGGAGAGTTAGAGAGAGAGGCTCTACCTTCTCTCTAGATTTTTCGACGATCGGACCATAGGTTTTCGCTACAAGAGGAAAGTCCTTCCTCAAAGGGACAAGAGTTGCAAGTAGAGACCTAATCTAGCTTCGACAAACTCCAAGAGGTAGGTCTTCCTACTTTGCTACTCCTAAGGGTTGGGTGGTGGTTATCTTGCCTTTAGAGGAAATGTTTGGTTGTATTTTAAACCATGGGAAGCTGCCACATTGTGGTAGTGCACATTACCCGGACCTTAGAGCTGGTTTTTGGGTAATAAATAAAGGGAATTTGTAGTGAGTCATTCTGGTAAATTGTAGCCACATCAATGAACTTGATGTTAGGCTTTTGAATTTCTTAATTTGACCTCTCAGAGACCGGGTTATGGTCCTTTTCCGAGGTCGCCGCCTTTGGCTAGTCAGGTCAGCACGTCGCCAGTCACGAAATTTAATCTTAGAGCTGATTTTTGGGTAAGAAATAAAGGGAATTTGGTAGTGAGTCCTTCTGGTAAATTGTAATCCACATCAATGAATCCTGATGTTAGATTTTTAATTTCAATTTGGACCCTTTAGACCAAGTTATGGTCCTTTAACATGGTCGCCTCAACCAGCGCATTAGGTCATTTCTACACCAGTTAGCTAGCCGAACCTTAGAGCTGATTTTTGGGTAAGAAATAAAGGGAATTAGGAAGTGAGTTCTTCTGGTATATTGTAGCCAAATCAAAGAAATTGATGTTAGGCTTTTGAATTCCTCAATTTGGACCTCTTTAGACCAAGTTATGGTCCTTTTCGAGGTCGCCACCCGGCCAGTCAACCGTTTAGGGGCTCTGACTACGTATGACCTCCAACTCTGAAGGTCATAACTCTTCGGTCTCGAACTCCGCTGTGGGTGTTCTTGGACTTTTGCGGAAAGAACATTGAGTCGTTAATCCATTCATATGCCTGAGGAGAATAGTGTGGTGCCGACTAAGCTCGACCCGCTTGTGTCGCCTCGTCACGCTCAGGTCGCCGTCTCGCGCCCAGTCAACTCGCCCGCTTGACTACGTATTTACCTCCAACTTCGAAGGTCATAACTCCTTCGTCCGATCTCTGGCTTCGTGTGTTCTTGGACTCTATGGAAAGACCATTGACAAGAATCCATTCATATCCTGGGGAGGATATTAGGTGTCGTGACCGAGGTGTCGCACCGCTTCGCCGTGTCAGTCGCCCTCGGGTTTGACTACGTATGACCTCCAACTCGAAGTGTCGCAACTCATCTGTCTGAACCACGCTGCGTTCTTAGACTCTATGGAAATCCCATTGAATATTGTCCTTTAATGGTTTTGGAATAGGGGCTGACGAGGAAGAAAATCCAAATTGAGATTGAGATTCTGAGAATTGGAATCAAAGTGAAAATCTTTTTGAGTTTGTTCTACCGACTTCTATTCCTCGTTTCAAGTTTTTGCATGCCTGCTCTTCCGACTTATTCTTGTTTTTGTTTTGGTAGTTTACCAACAAATTTGGAAATGATTATACGAGATGAACATATCTTTTGAAATGATATTAAGAGTGCATATGGAATTGAAATGTGATATTTGGAAATGTTTGAAAATCCAATGAATATGAAGGATAGATCGAATTATGGAACGAATCGTCAATTTCACATCTTAAATTGAATCGAGGCACCAATGAATTGCTCGGGCGTGGATTCACGACCGAAGACCAAGCCACGGCGCACTTCAAATTGTCCAATGTCCCACTTCGCTGATGCACCAATCGACATCCGGGCCATGATGGTTCATGGCATTGAAGAATGTCTCACTCGTGGGATGCACCAATGGGCATCCGTTATGATGGCTGTGATGGAATTTGGCGATACCATGTCGGGTGCACCAACCAAGATCCGCTGCGATAGAGAGATCACTGTTAAATGTGTGTTATTATTACCGAATGATAATAAGGACGGGATTCATCAAATGGAATCTGTCAGAAATATGATTTGAATGGTCAAAGTGAAGTATCCAACATTGACGAGTGTAAATGGGATTTTATGTAAACGCTTAAATCTTATAAATTGAATTGTTGCATTGAAATTGCATGTTGTGATATAATAAATGATTGTAAAATGAAAGCAAGCGAAAATGAATAGCATGAGTATATCGATATAATAGGCATGGTTTAATGTTAAATGCATGTCAAGTTAAATTGAATATCGAATAGAACCCGTATAGAACCACTACATAAAAATGCTTAGCGTATAGTTTTATCTATGCTGTGTTTCGAGTAGATTTAGCGAAGACAAGATCGTGAAGCATGGATTATGAGCAAGTTGCAAATAAGATAAGTATACTCCCGCCATATGCATATGCATTTTTGAACATGGATATTTTGTGAACAAAATAGTCAACTCTAAATTAATGTTTGTTTTTGTATATCATTTTTAAAAAGGCATAGAATGCCTTCATTGTAATCGTATTTGTGAAATGTAAAGGTTTACGCCTCCCATTTGAAAAATGCTTCCGTGAATGGAAAACCTTAAAACTAAATGACACAACAAATGTTTTGATAAGATAAATGGAAACGCCGAGTAATCTGCTCTGTTCTAATTCACCCTTCCTGCCGAGCCGATCTGCCAGGGATGACTTTGACAAAGAAAACTTTAATAAAATGTAAAATAAAAAGAATTAAACTAAGGCCCTCGAGGTTCGTCGATTCACCAACCAGTAAGGGCTGTCGTGGCTTTACACCATGTGGTTTATTTGTGCCTTATATATATTTATTCACTATAAGATCAATCTACCCAAATGCCCAGTAAATGCAAGAGTCCCAAAGAGAAGCATGTACTTCCAACTAAAGTGGTCAAAAGACATACCATATATAGTTTATTCTCACTGGATTCCTGGGCTTTTGACGGGGTTTGTTAGAGAAGTCTCTAAAGGCAATCACCTTAACACTTATGTTGTATCGTCTTGAGTGTCTATTAAAGGTACCTTCACTAATTGAATATTCAGACGTCAAATTGATTTAGATCTTTAATCTGATTTAATGAAGTCCACAGGCATAAATACGGCATGAATGAAATCACATGAGATCAGCGATAATAAGATTTTTATCATGTGCTATTATGTTAGTATCTAAATTATCCATATGTTGTAGGGATCAACAAGATCGACATTGTCGATCCTACTTACTAGCATACATGTCATACCTATTAATCAAGCAAAGGAATCTTATAAATTTGTGATCATGAGTTGATTAGAGCTGACATGTGAATGATTACTATGTAGCAGCACATCTGAGACCCCCATGAGACAATCATATGGGATTATCTATTTAAATGTGTAGATGATTATCTCATCATAGTAATGATGCAATGATCCTTTAGACTCGAGCTCATGATATCTGGTCGATTATGTACTTTGACTCCTCGATCCATGTCGCTCGAGGCCGCTGCGATACGTATAACTTGAAGTGTTCGCTGTAATTGAGTAGCCAACAAAGGATCTACCACTCCAAATTGATAAGAGTATACCCTGTGGGCTCTTGTCGACTTACTCAGAATCTTCCGCTAGGAGTGGGAAATGCTATGAATAAGGTCTTCAGTGCATAATCGAAGGCAATAAGTCCGAGGACAAGATCTAATATCACTTGGGCTAGATTTGTTGTAGTCGGTCTAGTGGGAGCTACACATTGTCCATACTCTGAATCAAGTGGGGTATAGTTTGGTGAAAAGACTAATTGCACAGTATTTGTCTATGGAAGAGTTTCCAATCAGACCACTGACTTTCCAGTCAATTAGGGTCATGATGTGTTGCTAGACGCTGCTTATGACTTGCTTAATTCAATAGTTGAATTAAGTGGCCAACATAATCGGGAACTTACTGTCACACACTTAGAAGATGGAGACTCGATATAAAACGGACTTGGCTGTGATCTAATCATGAGGGACTTAACATTAGGGATTAGACCGCTCTGAGGTTAGTGGAATCCCGGGACTAAGAGGACTCATTTAGAGAATGGGATAGGCAAAAGCTTACTCATGGGCTTAAGGCCCATGAGGGAGAATTCTACCATGTATGGAGATGTTTGTAGCATATCTTACTCGGGTGTGAGGGCTTTTAGTCTTCTTCATAGGGGTGGGTTTCCTTATAAACATGTGGTTATGGTGAAACCCTAACCCTAGTGTGTGTGATGTATGAAACCCTAATCTCCAAATCTCGAGAGAGTTGTGAGTTCTCTCTTGTTATTGAGAAGAATAACTAAGAAAAAGGGAGGTTTTTCCATTCTTCTTCATCCCTCATTGAGACCAAACTTGGCTAGCACCAAGTTTTCTTCAACTCGTCTCCTCGAGGTTTCGGGTCTCGTCTCTTCGTGGTGGATACCGCGAAGACGAACCAAGGACATGGTTCATTTCTGGTCAAGCTACAAATCACCTTTCAAGGGCATATCTACAAAGGTATATGATGCTTTGATCTCTTGTTTTATGTTTTGGTCTATTTTGATGAGCTAAGGTGATCCAAAGGGAGGGATTTCGATTTTTTTTTTTGTTATTTCCACTGTGCTGCAATGCTCTTGGCATTGTGGAATCCTTACAGTGGTACCAGAGCTCACTTAGTTTCATCAAATTGGATCCATGTTGAGAGTTTTAGATTTTGGCTCCCATGGTTTCCAAAAGCTTTGAAAATGAGTTTCAAATCTTGAAAAGTTCCATCCTATGTTTTTATTTCACAGAATCTAGTCGTGATGATCAATGAGCACGATGCTATTTAAGAAACATTGATGAGATCGTGTTAAATCAAAGTTCCAAATACGCGTTTCTTCACGCCACGACGCCAGGGGTCTTAACCCAGTTCTTCGCATGTCAGCAAATGTCAATGTCCCAGAGCACATCACACATCAATCAAGCACGTCAAGAACGTTATCTCCGTAGTTGCAACGTTGGTTCTTTCACGCCAATTACGTCGGGTGCCCACGTCATAACGTTGACTTGATCACCAGGAAGTTTAACACAACAACACGTCGCGACGTGGGGGTTGACGTCACGATGTGGACGACAGTGTTCTTCATCTCTCGCGCCCACGCCACGGTTCTACGCCGCTTCTGACGCGGAGTTCTCGGGCTGCTTAGTGTTTTACCATTTTTCTTTTCCAAGTTCGTATTTTGGTGTACTTCTTCTGCTTTAGACTGAGTCGAAATATACAAATTGAGGTTGAATTTTTCAGCCTTAGAAATTTCTAGAATCATGTTTGCAAATCAAAACTTTCTTGAAATTTCTTCGTGATAAGAGATTTTTGACCAATACATCTCTTTCGGGAAACTTGACTACGAGTCGACCGCTGGAGATTCATGACTTAAGGTTCATATTAATTAGTTTCGATGAAGTGTCGAGACCTTCATTTGTTAAATTTGAATTCGGGGATGCCATTATCTTTAACATTCAATGGGTTGCATTGAGAATGCACAAGTGCGTGTATGTTGGTAATGATGGATGATTATGAACTTCGCCATAATGTTGATTGGAACATATCGTGACGGATTATTAATTCTTTGGGTAAATAGGCCTCAAGTATGTCCCTACCTTCTATTTTCTCTATGTATTTTTCTTTCTTATCTAAATCCTCCTGCTGTAACTGAGGTTCTCTTTTGAATGTATGTAATTAGATTACATAGGTTTGTGATTATCGTGATAGATATAAAAGGAGAGAAGTAAATAGAGGTATGATCCATATAAGATCTGGTAACATCATTTACTTCATGGTTGTATGAATCCAAGAATCTTAGTTTGACCTGTTCAATCATTCTGGTTCTATGAATTCGATTTTAGAATATCTATAATCATGTCACATGAAAGTTGAGTAACTTATCTTCTTTATTTTCAATATGGAGAATGGATAGATGAAGATATGATGTTAATGCTAATGAAATGATGAGACTCTACTAAAGAACTCCTCAATTGATATATACACAGAAAAAAAGCATAAAGAAAGATAACATATGTTATGTTATATATAAGGCTAGAAAGTATATAAGAAAGTGCCATATATATATATGTATATTAATATACTAACATTCATCAATATAATGAACTGAGTTTTAATTAATATTGGCAAACTCGCTTTTATAGAAGATATATCTATCCATAGAAATGAGTTTTAATATAACACTAACGAGATCATTAGTTTTTATTAAAAACCATGTTAATGCTGATAGACTTGTAATTAAGGTACGATGTACACTGATCGCGAGTTGATAACCATGATATACAATCACAATGATAGTAACGTCTGACATTATAACGTATGACACAAGATGGTCACCGTCGATTCATTATGCCTCGTTGCAACCGCGGTCGCTTTTGATTTGATTATTAACCTCACATAAGAACTCCGCAGGTCTATCCATATGAAATGTCATCATCCGTTAATAAAACAAAGGAGAGCGTTACGCGTAATATTGTCACAGGTCGCACTTTAGCGCGTCGCCAATCTGAAGATGTATCTGTTTACGATCAGGTTGTTAGAACCTTACGTCACTGAGAGAAAAACCGTGGCATCCATATTGATTCGCCAATTAACGATTCCGTCAACTTCATGATTGTTATGAATCCAGAATCGCTCGAAGAAGATGATTTATGGTTCCTGATAATCAATTAACTCTCTACCGTTGATACCTAGTTTGAAGATCAAACAAAGATATCAGCCACTGAGATTAATGTTGTATTTGTTTTTGATATCACGCTGTAATATCGATGTCTGTATCAGTCTATCGCCGGAAGACAACATATGATATAACCATCAAGATTGCTTCATATAGTGAGATCCAAGGTCTGAGGTCTGGAACCCATTTCGTCAGATGCAAGAGTAACTTCTCAAACACATTAAAAATCATGATTAACGATACGATAAAGTTGGACCACCAAATTTATATGATCCATAATGAAAACAGATAATGATCGCTGGCTATCCTCACGTTTTCTGCACACTTTTACTTAATTATACTAATAATCACAAAGAGTCCTCCATACCTAAGCTGATCAACTTGCTTAAAACAGTTAAACCCACCTTGAATAACTTACACGATCGTAATGTTTGTGGACTCTGGTTCCCAAGAACAATATAAAAATTCACTACCACCAACATGAAGGCCATGAAAATGTCATGAGATGTCCTCAGCAAAATATATTTCGTTTGTGGTGTACAGCGCCGGGCGAACAAAGGCCTGTTTATCAGAAGAAGGTGGAAAATGATGCGCCAAGACATCAGGTATTTATGTTGTCAGTTGATTGACGTCCATGGCAACTTTTCAACGGTATTTGATATCACAGGCTCACACATGGCAATGATACGTGAAGCCCAACATAGGTCGCAGCAGAGTCCCATCGTTGGCAATGGCAATATTAGCTGTTGTTGGTCGGATATCCATGTTTCAATCTCTTATGATCTATATTAAATCGACAATTGTTTTCATAAAAGGCTTTCATCAAGAACATTATTATGTCATTTAACAGAAGCGGTTTCCATTTTAACAGTGGCATACATTAATAAATAGATGCCTTATGCTATATACTTCCAAGAAACACGATTTTTATGATTAGAAATACAAATCCATAATTTAACGCAATGACAACAAAGACAAAAAGAGATATCGAATCATTGGTTTATATATTGTCGTTCTGCCATATGGAGACGCATGATTCGGCTTACGTCATGTTATGTCATCTTGATTTAACTATTCGATATGGCAAGTAATAACGTATTGTTGTGGTAAGACATCATACTCCTTCATAAAAGGTTAATATGTGATTGTTAGACCTAATATACCATGTATGTAACCCATGTCCATACACGTCAGGTATTTCAACATCTATTTATAATCTCATCATGATCATCGCGATATGGTACTGCATCTTATATGCATGTCCAGGTTTTAAAGTTAGTAATCTGTAAGCAAAGATAGAAAAACATCCCAGAGAAGGATTAAATCATCAGATCATGTATCAGGTGAATAGATTTAAACCAAATAATCTTGGATCATCCAGGATACCAGATCTCAACCATGATATCAATCTTTTATGTTTGCCACAACATAATGTGTGGTTTGAGATGAGAATTGAAACCATTAGATACGGTGAGGTCAAACATGACGGCAACATGTGATTCGCCCAAATCTTCAGGTTATGCACTTAAGACTATTGTTTATATCTTAAACAAAGTCCCATCCAAGTTAGTTGAGGTTACTCCATATGAGATGTGTATCAATACAGTTCGGTCTTCACGCGCGTATTATCGTCATATTTTCAACACGTCATGTTTGAAATCAATCTCCAACCGTTTGTAGGGATATCCTAAAGAAAACGACCGATATCAATTTTACAACACTTCGGGAAAAGGCTCTTCGTTTCAAAGTGGTTGTTGTCGTCTTATAGAAAGAATTTCTCTTAAGAGAAGATAGTGGGAGCAGAGTTGAGCTTGGTGAAGTTCAAGATGCTCTAACAAAATCTTCTCATCTGATTGAACTGAAGCTATAATTCATGATAATGAATTAACAACTGACTTTTATAAAACATAAAGCGCTTTCAGACAACAGATACATATTATTTCAGAGAGATATGGATTTCTCATTAGCAAACAAAAGGACGTAATGCTCATAGAAAATGATGAGTCGACTACCTACGAAGAATCTCTAATTAGTTCAGAATTTGATAAATGGCTCATAGCCATGAAGTCAGAGATGGATTCCATGTATACAAACCAAGTATGGTCTTTGGTTGATCCACCCGAAGGGATAAAACCCATAGGGTGCAAGTGGATCTTCAGAAAGAAGACATACATGGAAGGTAATGTGATTACCTATAAAGCTTGGCTTATGGCTAAGGGTTATTGTCAAAGACAAGGAATTGACTATGATAAGACTTTTAGCCTAATAGCCATGCTTAAATCCATAAGAATACTCCTAGCCATTGTTGCTCATTATGATTATGAGATATGGAAAATGGACATGAAGACGGATTTCCTTAATGGAAACCTATTTGAGGAGGGTTATATGACACAACATGAAGGCTTCATATATGATAATGGCAAAGTAAAGTATGCAAACTTCAGAGATCCATTTATGGGTTAAAGCAAGCGTCTAAGAGTTGGAATTTGATGAGACAATCAAAGAGTTTGGTTTCTCACAAAATCTTGATGAGCCTTGTGTGTATAAGAAGACAAGTGGGAGTGCAGTCGTATTCCTAGTATTGTATGTGGATGACATACTTTTGATAGACGTCTCATTTCTCTAATCCGTTAAAATTTGGCTATCTAAGAATTTCACAAAGACCTTAGGAGAAGCGACCATATATCAGATAAAGATCTATAGCATATCTAATAGGTTGCTTGGTCTTTCACAAGATACATACATAGACAAGATGCTAAAGAGGTTTAACATGGAATAGTCCAAGAGAGGATACATTCCCATGTCTGGTGGGATCACCCTCTCGAAGTCCATGTGTCCAAAGACACAATATGAGAGGACACACATGAGTATTGCCCCATATGCTTTGGCTATAGGATTAATCATGTACGCTATGTTATGTAATGTTATGTACTAGACCCAACGTATCATATGCTCTAGGTGTCACAGCAGCATTCCAACACTCCATGTAAGGATCATCGTGGTCACAAGAATATTCTTAAACACTCGAGAAGAACTAAGGATGTTTTCGATGATGAGATGAGGATCTTATTGGGTGCCACGAAAGTATATCGATGCCAACTTCCAATCTAATAGAGATGACTCAAATCTTAATCGTTATGTGTTCATTGAATGGTGGCGCAGCTTAGTCGGGAAGAGTCTCCAAAACGAGAAACGATCAAGGATTCTACAATTAATCATAGCATATCAGAGTTTCCAAGTTTAGCTAAATAGTTGGTTCTTATCGATTCAAGAGTGGCACCAGCATTGTTGATATGATACCTTTGTATTGTGATAACAATGGAGCCATAACGCAAGCAAAGGAACCGCGATCTCATCAAAGGTCCAACATGTACTGTAGATACCATTCTGGACGAGAGATCATCGTAGGGAATAATGTAAAGATGAGAAAGTACTATTGATCATAATATCACGATCCTTCGACTCTTTTCAAGCCACTCCCTAAAAATTATGAACATCATGTTCTTGCCTATGGTATGAGATACAAATGCCATCGGGTTTTAGTGCAAGTGGGAGTTTGTTAGAGAAGTGGGATCTAAAGCAATGGGCTTTAGCACTTGCTGCTGTACATCTTAAGTTTCTATTAAAGGCATCTTCATTAATTGATATTCAGACGCTGAATTGATTTAGATCTCAATCGATTAATGAAGTCCATGATATATCATAGCATGAAGGAAATCGATGAGATCATGATAATAAGATTCCTATCATGTGCAATTATTTTAGTGTCTAAATTATCCCTTTAATCTTAGGATCAACAAGATCGACATTGTCGATCCGACAACCAAAGATACGTCATATTCATTGATAGGATCAAGCAAAGAGATCTTATAACCAGATCATGAGTTGATTAGAGTTGACACGTGGGATGCTTGCTAAGAGTAGCTAAGGGCTTCAGAGACCCACAGTGAGACAATCATACTCAATATCTATTTAATGTAGATGATTGTCCCATCATAAATGGTACATGTATCGTTAGACTGAGGTGCCCAAGGATTATCTGATTGCTGATTATGCACTTGACCCTCAATCTGCTGCTCTCAAGGTTTTGGGTGATAGCTCGTATAGCTTGAAGTGTTCACGTAATCGAGAGCAAATAAAGGATTCATTTGACTCAACAGAGAGAGAGGTATATGGTCTCGTCGTGGATTATTACTTGGGAATTTCTAGCCAGAGTGGAAATGCCATGAAGAGTGTCTTTAGGTGAAAAACTGACGAGTAATGCGTAAACTCTGGTAAATTTGAATTTCTTCTGAAAAAGGACAAAACGGTAAATTATTGTTACAGTACAAGTTGTAAACCTTGAAATTTTCTAGATCTCGAATGACAAAACGGACCTCATCATTGGATTTTTCTCATAAAATCTAGTTACCTAGACAAATTTCGTTAAATTATGAGAAAGTCGAAATTTTCACGTTTTTCTAGGCAACGGGTGTCCAATGACCCCCAAAACGGGATTTTTGGGAAATATTCAAAAGTTGGGAAATAATTTAAGTAAAGTTCATTTTAAAATAATTTGAACTTAAATTGGGACGAAATAAATCGTTTTGGGGCAGAAACAAGCCTGAACAAGTCGTGACACATGGAGCGACGTGGGCCAAGCAATTAAGACTAAAGATAAGGTTAAAGATAGATTTTTGGGGAGAGAAAATAACTCATTTTCTACTGGAACGTGAGAGAGAAAAAGGGAAAGGGAGAGGAGAGGGCTTCCAAAGCTTTTTTTGATGATTTACGGAGTTCTATTGGTCGGAATTCGTCGAGCCAATAGTAAAAGTTCATCTACTTGACGAGGGCTACATGGGTTGTAAAACGATGATTTCACCAAAGATCCAAAGAAGGAGATTTGGGGAAATTGGATTTTTCGGGCTTAGGAGGTGTTCTCGAGACCTCCTTCGGTTCTACTACGCTCAAAGAGGTAAAGATTCTTCCTACCTTAGTTTATTCCTACTTTTGTGGACTAATTTCTACCCCACCGTCCCTCATTCCACTGAGCAAGAGAATGAATCTCCAGCAAAGTGGGGCAAGCCAGGAAGAATAGAAGGCAGAATACTCAAGCTAATTCAGAGACCGATACAAGAGGAAAAGCACACTAACAAAAAATTGAGAACTCCGCAAATGACATCAAGTAAAAATTTGACAACTCCAATATTCAATTTCTAGGCTGACTAACCAAAGAAAGAGGTGCAAGAAAAGGAAAAGTTACCCTCTCAACACAAATTAATCCTGGGGAGTAAGAATCAGTTTTCTAGTGAACTACCTCTCAGAGTGGACAGTCAAAGCAAGAATCACTTCGAGGAATGGTAAGGAGGTTGAAACTACTCCCCAAAACCAGCTAAAAGGCCAGAGGAAGAGGAAGTCACCAGAGAAAGCCGTGATCAAAGAAGACGCAAGAGACACCACTTCCAATTCTCCACCTTCTCAAGAACTCGAAAAGCAAGAAGAAAGGCTATCAACCAAGTCAAATCTTAGAAGTGAGCGAGGCAGAAAGTCAACATCCCCGTTGGACATGACTGCTGTGTTCCAACTTATGCAAAATTTGTAAAGGACTTGTGCATAGTGAAGAGAGGGTTAAATGTTGACAAGAAAGCTTTCCTGACATAACAAGTCAGTGTCATTATTCAGTGCAAGACCTTAGTAAAGTATAAAGACCTTATCGCTCCAACCATCTTTAAGAACATTGGTGGGACTTAAGTGGAAAGGCACTATCGACTTAGGGGCCAAAGTATCAACTTGCCGCCTTATTCAAAGGTAATGCTACAACACTGGGGGAATCAGCCCACCAATTAATACATCAGTTCCTTAGCAAACAGATCCATAAAAATCCCTAAGGGCATTGTGGAGGATGTTTTGATACAGGTGGAAAAATTCTACTACCCTGTAGATTTTGTAGTGCTTGATACAAAACTAGTTACAGTGGGGACTAACTATGTTCCTATCATTCTGGGAAGGCCATTCTTAGCCACCTCCAATGCGATTATCAATTGTTGAAATGGAGTTATGCAACTTACATTTGGGAACATGACTGAGTTTTAATATCCCATTTGAGCAAAAACATATGCATGCAGCCGAAGACGGTCCGTAAGGTTTTCATAATCGACACTATCTCGGGAGGAACAAGTCGAGCAGCAATTACGTGATGTGCCTTACTGAGGAGCTTATCCTGATTGTTCTTAAGAGTTGCGGGGAACCTAAGACTTGTGTACTATACATGAGCCATGGAGAAAAAAAAGAAGAAATTCTACCTTTACTGATTGAGAAAGGAACCAATGAGCCTCAAAAGTTGGATCTCAAACCCCTGCCTGTGGGATTAAAGTATGCATACTTAGAAAAAAATGAGCAATGTCCCATTATTATATCCTCCCTGCTTAATGCTTCATAGGAAAATAGTTTGCTGGACATCCTCAAGGAGAACAAGCAGGCTATTGGGTGGAAAATCTCTGATTTGAAGGGAATTAGCCCTTTGGTTTGCACACACTACATCTATTTGGAATAAGAAGCAAGATCAGCAGCGCCCACATCGGAAGATCGAATCCTCACATGGCCAGAAGTAGTAATGCGCGTGTCTCCGCAAATTGCTATAAGATGGTATCATTTACCCCATATCCGACAGCAATTGGGTGAGTCCAAACCAAGTTATGCCCAAGAAGTCTGGGGTAACCACTGTACATAATGAGAAGGGAGAGGAGGTGCCTACCCACCTTACCACCGATTTGAGGGTATGCATTGATTACAGGAGGCTGAATGAAGTGACAAGAGAGGATCACTTCCCATTACCTTTTATGGATTAGTCTTGAGAGAACTCCTTGTGGCACCCTTCCCATCAGTTGATGGCTATTTAGGCTACTTCCAGATCGAGATCTCGGCAGAGGACCAAGAAAAGACTACCTTCACCTGTCCATTTGGGACTTATGCTTATAGGAGGATGCCTTTCGGTCCATGCACGCCCCCTGCTTACATTCCGTAGATGCATGCTCGCATTTTCAGTGATTTGGTGGAGTGCATACGGAGGTCTATATGGTCAGAGCATCTCGCATATGGAGGTAGTTTCTAAGAATGCTGATCAACCTTGAAACTCGTCTCCGCACAGTGCATTGAGAAAATTTGGTGCCGAATCGGGAAAATGCCATTTATGGTAAAACCAAGGGATTAGCCGGGACATATCATATCCAAATAGGGAATTGAGGTTGACAAGGCAAAATTGAGCTAATTTCCAAACTTCCTTCCACAAATGTGAAAACTGGTGGAGATACTCCTGACATGCAGTTTTGATCAAGGTTCATCAAAGACTTTTCAAAATTGCAAAGCCTCTTTACGTCGCTAGAAAAGGATGTCAAATTTGTATTGGGATGAAGATCACAAAGGAGCTTTGAGGAGCCAAACTTACTTGACCATTGCACTCAATAGTGAGGGCCCTAACTAGCGCTATTCGAGGTTATAAAGATGCAAGGATCTTGCCATAGAGCAAGCCTACCAAAGAGAAGATGAGAAACCTTATGTGGTCTACTATGCAAGCAAAACTTTAAATGAAGCACAGAGGAACTACACTACCACAGAGAAAGAACTGTTGGCAATGGTCTATGCCTTGGATAAATTTCGTGCATACTTGGTGGGATCAGACATCATAATTTTCATGCACTAATTGGGCCAAGTACCTTCTTCTCACCAAGTAAAATGCTAAGGCTAGGCTTATTGGGGAGCCGGGTTCTCCGCTCAAGAATTCAACCTGCAGATCAAGGATAAAAAGGGGGTGGAGAATGTTGTTACGGATCATCTCTCGCGACTAAGAATAGCACACAACACTCACAACCCTCCAATCAATGATGAGTTTCGATAGTCTCTATCATAGCAGAGAAAGCCCTGACGGTATGTCCATTACTGCCAATTTCGCAACAGAGAATTACCAATTGACTGGAAGGCATAAGACATGAAGTTCTTCTTTGCAAAGATTCATTCCTTTCTATTAGGAAGTTGTTTTTATTCCTTTGCTCAAATATCAGGCGTATTAGATAATTAGAAGATGTGTGCTTGAGGAAGAACAACAAGGAATACTTAGACACTGCTATGAGAATGCATGTGGAGGTCATTTTGCTTCCTAGAAGACTGCCATGAAGGTGCTCTAATATGGGTTCTATTGCCCTTCTCTTTTCAAGGATGCCCACAAAATATGCCAAGAATGCGACAAATGCCAAAGATTAGGGAAAATATCTCACCGTCACATGATGCCTTTAAACTCATTATCATAGTTTATTTATTCATGTTTAGGCATTGACTCGATAGTATCGTCTCTTCTTCCTCTTCGATATGTATACATTTTAAGGAGTTGACTATGTGTCAAGTGGGTCAAGCAATGCCTCAGAGACGTTAGATCATTACAGTGGTGCTCAAATTTTTGAAAGAAAATATCTTCTCCAGATTTGGGGTCCCAAAGGCCATAACTGGGATCGAGGTTCACACTTCCCGCAAAAAACCCTTGAGAACATCCTAACTAAATATGGTAAAGCATAAAGTGGCCACCCCATACCACTCCCTCGTACTCGCTGGGTTGCTTCGAGCTCGCCAACGGGAAATCAAGACCATATCATGAAAGTGGTGAACCCCAACGTAAAAGACTGTATCTCAGCCGCTTAGATTCCTCAGGGCATACAAAACAGCCTTCAAGACCATTCTGAATGTCGCCGCATCACCTAGCTTACAAAGGCATGCCACCGCCTAGATCAATATAAGGCATGGAAAATATCAAAAAATCCAACCTCGGATTTGGGAAGAGCCGCCTAAAAGGGTCCTCGACATCAATGGATCGAAGAATCATAAACGAGATGCCTACTTGAAATCCAAAATTGCAAAAGACAGATTGAAGTAAAATGGCATGATCAAATAATAGCCCGCAAACTTTCAAGCAAGGGGGACTAAGTATTGTTGTATGATTCAAGCCCACCCTTCTTCCTGTGCAAGGTCAATCAAGATGGACCGGTCCATTCATCATCCATCAAGTTCATCCTAATGGATTAGTGGACCCGCTTAATTCAAGGACAGTAGGGTATTTAAGGTCACTAGCAAAGCCCATATAAAGATAAAGCCAGAAATGCATAAGGAGGAGATCCCCCTCCTTAATCCTTCTTGAACCTGAAAAAGCTACCCTGTGTGGGCGTGGCTTCTATAGAGGCTCATAAGCACTCCAATTTTTGTTGTGAATTTTATTTGGTTTATTGCAAGTTTTATTTGTGCTTGTCCCTTAATTGTAGCTTAGCTTGATTGACTCTCACTCTCATGCCTATACTCATAATTTTTGGTTTTTTGTTTTGTTAAAAGGTTAGTCGCGGAGCTGGAATTGCAAGAGTGCGAAAATTTCGTAGCCTGCGAGATTCCTACTGCCTACGCCTCTTCATCTCTATCTGTTCATCTCCTAGAGACCTTTCTTTTTCCACACCATGCCACACTCTCAGATTTTGAACAAACCCAGCTTAGTGTCATTTGACAATTAACAGTTAGCTCCTCTTACCTCCCTCAAGACCCTCTATATAAACTCCCCTTCTCCTTCTTGTTTGGGGTCATTCCATCTCCTTACCAAAGAAGAAATCCTCCCACCTTCCTCCATCCTTCCAAATCCAAACATCCAAGCATGGCCAAGACTCATAGAAGGGCAGCAACTTTGAAGGCCTCAAAAGGCCTTCTTCTCCACCGATGCCGCTAATTTTGCCGCACGTCAAAGCACTCCTCCCGCTATACGTCACGCCCATGCCCTCGTTCCCGCCGCTCCCCGCCCCTCGCAGGCAGACACACGGTCGTGGCCTACCTTCATCTCCGCCACCCGCCGCCATCCCCGGGAGGGCCCCACTTCCAAAGAGGGCCCTGACTTGGCCCGGCGGAAGTCATCCAATCTCGAGCCTCGTAGCCCCATTCCCCACTGCTCAAGGACCAAAGAATGACTTCTCCTGACCGTCTCCGCTTCTATTATCCGGCATCCCATTTTCCATTACGGCCCCATTATAGGCAATTCAGACTGGCAAAGACTAAGGAAGTGCACAAATAAATATATTGCAGGATTTTCAGCTGGTCGCCAATCCCGAGCTTAAGGATTCCATGAGGCATGTGCAGCGATACTCCCTGGAGCATTTTATGACCCCACATCGATCCTTCCACCCCCGGGTGGTTATTGAGTTCTACCATACTATGACATCCAGGAGAGTCCCCCATCCTACTGCCATCCACTTCTCCATTGATGGCCTCAGGACGCCTCGCCGCCGACATTATAGCCACATTCACTTCCCAATCAGTCCCAGCTAACTCCGGTCGACTACGTGCACTATGGCCCCACCCTTCGCTCCTCGTGAGATGGTTAGCCCAAGTATCCGCAGACACAACAACAGATCTATCCTTTTCGAGACAACTCCTCGAGTATGCTCCTCTTATCGACCACATATCAAGTAAAATTCAACCTCTTCCACCAACATATCGTACAACGGAGAGGAGATATTTTGGAGGCTCTATATCGCATATCCGAGGGTTTTTGGTTTAGCCCTGCTGAGCTTATCATGACCTACTTGTTCCACTTTGAGGATAAGGTTCACCATAGGAACTTCTTGACCTCGTGTCAGTCCATACCCTCCCGCTACCGAGGCCACTACTGGGGTGAGCAGAGCATATGGCTTCGTCGAGCCCCGATTAGAGCACCCGCCGAGGATTGCGAGCCACTCTTATTGTTGAGCCGCGGCGCCTCGCCCGTGTTCGGCACCTTCCACCTCGGGATCAGCTGAGGATCGCCCAGCCAGTGCCCACCTGGGCAGAGGATCGACCGCCTCCTCGAGTGCATGCACAGAGGAGCCCTCGCACGACCATCCATAGCTTCAAGCAGCCCTCGCTCCTTACCTACATCACGTCAGATCCTCGATCTCCAAAGGCTCACCCCACTAACTGACCCACAGATCAGCCGCCACGCAAAGAGTGATGTATCCATAGCCACGATTTTTCTCTCACCATTATGGATGCACCAAGACCTCTCAACCACACAAAGATCCCTTGCGGCTACCCATACACCCAATGAGAGGATGACACGCACAGGTCGCTATTGTGCGCAATCCCATCCTTGTGCAGATCTCGCAGTCACCGGGCCTACTTCCATCTCTCCATCGTTGCCTCGCCCCGGTGCCTCACCATCCTCCAAAGAAGACTAAAGAAATTTCTACTCCAACTGTGAGCCTCCCACACTTTCTCTAGACCCGCTTGCACAGCGCCATCAGATGCTCCTCCTCCAAAGAGCCCCCAGCTCCCGCCCCGCAGAGGATGACCTCCCACCAGCAACCCACATTGTTGAGGTAGCATCAAGCTTCCCTAACTTTCCAATCCGAGCCCTATCATGAGAATGTGATATTTGGCTGTGTGAGAGTTAGTTTAAGGAAGTGATGTTTATATTGTGTTTTGTTAACTATTTTGAGCAAGTCTATTTTTGTGAAGATTAATGACTTGCTGTTTAGTTTCCCTTTGTGTAGTTGTTTTTTTTGTTTGTGAAGCTGCTAGTTTGTTTTCGAAAAGCTGAAAATATAGTCATTTTTTTAATATAATACATACCATATAACTCACTTTTTTTTTTTTTTTTTTTTTTTTGGTGGTTTCATTTAGTCATAGCTCAAAATTGAAACATTGTCCACTCGTTGATGTTACACAGTTCCATGCCTAATAAAGTGGATGATTAGTTGAATTCTTGTTACTTTAAGATTTTTCTTTCTTCCACTCTAGCTAACTACACATCAGGCAGACATCAAAGCTCTTCAACAATAATAAAATCGTCGACTCTAAACCTACCTAGTTTCGTTGACCAACTTCAATAGGTTATGGACCCCCATGAAAAAAAGGCCAATGAGTCTTCCAAAATAAAAAGAAGTGAAAAAGAAAAATTGCAAAGCTTTGCCTTTAAACCCGAGCACGGTCCAAAGGGTATATGACGAAAGTCTTTAAAACCTGGTGCCTTAAGCCAATTGGTTGAGAGTTATAGATTTTGTCGCTTGTTACATGGGTGGATAGGTGAAGCTTAGCAAGTTGTAGGTGCTGGAGTCTCGAAGTCATTCGAAGTCCGGGGTGAAACCCGAATTCCTGAGTGAAACCTGAAGAGTTTGTGGTTGAAAAATCCTTATGACTTGATGCCTTAAACTCTTCATCAAGTTGGGAGTCATCTGTGATCCCCTCACAGGACTTTGGTGAAGCCGATTCTCAACATTGCACCCCTACAACACAAAAATAATTGTGAATAAGAGTGGGTCTCATCTATTTAGGTCGCTTAGTGTTCTAGGTTGTATGAGAGTTTGGTTGGGTCAGGGGAGGGAAGGAAGAAAGGCGCCAAGTAGCTTTATTGTTGAAAACTAATCATATAAAACACTTAGGTTTCTGTGGAAGCCAGAAGTTGGATTCTCTAGAGAAGGAAACTTTGATGTTAGATTATGTATGGCACTCACTTTCGAGATGGTTATCATGTGGTTTCATAATTCTCATTGAGGGTTAGGCATTCTCATCCACATACTTTTTGGACCATTTTGAGAACATAATTTTGTTATTGCTTTTTTGTTCTTTTCTTTCTTTCATTGCTATGGGACTAGCAATGTCGATTGGGGAGTGATTGGTGCCCCGAATAGTGCTATTTTGAGCCTATTTATTACGGTTTTGAGCGCTTTTTGTGTACTAATTACTTTAATTAACTGGTGGCACATGAGTCCTTCTTTATGCTCTTACGTCGCTTTTTGGCAATTTTTTAGTTTTGCAAGCTAATCATGCCAAAGTTTTGAGTTAGCTTCGATCCGCAGCCAAATCGAGCAAATACGAGTTGAACTGAACTCTGGTCGAGCTTAGGAAAGTGGAATTAGAAAGTAGAAGAAGAGGCCAGCAAAAATTTTGCGGGGTTGCGAAAATTTCTAACTTGCAAAATTTCTCGGGTTGCGGGAATTCGCTCCCTCTCAACACAGCTGGTACGACTGATTGACCTCGTTTGACCTCTTTTTGTGATTTTTCCTAAAATACCCTTCATGTATAGTGGGTATTTTAGATATTTTTGTAATTTTGCTTATTGGGAGCACTGTATAAGCTTAGATAAGTTATTGTACTGGAGAGTTTTCATTAATACAGAGAACTGAGCGGGAGTTTTCCTTCTGCTTTTCTTCTCTCTCATTTCCTATCTTTTTCTCTCATTTTCTTGGGTACATGACCTCCCAGGGATGAATGACTCGGAGGATGGTTAATAACCCCCTTACGTCCTTGAAAAGGAGGACTCTTTGGGCTTTTGAATGAAGTGTAGCGTCCCCAGTTTTCATGTTTTTAACAAGCATTTATTATCATTTATGTTTTATCTCTCGCTCTGGGTTTAAATCCCTTAGATTCACCTTGATTCTGACCCGGTACTTAGCAATATTTTAGGGTTTACGATGGATGCTTGTGCTAGATCCGAGACTCGGTTGGTTGCCATTTATTTGTACTTGTAGGGTAAGTCGAGAGATAAATTTTCAGCGGCCAAGAAAACATTTATGTTCGATAAATCTTTATATTTCAAAGGAAAATTATTAGGGTTAGTTTTTATAGCGAATGAAGATTTGGTTCGGAAATGACTATAGGTCATCCTCCTAGCAGGAAAGGGACAGGGACCCCTCGAGTTACTTTAAGATTTCAAACCAGTGTGATGCTTCAAAGGAGTTAGTTTATATTTTTCTTCACCTTTTTTTTTAGTTTAGAACATTACCTCACTATTTTATCAAAACCCCAAATTAGTGAAATTCACCATTTTGAGCAATGTTAATCATTGTGCGAAGAAAACCCATCCTTGTGTTCGACCTTGAACATTTCTCACGTAGTAGCTATGCTACGGCCGGTAGGAGAGAGGTTTAAGGTTTATAAATATTATTTGATTACGAACACCCTCGGGTACTTACGAATCAATTATGCACCCTATGTGTGATAAGTGAAAAGATATGGCAAGTCGAGTGTGCGGACATAGAGGTCATCCATGGGCGATGGCAGGCCACTTTGGCTTTGATCGACGGGGCATTTGTGAGTCATGGGTCTTGCGGCCTACGCCATTGCACGAATTTCTAGAATGGCCCCAGGGGTCAGAGGGGCGAAGTAACCTCAACGGTTTATAGCACATCATCCCCAGGCATTCGGCGGGGAGGGATCTAGTGGTAGGCGATCATTGGTTCAGACGGGTTGAGAGAGGATTTTGGGGCTATGGAGATTACCTTCGATGCACTACGAGGATCGGGCCTAGCCACATTTCGGCTAGGGTGAATCGGATATGGTGGGATTAGATTGAGAAGTCTCATGATCGGAGATGATGACATGAGGAGAGTTCTGAGAGCTCTTTAAGGATAAGTTTTTCCCAGCATTAGCTAAACATGCAAAGGCTCGGGAGTTCCTTAAGTTGAAACAAGGAAGTATGACGGTGCTCAAATATGTAGGCAAGTTCACCGAATTAACACGTTTCGAGGATGACTATGTGGCCACAGATATGACCAAGGTGAGGGAGTTTGAGGATGGCCTGAAGTTGTCCATCTAGGGCAAGATTGTAGGATTCCTCCTATAAGACATGGACTCTATGGTAAAGACAACTATGGCCATAGAGAAAGAGATAGAGAATGTACGGAGCATCCGAGATACGGTTGCTAGTGGCAAGAGGAAGGAGGATCAGCCTTCTTTTAGTTTGGGAAAGAAGCGACCCATCCACGAAGGGATTTCGGGGACCCAGGGCCCACGGTATAAGGGCGGGCTGACCCGAGGATTCTAGTGGAGCGGGCGATGACATGTTTCCATTGCCATCGGCGGGACATGTGAGGCGAAGTTGCACGTAGAGTCGGGGATCGGGGATATGGGATACCTCGGTCCAGTTATCGATGGGACGGTGCGGACACCGGTTTGTTCCTTCTCACCACAGGTGTGGGCGAAAGGGACTAGTGCCCGGTCTCGGGGTGCTGCATAGGCGCCTTTTCTTTATGCGAGATGGGCGGGAGGTCGGGGTTTAGGTCGGTCGAGGTCGGGTCGGATAGACTCACGAGTCGAGACCGGGGACAGTGTGTCTACACCATCACACCTCAGACTGAGCCAGTTGATCAGTCGGTTATACAGGGTATGTTTCTGCTATCTCGCCTATGAAAAAAGATATTGTTTGATTATGGTGCATCACATTCTTTTGTTGCTGCATCTAGTGTTAATGTTTTGGGCTTAGAGGTGGAGACCTTGGATGAGCCGTTACATGTGAGTTCTCTCATAGGGACTAGGGTGAGGATTGATTAGATATGTCGGGATTGTGAGTTAGAGATGTCAGGGATTCTGCTCACGGTGGACCTTTGGATAATGGACATATAAGATCTTAATGTCATTCTTGGCATGGATTGGTTAACAACACATCGGGTCGTCATTGATTGTGATAATAGGAGGATTACTGCCTACACACGAGATGATATCCGGGTGACTTTTCAGGGGGAGAAGCATGATGCTTTGCCCCAGACCGTGCACGACTCCAAGTAGAGTGGACAGTGGATGGGTTGGCTAGAAAGCCTTACCCTAGAGGATGAGGGGAGACAGGATCTTGGTCTACCTAGGGTGGTTTGCGAGTATGAGGATGTCTTTCCGGATGAGCTATCGGGATTACCTCCGCATAGGGATGTAGACTTTGTTATTGAGTTACACCCTGGTACGTTGCCCATTTCTATGACTTCTCATAGGATGGCATCGGTTGAGTTTTAGGAACTCAAGGTCCAACTATAGGAATTATTGGACAAAGATTTTATTAGACCGAGCACTTCACCATGGGGCGTTCCGGTTCTAGTTGCTAAGAAGAAGGACAAGACTCTTCGACTGTGCATTGATTATAGATAGTTGAACAGGGTTATGGTCAAGAATCGATATCCATTACTAAGGATTGATGATTTATTTGATCAGTTGAAAGGGCGCAAAGTCTACTTTAAAGATAGACCTTACATACTTAGGTTATCATCGATTGAGTTAAGGAAATGACATCCTTAAGACAGCGTTTAAGACGCGGTATGGGCATTTCGAGTTCACGGTTATGCCTTTCGGGTTGACGAATGCGTCAGCAGCATTCATGGATATCATCGTAGAATTCTGACCCCATTTGGATCGGTTGTTGTTGTCTTTGTTGACGGCATCTTAATCTACTCCCGGTCTAAGGAGGAGCATAAGGATCATTTTTCGATTGTTCTTTAGGCACTCAGGGACCATCAGTTGCATGCCAAGTTCAATAAGTGCGAGTTTTGGCTTACTGAGGTGAAATTCTTAGGACATGTCGTGTTGGCTTCAAGTGTGTCAGTAGACCCTGAGAAGGTTGAGGCTGTAATGAGTTGGGAGAGGCCGAAGTTAGTCTTTGAGATACATAATTTCTTAGGATTGGCAGGGTACTATAGGAGGTCCATTGAGGATTTCTCCCGGCTAGCAGCACCTATGACTAGATTGACCCGAAATGGGGTCAAGTTTGAGTAGGATGACCTATGTGAGAAGGCATTCCAGGAATTGAAAAGGAGGCTTACTTCATCTCCTATTCTGATAGTCTCAGAATAGGAATGAAACACACGGTATCTTGTGTGATGCCTCTAAGGGCCAATTTGGGATGTGTCTTGATGCCGTATGGGAGGGTTGTAGCTTATGGTTACAGACATCACAGAATCATGAAAGCGAGTACTACATGACTTAGGTTAGCGGCCATAGTCTTTGCCTTAAAGATTTGGTGCCACTACTTATATGGTGAACATTTTGGAGTATTTTCAGACCACAAGAGTCTGAAGTACATTTTCACACAATGAGACCTCAACATAGGGCAACGCAGATGGATGGAGTATCTGGAGGATTATGACTTCACTTTGCATTACCATCCTGGTAAGGCAAATGTAGTGGCTGATGCACTCAGTCGGAAGTCACGGGGAGTACTGGCTAGTGTAGCTTCCCGAGAGTGGTAGATGCTCGAGACCGTGAGACAGTTTAGACTATAGTATAGTGATCAGGCTCAGGGAGCATTAGGGAGTTTGGTGGCTACACCATCCTTCTTGGCGAGTGATTAAGTCTCGAGGCGGGATAGAGATATCGTCCATTAGGGGCCAGGTACCGGTCCAGTACGTGTGTCGAAGAATTTGGACCCGTCCACACAGATGATAGTCTTCGGTATAGGGGATGGGTTGTTGTTCCCAGTGACAATCGAGAGGAGATCCTCCAGAGTTCCGCACCGCTTCCCGCTTTATCATAGCATCCGTGCAGGCGAAGATGTACCGAGATCTTTCGTCGCAAGATTATCAGGAGTTGAACAGCTGACACGCTGAGATTTGAACAACACAACCACGCGCTCCGCAGGTCAAACCGGCATTAAAGAAGCAAACAGGCTATCAAACACAGAGGTAGTAGAGTGGAAGTGGCGGCGCCACGATGGACTTTGTGACCCATTTCATGGACACCGACGCACTAAGTAGGTACATTTTCCGCAGTGCTGGACACTCATAATCGGAGGAAATCCATTCTGGGTCAGATATCTAGATCACAATTACATGGCGCACTGTCCATAGTACTCCGGACAGTGGATTCAGGTTTATGGCACACTGAAGAGTTCCAAAGGCCATGGGGACACAATTGGACTATGAAAATCGCTGCTTCATCCGTAGACATATGGTCAGTCGGAGAGGACCATACAAATTTTAGAGGACATGCTACGAGCATGCATCTTGGATCTTAAGGGTAGTTGGGAGGAGCACTTACCCTTAGTGGAATCCACCTATAACAACAATTATCAGGCGAGTATATAGATGGCACCCTATGAGGCCTTATATGGGAGGCCATGCCGATCCCCGATTTGTTGGATAGAGGTGGGAGAGGGTTCCATCACTGGTCCAGAACTGATTAGAGACACCTCTAAGAAGGTGAATTTGATCTTGCCGCCTCCTTACGCTTGGGAGGGATGATGAGCTACACCAACAGAAAACGCCAACTCCTAGGAGTTCGAGGTGGGTGATCACGCCTTCTCAAGGTGATGCCCAAGAGACGAGTGGTCAGATCTTCGCAAGCCGGTAGCCACGCCTTGCATATTAGGCCCTTCGAGGTAGCTCAGAGGGGCGGGCACAGCTTGCATATCTACTGCTACTTCACCGAGTTTATCAGGTGTCCATGAGGTGTTCCATGTCTCCATGCTCCGGAAGTACACTCTAAATCTAGCTCATGTAGTGGATTGGGGAGAGATTATTGTTGATACAGATGGGACCTTCGAGCAGGGACTAGTGCGTATCTTAGATGGTTGGGATTAGGTTTTGCGACGCAAGACATTGTGGTTAGTTAAAGTGATGTGGAAACACCGAGGAGTGGAGAAGGCAACTTGGGAACGTGAGGACACGATGCGGGCCACCAATCCTTTCCTATTTGAGGACGAAGGTGTGTTGTCTAAAAAAATGGGCACTAGAATAATTACTGCATATGCATGTCTTTGTGTGTGCTAGTATGTGTGAATTTCATTGATGAAATTGCGTAAGAATGTAAACCCGAAAAAATGGTAAAACGGTAATTTTAGTTGGAAATCGGAAATTTTCTAGATCTTTGATGATAAAACGGACTTCACCGTTGAATTTGTCTCGCAAAATCTAGTTACCCCATCGGAGCCACACCCGAGAGACAATGGAATTTCACTTTTTCGAGGCACGGGGAGGTCACAGACACATGGCATGATCCTGTGGATGCCACATGTCACATTAAGGGAGTAATACATGACATGACATGTGGTGCACTTGTGTGAATGGCTCACATTGAGCCAAGTGTCAAGTGTGGAGGAAATAATGGGAAAGATAAAACAAGAAAATAAGAAAAGAAAATAAGGAAAAAAAAGAAAAGAGGATGGGATCAAATTCGGTAGATAAGAATGAAGGGGAAAGAAAAAGGCAAAAGGGAAAGAGAAGAGGAAATCGAACATAAAAGAGAGAAAAACAAAAAAAGGGGCTTCGCTTCTCTCTAAGATCTGCAGAAATCGGGCCGTTGGTTTTCTTCGGAGTGAGAAGTAAAGTCGATCCACGCAACGAGGGCTATGTGTGGGTACCAAAATCTTAGAGTTTCGTCAAAGTCCACGAGGTAGGGAATTTTCCTAATTGGATTATTTTTAGCCTAAAAGTCATTTAATGACATAGGTTTTCTTTGGGGCCATGACTGGCCGTGTGTTTTAGTCCCAAGATTTTGGAACTGAATATTGGAAATTTTATCGGTTCTGATAGTCCCGACATCACTGAGGCTTGCCTTTGATCCCGTTGATGTCTTCGGGTTTTGTCTTCGGGTGTTTTATGTCATAAAGGATTCGTTGGACGACTGAACCAAAAAATGGTCTATGGCGTTGAAGTGACCGAGAGGTGCCTCATTTACGGGTCCGAGATCGGGACCATTTGTGTGTTGTCGTCGATTGAATAACATAGCCGTGAAAAGACTGCGTTGATATATGCTCTTTGATGGGATGTGGAATTAGATGTAGAAAATTATTCATGTGTGTTGAAAATGTTGCATGTAGTTCATTTTGCATGTAATATGTTATAGCATGAAATGACATATCAGATCTCATAGACGGACATCACGCCAAGCCGTGTGTGCATGGTATTGGCGGCTCACCATTCTTGGTGAATGTGTAGTTAGGATCGGAATCGGCATAACGTCCAAAATCGAGACTCACGCATAAATAATAATAATAAATTTCGTGGTGTTCGGTGAAGCAAGATTCGGCAGATCTCTCGTGCAGAAAGACTCAAATTTTATTCTCGTCGACATGTGTATCCACGATGAAAGTTCGCGAAGTGCTGTATGCGCGTACTCGTGGTGAGACTAAATCAGAACCCAAATGAACACACAGGATTTGATAAATTAAAATGAATATTGGAGGGTTGTCCAATTAGTTAAGTCATCAAGAAACACCGGATGACCGGTTCACACTCGCATTTCATGTGTGAGGAGTCGCCATGACCCCGGGTTATGGGCATGTGGAGTCTTATCTTATGCATGACATGAAATATTCCATATATGATTGCATTTTCTGTATGGAATGTGGTTTGATGTCTGTATGCCATTGCAAGTGCATTTAGTCAGGAGTAGCCATCAGAGGAGAATCCTTTATACCAAGTATCAAGCCAATTCTATCGTGGGACCCCTTTTCAGGTACAGGGAGTGTATAGGGGGAAGGCGCTCCAACAAAGCCATGATTTGCGAAGGAGGACGACATGTGGCCTTGAGTAACATTGTTTTTGTAAAAGTGTTTTGTATAAAAGGATTTTTATAAAATTTTTCGACTATCAGAGCAAATAGCCTGCATGTAATTATGGTAAGAGGGCCGTGATCCCTATGGACTGTAATTATTTATTTTCTTTTCATATTATAGATTTAAATATGAATGAATGGGTCCCGATGAAGGGACGTATGGAAGTGGTACTGAGTAACTCGGTGTCCATGGGTAGTTGGTACTAGTTCGGTACCAAGACTTAAGTGTAAGATGACCTAAGACAAAAATTCCGTGGGTTGTCAAAGGGACCCCTGGAAATTAGGGCGTCACAAAAAGTCGCTACCCCCATTTTCTTCTAATAATCAAGAGGGTAAGATTTGGGGCTTATTTATTTACCCTTTTCTTTCAGATTCGGATTTTTAGTCCCTTGATTTCATGAATAAGAGGATTGATTTCGCCAGGTCGACTTAAAACACGTGGGCTCTCATTGCCTCGCCCCCAATCAACTCAAAGGGCTATTGAACTCGGTCCCAGAATCCTTCTCTTTGATTTGCAAGAAACATTCTCTTCATTCATTCCTTCTTCCTATTTCATCCATTCCGTCCATTTCATTTTCCTGAGAAAAAAAAAGAGACAACAATGGTGGAGAAATTCAGGGGTGGTGGCGCGTGGCATCATGTCAGTTCCTATGCGCTACCTTCGGGTTCGTCTACGGTTGATCAAGACCCTTCGTGTTTTAGGATTGGAATGTCACGTATGGTGACATTTACGCACTTGGGGTTCGCCAACAGGTATGATTATATGATTCTATGCTCGCTTGATGGACTGCGATAATGAGAATTCTCCTGCTTTTTCTTAATCAGCTTTATGGTGTTTGTTTTAGAATCCTTATTAACGGGCGCTCAAGGCTTGATATTCATCATTATAATGGCAATCTCATTATCAATGTCTACAACAACTTGTCAGAGCCATTCCTCTTCTCTTGGTGAGAAAACTCTTCATTTTTCGCTTTAATTTTAATAGGTCAGGGTATGGTGTCTCTTTATATTCTTGATTAGAAGTAGAACCAATCAAGAAACAATTAGGATCATATCAAGAAAGTATTTTTGTTTTCTGGTTTTTTTTATTGTGTGTGACAAAAAAGCATGTATGTTTTCTCTCTTTACGTTGAGTCAAAAGATTATAGATCTGAAAAGTAGGGTAGAATTGTTTCCTAGTTGTTTGGTTGATAAGAAAATATATTACTAAAGTCATGGAAAGTGAATGGAGAACATTTGAAAAAGCACAAACTCAAAAGTAACTTCCCATGAGATGGTCATGACTCATGTTCTGTTTTAATCTCTTCATTCCTTAATCATCATCACTAGTAAACACCATGTTTTCATGCATTTCTACCTACCATTAAAGTTGCTTTCTTGGCTCCATGGCTGCCAAGGAAGCCCAAATGGTCGATCTTGGGTCTCTTTGCCCCCTACCACGCCTTTAAGTGAGAAAGGATGTGATATATGGATTCTTCATCAATTCATCAATGATGATATTTATTTGCTCAAAAAACCACCATTTTCCCAAAAGTTCTAGCATTATTATTTCATTAATATTTTTATTTTTATTTTTTATCATTCATCGTTTTCTTTTTTAGTTTTAATTTTGCAATTAACCTCACCTTACATTTCATTATTAACTCAAAAATTAGGCATCATGAGAGGAGACTATATATAAAAGATTAAAGTTAATACAAAATATTAAAAAAGAAAATTTCCCTCACACTTCTAAACTATTAACATGGTGTTTTAAATATATTTTTTGCTTCTACTTTGCGAAAACTTTCCCTTATTACTATGTTTCCTAACTTTTCTTTTTTCTAAAATATACCATTTGTACCAAGGTACTACTTATTTCCTCACACAATTATTTCCTTCTTTACATGCATAAAGTTCCTACATATATTACTTTTTCATGGGTATTCGCCTAGGACCAGTTCAACCACTCGCCATTATCCATGCCAGCCTCACCATGCCTTTTCTCCATGTGCATTATAGTCTTCCTTACCACAACTGCTCCTCACCCTAGCCACTAATCCTATTTTTTCTTGTTGAAAAACAGTAAGAAAAAGGAACTAATAAATGGAAAGTATTGAGTATCCTATTTGAAGAGGCTGGTTTGTTGAACAAGTTTAATCATGTGATTTAATTGTGTTGTTAATTATCATCTTTGTTGGTGCTCAGATGGAATACTAATAATTCCTAATATAGTTGCCACTGACAATAATTGTGTATGGTTTGTAAGATTTTCTATTGATTTTTATTCAGCTTCTACTTCTTGGGAATTTTGTTTATGGATCCTTACTATGAATCTCTTGATTACATTTAGATCCTATTTGATCTTTCAAATATGTTCTTAAACGCTAAATTCTAGTAAAATGCATATCAAGTTATGGAGAGGATTGTCAAAACTAAGTTGAAGGATAACAAATTTCTAGATGATCTGTTGATTTTATCTTGTGATGAAGGATATTCGGTCTGAAAGCCTTATCTTGAAAAAGGTTAAATCATTTATAGATTTCTACACTAAAAAAATTGATTAAATAGATATTTTTTAGTGTTGAAAAATTATGTCTTTTTACAATTTAGAATTACTATTGAATGGATAAGTACTTTAGTTTGCTATGTATCATTCTCAATTTACATAGTTGTAGATTGTTATCCATATATCAATTCTATGAACCTTAATATTGTATTATGATACCACTTTGTGTCAAATATGTTTTTAGTTTCACCTTAGTTAGAAAAGAACAATAGCATATTGGACAGAATTTTCCCATTTATCTATTATGCTTGATTTTCTATTTAATTTAGGAGATTTTCTATTTCTTGGATAGTTTTTTATTTATTTAATTAATTTATTCCTTATAAATTTTTTATAAATTTAAGCTTTCAATTGGATAGTTTGTGCATTTATTGATACTAAAATAAATACAAAGTCTGCACATACAATATTTTTATCCTCTTAGAAATGAAGGAGAATGCCTTAATTATTTATTTTGGTCAAGTTTAAACACATGGTGCATGAAATTAATACTTGGTGAGGTTTCTATGAATTTTAATTCAGATATTTCATTATTTGTGATTAAGATGATTTAACTTTTTTTTTTTTATCAAATTTGATTATAATGATTTGTTGGATAATGTGTGTTTATCTATTTATAAGCTAAATTTAAATGAAATATATATTTGAATTTTTTCCTTTTTCCTTTTTACAACTAAAAAGTAGTATACATTTATTGTTATAGGTACACAATTAAAAAAAGCATAATAATTGAACTTATATAATTCACATTTAGGAATGTTTATCTAATTTTTTTTATTTAGTTTTTTGTTTTGTTAATCTGGTTTTTTTATTATATGTTTGATGTAGGTTTCTAAGCAATTTTGCAATCTATATTAAGGGATGTGCGTGCTTGAAGATTAATGCTAGAAATAAGATCTCTAAAAATTGGATATAGGTTTGATGTACTTTTGGAATTGAAACTACTTTACAATTTCAAGTAATTTTGGTACATGTTGTTTACTTTTCCATTGATGTTGTGTCTATCTTATTAGGTATCCAAGAAGAAGGAGATGATGAAGAATTAGAGAACACCTCTTATGGAATTTGTATTTTTCGATTTAAGTTTGTACATTATCTATATTGAATGTCTTTAATTATGTTTTTTTGTTTATTCTTTTTTATTTGTATTTAGAAAGTGGAGAGTAACAAGAAAAAAATTATTACATTGTGTTTTTAATATTCAAATGTATATATAATAATTCCTTCTCTTGAATGGCAGTTATTTAAATTTTTTGTTTTAGTTGTTATTATCATAATTAAATAGATATCAAATTTAATTTGAAAACAAGTTTCTTATTATAATAGTTTCATTTTCCATCAAAAATGAAAAAATATAGTAAAATAATATAAAAATTTTCATAGACAACCTTAACAGATGGCTAATGCCTATTGACATTTTCATTAGCTAGAAACCTTGACATATTATATTTAACCTTGACATAAGTCTTACTAGATATCCTATGTGGTAAGTATGCACTTGTTTAAGCATTATTCTGAAACATGTATTATATTGGGATTTTTTTTAAAGAAAAACATTATTTTGGGACATCACTCTTATTTAACTAAAGTTGGCTTTATCAATGCAAATTTCACATGCACAAATGGTAAAATATTCCCTACTTTTTGTAACCCATAAAGAAGTCACACAAGTTCATTATCCATGCTTTAAGGAAAACATTCAATTTCCTTTTAAGTTGGCCCTCTTTATTTGAATTTTCCGATTTATGTTGAAGATTCCTAATCTTACTATAAAAGGTTTTAAATTATTTATTTATTTAGTTATTACTCTAGAGCGACATAAGGGCAATTACTCTCACTATAGTCCCTGAGAAGGCCGGCATACCCCAAGTTCATATTTTAAATTAGGAATTCATATCATATTCATAAAAATGTTGCAGCTTGTGTGGGAGGTCGGCAAGCAGCATTTCAAGACAAAGAGGCAAATGGGAGCAGGAAATGTGAATCCGCATCGATGGATAGTAGGTTCAGTGGACTCAAGGTGTAATTTATAAAACTAGGCCCAATTGAGGTTAAAATACACTCGTCTTTAGGAATTTGATTCCCCAGGATACAATAGTTTTTCAAAGTCTAGGACAAAATCTAGAGTAGGAACAATAGAGATGAAGATAGATATTCCAAGTTATAGAAGAAAGGTGGAGATTGAAAAGATATTCTGTAACATCAAGATCCATTTGTATTTATAGGCAAAAACTGGTTTGAATTTCAAACATATGGTAGTTAGGTGTCTCGGGATTATTCATTTCTTGTGTGCGTGAGGACTCCCCTCTTCTCAACTCATGTACAAGCCCATAATTGGGTTTTAGTATATAAACCCAATAAAGACTCTTGTCTGTTTTCCATGTGGGACAACACCTGTTGTTTTGAAAAACTATTGTTTACAACAATCCTACATTTTTCAAAAGAAGGTCAGGCTAAAATATTTGTATTTAAACACATTGTTTGGAATATGGAAGAAGGTGTTAATGCCTTAAGTTTGGTGTTTAATGAACTATGAACCAAACATAGATGAATAAGATTTAATTTATAGAGTATTGGTGAAGCTTATAGCTTATATGAACCAGAGTACTCTTGATCATAAATTAGAGACCTTATCATTAGCAACACACATCATGATTCTTGTTGTTCAAAGCCGTTATGCATGATTAGGCCATGCGCGTGCTTGATTATATCATAAGTGCTCTAAAAATCTTGCCATACCACTTCATGGGAGCAGCCCCAATCCACACTTGTATAGGTGATTTCATCAAGTACACACTGCATTTATATGTTCCACCCATATACCACCCATAAGGGATATGAAATCATTAAGAATATTACTCATCCTCTCAAATTATGCATTCTAGCACCATTACCACACCAAAGGAAGGGACAATTTTGTTGGTGGTAGCAGGACTTAACAAGTGACTTGTTATTACCCATATGAGCCTTCTTCATGGGATCTCTAATCATATGAGCCTTCTTCATGGAATCTCTAATCATAAAGGTTGGGTTTTTGTCCTAAAGGCTTAGTTAGAGGATCGGCCAAATTCACTACTGACTTTACATAGTTAATGGAAATAATTTCCTCTTTCAACAACTGTTTCACTACCTCATGTCTTAGATGAATGTGTCTGTTTTTCCCATTGAATGCTTTATTTTTTGCGATCAATATTGCTGCTTGGAAATCACAATCATAGACACCGAAGGTGTTGGCTGCATTCTCAAAGGAATTCATGACAGGAAGTTCCTTAACCACTTAGCTTCTTTACTATTAGATTCAAGAGCTATAAACTCTGACTCCATGGTAGAAGTAGCAATGAGAGTTTGTTTAGATGATTTCGAAGCAACAACACTACCTCCAAAGTCAAGACATAACCACTTGTGGATTTTATCCCATCTGAATCAGAGATCCAGTTATCATCATTGTATCCTTCCAACACAATGGGAAATCCATTATATAGGATACCATAGTTCATGGTACCCCTTAAGTATTTCATTAGTCTAGCTAATGCACTCCAGTGATAATTATTGGGATTATATGTATATCTACTTAATCTACACATTGCATATCCTATGTCTGGTCTAGAAAAGTTCACCAAATGCATCAGACTCCTAATAATATGTGCATACTCAACTTGACCCACAAGATCACCTCGATTTTTCATTAAATGTGTGTTAGCATCATAAAGGGTACTCACGGGTTTGGCATCGAAATATCCAAACCTCTTGAGTATTTTCTCAACATAATGTTCTTGTGATAGCATTATGCTATCATTCATCCTTGTGATCTTCACACCCAAAATTACCTTAGCTTCACCCGTATGTTTCATGTCAAAATGTGAAGTTAGAAATCTCTTAGAACTATGTACCATACTCAGTCTAGTGCCAAAAATCAACATATCATCTACATACAATGCAATAATTACACATTCTTTTCCTATACACTTTGTATATACACATTTATCCACTTCAACATATAAAAACCTGTTTTCCAACAAAGCATTATCAAATTTCTCATGCCACTATTTAGGTGTTTGTTTTAAACCATATAGAGACTTATTTAATTTGCAAACTTTATTTTCTTGCCCATGTGTAATACAACCTTTAGGTTGTAACAAGTAAATTTTTTCCTCTAAATCTCCATTTAAAATAGCTGTTTTAGCATTCATTTGATGGATAAAAAGTCTATGAATAGAAGCCAAAGCAATCAAAATACAAATGGAAGAAATCCTAGTAACAGGAGCAAATGTATCAAAATAGTCAACATTTTGTTTTTGTGAAAAACCTTTGGCTACTAACCTAGCTTTATATTTTTCAATAGAACCATCTGGTAAATATTTTCCTTTGAAAATCCACTTGTAACCAATATGTTTTGCTCCTAAAGGTAAATCGACTAACTCCTACGTTTGATTCTTTAAAATCGAGTCAAGCTCAGTTTTAATGGCTTCTTTCCAAAGTAATGCGTCGGATGAAGATATCGCTTCAAAATAAGAGGATGGTTCATTTTCAATTAAGTATAAAAATCATCTCCAAAGGAAACCTCTTTTCTTTGTCTCTTACTCATTCTCAACTCATCATGAAAGCTTTCCATATCATCCACAGTAGTGGGCACATGCTCATCATATGAGTTTTCTATATCATCCCCTAATTGTGGGTGTATGAGAAATTTTTTCAAAATGTGGAAATATGTGTTAAAAAAATTCAGCATTTTTTTTCTCAATAATAGTGTTGCATTCTAGAACATCACTTTTCAAAACTAGAAATCTATAAGTTTACTATTACTAGCATGGGCCCAATAAAATATGCAATTAGAAGTCTTTGATCATATTTTCCTCTTTTAGGATCGTAAATAACCTTGGTAAGATCATGATTTAATTTCAAGATGTATATATATATATATATATATATATATATATGCATAGCAAAGAGTATATATATATATATATATATATATATATATATATATATGTGTATATATATATATATGAAAATATGGCCAAAGGGAAGTGAATGTGGTAAATACTCAAAAACTGATTTTAGAAAGTAAATATACTAAAAAAAAAAACTTAAATGAAAAGTATTACTAACACTCAACCCCTTCCCGGCAACTAATTCGTCATACAATAAAGTGGACTCTGTGGAGTTCTGACATCGTACTCCACGAGGATCGAGGTCTCTCCGTAATTGGAATTTAAGCACTCCGAGTACAAGGGCTCTTCACTACCTAGGTAACCAAATATGATGAGAATTAAAATCAATATAACTAAAGTAAAAATTGATTTAAAACTAATCAACTAATTTTGAAATCTATCAAGCAAACAACTACTAAAGTCTAAAATGTATGAAGAGGGGCACTAGGGATGGGAATAATCATTTAATAATCAATTTTTCATTTCTTTTAAAGCATAACATTTGTGAGTTGAATGTTGATTGGTTCAAGGCAAAGTAGTATAGCCTCGAATACTTCCCGATTACTAGTTACATTCTCACTATTTAGATAACCATATTCCTAAACTAGGTCGATGGGTATAAATAGTTACTTTTAGGATTTTATCCTCTTTAATATTTGGTTGTTTTTCCTAAACCCATACTTCACAACCATTTTTTAGGACTGAAAACAACTTGTCCCTATAAATAGGGCAACACAAGTCTTTTCCAATACAATTAGTACCTCATTCTGCATTTCAAATATAATACTCTCTCCTTGATTAGAATCTTTGCTAACACGGGATCAAGATTATTCTACCAAATTGAGATGAGACCTCTAAAAATTAAACTACTAAATCATTAGTTGGTCCTTATGCCTTGGGAACACACTTCTACTGTCACCGTAAAGGAACCTTAGTCGTGAGGTTAGAAATAACACCTATGATCTACCACAAGGATATTTAGAGTGTATTAGTTCTAAAAATATCAGTTTATCATACCCCAAGTTACTGATCTTTGTTCTTAGGTATGGTCTTCTTTATGTTACTCAGAGGTCTCTTGGAAATCAGAGCGCATATACAACTCCATTTGTGTATAATCTACTAATACCTAGAATAGTTCATTACAAGAACAGTGCCTATTATATAAATTCAGTTTTCAAACCCACAAAATAAACTATAAATCAAATCAATGTTCAATTAATCCCACCCCTAGAGGGTGCTTAAAGTTCCATTACCGGGATTCCAATCATCACCAATCAAGCAACAAGCAGAAAAATGTAGAAAGAAATCAAGAGATAAGGAGTGAGAAAACAAATTGTGATTTGAGCTTCAATCTTTGTCTCAACAGTAATGAACATGGATCTTGAGTACAACATCGAAATCTCTTCAATACAAATAAAAATCTGCTCTAAAATTACTCTAAGATCTACTAAAAATCAAAACCCTAAGCTAAACTGAAAAATGGAAAGGTTTTAGAGAGAGAAACCCTCATGAGAGGTGTTCTCCAACCTCATTTTTTGCGCTAAGAATATAAAAAATGAGTATTTATAGTCCTAGGGGGAAATGGGCTTGAAAACAGTCAAAAACAGCAATTTTCAGGCCTTTTTGGTCAGGCCGACGCCTTTTGTCGCAACATTTTCTGGGTTTGTCGTAACATTTATTTCTACTCAACTACTTGTTTTCTTCTCCAACTTGTCGGGGCCTAACTTCTTCATTTTAACTTGGATTTGGGTGTGTGAGGTGTTGTTGGAAAAATCTTTGAATGTAGAATGCAACAATGGGTGGAGTTGAACCATTTGATGTTCCATATGGTATAGAAAAAATTCATCTTCCTAATGACGCTCTATGAAACACTCGCTGACTTCCTTTTCGGAAAATGTTACCATTTCTTTGCTAACCACTTTTCCATCAAGAATCCTACAAAACCAAGTTTAGAGGAAATGTTATGAGTTTTACATGAATATGGATATAAAATACTAAAAAGTAACATGTGAAATGAACTCAAAACATAGATGAGTTTCACAATAATCAAACACCCCTAAACTTAAAGTTTTTCTTGTCCTCAAGCAAAGAAAAGAAAGAAGTTGCTTGTCCCTAAGCAATGGAAGATAAGAGTTCATTTCACAATTTTTATTTAACCAAAACTGATTAACCAAGCTTGCCAAGGGGTATGTGATATGTGCCTCAAGCATTACCCTTACAAAAAATATAGAGAATATAATCAAAATAATTTATTTATTTAAATAATGAATTAATCTCATAATAGAAAATTTGCACTATGGTTCCTTTACTAGTGTGTGTGTGTGTGGTCTTCCCTATCCAAACAATTGCAAGCTAGATGAGTTTATGAGAATTGAGATAAGCACGATCTCCTAAGATAGTATATTTAATGCTCCATAGGCTTGTTCTTATCACTTACCAACGTAGCACACAACTTTTAAGATCAAATAGGTCTTAATAGGCTTGTAATGTAAGGCTTGGGTAAGGGGTAGTTAAGTAGTCATTTTAGGCTAAAACTTACCAAAACATACATATTTTCCTCCATTCACAGCTTATACTCCATCCTTATTCTCACCATTAGCACAATGACACTCTCAAGCACCCTAAAACTTGTCAGTACTCCCATTCCATACTCCTCATATCACCTTTCAACTATACACAAATTTTGCATTGTTTCAACAAACACTAAGAAGCCTTTTTACTTATTTTTATTTATTTTTTCTTTTCAAGACAAGGTTATTAGAGTGGTGCAATGCCTAAACCTCCTTAAGCTTTCTATCAACCCTTAGCGAGCTTTAGATCAAGAGTCTTTAATTAGTTAGCCTTAAGGTACTAAGTTTTGAGACACCCCTTAGGATTTACTTACTCTAGGGAAGGAAGGTGTTAACCAAATTTATGCACACTACTACCAAAGACTAATTAAAGTCCCCAACAACGACACCAAAAACTTGTTAAGACCAAATTATATATATACAAATTTATGGCACTGTTATCAAAGGACTATTATCTAATCCTCGGCAACGGCGCCAAAAAACTTTATGATCGATTATCTATGTTTATAAAAATATAGGTTTGTTCTTTTTGAAAAATGGATTAATCACTGCAAGTGCATAGGTCGTACAAGTAATAAAAATGGATTTTTAAGTTCAGACATTGTTCCCACGAGGATTGATGATAAATCAAAAGACTAACTACCCTTACTACTCAAGATCATTACTATTTGAACTCCACTATTAGGATGATGAGAAGATTAATGGAATAATCCTCAAATAATTTCACTAATACTTCCACCTACATTTCACAAAATGATTTAAGATTTCCACCGAAAGTGAGACAATCCTAAGACTTAGATCAATGAACACAATCAATTTCAGACCATATCGATTCATAGTTCAGCCATAAGTTGGAAAATTGAGTTTGTCAAAGATGCATCAGGAAGTATACCTGGATTTCTCCCTTAACCATATTTTTCATCGATTAGAGATTCATGTTCATTTCTGATTCATGTATCTAATCATCATTTGTAAAACACGATTTTCTTTCAAGGATTCAGATATTTTTTCTTTTAAGTACTTCAATTCAAAATCTTAGGATTGAAGAATTCCCACTTATAGAAAGGTTATTTGCAAGTCTTCTCCATTAGATCGATTAAATTTCAATCTTATTTTCTGATGAAAATTTCCATCTCTCGACAGACTTTACAACATGGGATCGAATCAGCTTCATCGAAAGAGGAGAAACCTCTAATGGATTAAACTGATACTTCATTCAACTATCCTCACACCATGAATAAGTCAGATCATTCTGAGCAATCATTCGTAGGTTCATTAATTCCAAAGTATTAGCATATCATACCCACAAAGAAACTGCTTCTTATACCCTAGACTTCCATCTCGTTACGCAGAGGTTCTCCTGGAAATCAGAGCAAGACATAGTGCTTTGTTTGGGTATACGGGACTAGTACTTGGAACAATTAATTCAAGTATAATACCAATCAAATAAACTCAAGAATTCTAACTAAGGCGTCCTTCCACTTAGTGCAAAAAATTAACAATTACCATTGACCCATTCCCAGAGGGAGCTCAACTTTTAAAAACTGGTTCACATATATTAGTTACTAGTTGATTAAGAAAATTCACTAAAATTGTAAACGAACTGATATTCATGAACTCCAGAAGTTATTCCAACATCCATTGAAATCAAAGCAATAATGAAAAAGATGATTTTATCATAAATTCCTCACAGAGCCGTACTTCGCCATTACTCCAAATAAATTAAAATGTAAAACTTACTAAAACGCGTCAGACAAAATCTACTAAAAAGGAAATAAAAGAAAATTGAAAGAAAAATAAAAGAAAAAAAAATACAGAGCTCCTCACTACCTGTAAACTCGGATTCCATAATGAAAGTATAGTGCCTAAATGTGTCTATTTATATACTTTCCAATGTTGGACTACACTTCAAGACTGTGTTGTGGATCCCCAAATTTTTTGCCTAATTTGGTTGCTCTATCGCGATAGAGTTTTAAGCCTTTGTCGATGGCTTCTGTCGCAGCATATAATTTTTTGTCACAACCTGTTCTTTGAGTTGTTTCTTAGATTCCACGCGACAATTTCATAATGCCTGCAATTTTTTTGATTTAGCAGCTTTGTTCTTGTCATGGCTGATGAATGTCTTGTGTCGCGGACAAAAATTTGTTGCAATCCAACTCTTTTTACACTCGCTTCGAAACCGCCGTGACATAATTTTCTTTTACGCGACAAGCATTTTTCTACCAATACTCTGCCGCATGATAGAGTTTTTTGTCGCAATAGGATTTCACCCTTAACAATCTCTCGCTGTGACAAAATTTTCTTTCTCGGGGTCCTTATCATGACCGCTAAGTCGTTAAGGCGTAGATAGAGATCTTTGGCTTGCGAATAGACTTGATTTCAGCTTCATCTCACTTCTCTTCAATTTCTATCACGACCGAAGCTTTTCTTCGCCATGAGCGCACTCTATCATCCCGCGCTTTTTATTGTCGCAGACAGTAAAACTTCTTTGTCGTGATAGAGATTCTGCCTTCAATTCTTCACTGTGTCGCAACATAAATTTCTTTGTCGCCATTCCTCTTATATTGCTTTTAAACTTCTTGGTCGGTGGACAAAGAATTCCTTGTCATAGAATTCACTCTCAACCTCATGTTTCGTTTTTGTTAAGATAGATAATCTTTGTCGCGATAAAGTCCTGTTTGCTCTTTTTTGTGAACTTTGAATCCTATGTCGCGACAGATTTTTCTTTTTCGCGATAGAAATGGTTCCTTGAGCTAGTGATTACTACCAAAAAAGCATTGTTTTATACCTTTAACACTTTATGTTTTGAGCACTTTTTGTGTAGTAATTAGCCTAACTAACCCAGCTGGCATGTTAAGGACATAACAATGCTACTAATCAAATTTTTAGGTGCGAAGTTGTTTCAGGACTTGGCATTCGAATAAGGTGGATTCAAGTCAAGGCATGAAGAATCCATTTGCAGCTCGTGAGCTGAAAGATAAAGAAGGCAAAAGTGTATGTAACATGCAAAGGTAAGCCTTGTCAAATCTCACAGGTTGCGATTTTCAGCCCCGCGAATTTCGCAAGGGTTGTGAATTTTTGTAGCCCTGCAAAATTTCGCAAGGGTTGCGAATTTCACAGCCTTGCGAAATTTCGCAGCCCCCTGCGAAATTTCCTGGGAACCTTCTTGCTTTGGCTTTTTTATTTTTTATTTTTTTTCCCACTTTCTCCTCATGTAATAGTGTTATGAGTTGTAGATTTTGGTAATTTTTAAGGGGTTTGGTGTTATAAAACAACCCCGAAAAGACTTTAATTATTTAGTTGATATCCAGTAAAGCTTACAGCATAAGCTTTCTTATTTTCTCTCGTTTTCTCTTTTCTCTTTCTCGAAAGCCAAACAACCTTTGAAAAGAGGAGGAGCGAAGAACCCTTCGCTTCCTGCATAGGTAAAGGAAACTAGGTGAAGGTTCCAGATGAAAAGGTTGGGATTTTCCCTATTTTAACGGAGGTATTTTCCATCATTAATGGTTTATTTTCAAACATTGGTTATTATTCCTTCTGCCACTTGAATGATCCATATTAATATATTTTAGTTCATCGATGCTTATTACTGTGATCCAATTGATGATTCATTAGTTAATATCTATGGGTTATTGTGCGCAATTCAAAAGATGTTTTATTTCCTTTAAATTTATAACTGAATCCCTTCCAATCCACCTTGAATGGTTAGTATTTAAGCTCTCGTCATTGATACTTATCATAGACCATATCTCATCGCCAACATTTACGATCAATAAAACGGTCATATGATGCCTTCACTGTCCAAGACCACTAATAATACCATCGGAATTTCAAAGACATTATTTAGTGTTCGCGCCATTACAATGTCGAAGATCCCATTTGGGAGAGATAAACTATATGTTATCCTCCCAATGCAGACAAAAGCACCTTAAACCCTCATTCACCACAATCTAAGTCCTGTGACCTAACACTCCTAGGGATTTGTTTTCATGTTTTAGTAAATTTATTTTTAGTTTTAATCACTAAAATCCCTTCATCACAACCTAAATATCCAAAAATGAAATCACCTGATGTTTTATTATTAGTCATTCCCACAAAGAAAATCCATCCTCAGGACGATCCTAGAGTCATGACATTTTATGAGAAAATACGCTTACAGATATTTAGGTATTAGGTTATAAATTTTGTTGATATAAGATACCCTACGGACTTCACACGAATCAAATGGCGCCGTTGCCGGGAATGGTGCCTTAGTGTTAATGACTATCTTTAGTGGATACTTGTGACCCTCATCACAAGCTAGTGATTTTTCTCCTATCATTTATTTTTTAGCATTTTACTTTTAGTTTGCATATTATCATTTTTTTATTATTTCTTTCAAATAACCTAACTCCTTTTGTAGAATTTGTTTTATTTTGTTTGGTGTTTGTCTCAGATTCAGAGGAGTATATTTTCCAGTGGATTTGAGATTCTTAAGGCAGATTATTAAAAGTTAACATTCCACTAGAATCAAATCTTGAAGTGAGCTTGAATTTGAGCACAATGGAACCCCTACCTGAAAAACAGCAGAGCCAACAAGGAGACAAGATTGGGTTGGATGGACTTAGTATTTCCTAAGACTACAAAGTCCATATCCTTTTTTGTTTTTCTATCTCTTCTATTTTTCCTTTAAATTTGTTTTGTCTTGGTTCGATTTTTGATTCATTTTGATTCCTAGAGCTGGTTTTCATTTCTTGGTGAAATCGTGCATTTATGGATAGGGAAGCTCAGGTCAAAAATACAAGAGAAACAGATTTTAGAACCCTCGTGAAATTCTCACAGAATTCTACAAACCCCCGGCCTGTCATAACTTTTCTGCTCGAACCCGATTTGGGTGATCTTGGTCTCGTTGGAAAGATTAGAGAGTTTAAAATATAGATATATCCAAAAGATCACTTTATAAATTATTATAAAGACATAATTTTCAAAATTCTCCAACTGGTCACTTTTAACCTCCCTTCTCTTCTTCCTTCAACTACCAAAGAGCCATAACTTGATCATTCAAGCCCAACAGTGAATACATCCCTTTGGAAAGCCTGAGAAGTTTCCTATCCATCCATATACATATTGTAGCCATTTTCAATCAAATACAACAACCTCACCAAATACGATCCTCCATCACTACTCCAAACTAAGGCTATTCCACCTCCTATGTATGTTTGATAGCCGTTTATTTTTATCTTTTGTTTTCCATGCTTCTAGTATGATCATATTTTTGTTATGTCTTATATTTGGGTATTTTATTAATCATGATTACTTTATCTTTATAGTTTTAAATGCTGATCAAATACCTATTTCGCTTTATTTAACACTTTCATCTCTTTGTTTCTCGATTCATGTGGGTCCCCTCCTCTCCAACACCTACATATTTCACCAAGAGTATGATTCAGTGAATCATACATTTCAAGAAAATTTCTATATGTTTTTATAGCTCAATTGCATGATTCACATTCATATTCACTAATATCGAGCTAATCCTATACTATAACAATGTTTTTTAGACATGTCGAGTATTGGAATAAAAAAAGGAAGCTAAATAATAGAAGAAAGAACCAAAGCAGAGAGCAATGAGGTAGCGCTGAGCCCTGCATGGTAGCAAATGAGGCACTCCACATCATGCACAGAGCTCAGCAGCGTGAGGCCCTATGCTGCAATGGAACTCGACATGGATTCAGCTGGTTTCAGAACACGCGCGTAGCGAAGTCCTCTTTTCCAGACGTGAACGTTAAAAACTCTGATTTTCTAGGCCATTGATGGGCCCGGATCCTGAGATATAAAAGGGAAGCTATTTCGAGGCAAGAAAGGGGGATTGGAGGCAGACTAAACATAAGGAGAGACGGATAGAGAGAGATTGACGAAGACGGATTCAGAGAGATCACAAAGATGGCTTCTTCTGTATTTCTTTTCCTCGATTCGCTTTGGATGTCGAAAATCTTTCTAACTGTAATGAAATCGCAAGAATCATCTTTTTCTCTCTTAGGGTTTTGTCAACCCTAACCGCACCTTTAGCGGATTAATACATTAATCAGAGTTTATTTAATATTGGTATGAATTCAGATGGTTGCTTTACTCTCGAATTTAATTACATGTTATTATTTGCCAATTGCATGCTAATGCTAGAGTTTGATACATCGAGAAGACGACTCCATAGGACATGGGTAAAGCAACACTTGGTCAATCGTGAAATAGAGATATCCCGCATTCCAAGTGTAGCACTGTGGTTTCAGACATTTATATCTTGAGTCGAGGGCCGACGCAGATGGCCACACCCTATCAAGCAGATAGGCACTATATCTCGCGAGAGAATATCTTCAGAGCACGATCAACCCGCTAACATAAATCATATGAAATATTAAATAAATACGCTATCTAGGTTAAATTCCATCAGGTGTGGTAGGCGAAGGCAAAACCCTAGTTCTCTCATCATTATCTTAAATCAAAATTTTAATATTAGACTTTCCTTAAATCAGTTAATTTAGTCATAATTTGCTATAAGACTGGATCCAAATATTGTCTAGGTCACTAAAACAGGATTTAGCACGTTTCTTTTAGTGGGAACGACACTTGACTAGCCACTACACTACGTGAACTCGACGCGTATACTTGCGCGTATGGGTCTTCATTTTCACCAACTTTTAAACACTTTCACTGTGAGTCTAAGTTTTGCGTCATTGTTTGGGAGAAGTTTAGTGTTTATATTGACAACAAAGGCTAAGGGGGATCGTATTTTGAATCAATTTTATTTTATTTTGTTCTTTTTACTTATTAATAATTTTTTGTTCTTGTTTAGGTATTTACTTTATTTCTATATGTGTGTTTGTGACTTGGTCTCGACTTCATACTGCGGATTTAGGAAAGCAATTAGTGTGATAAAGAAAGATCGCACGAAATTACTTCCATTCGACTAACCGTAACTGACATTACATCAATTATGCAGAAGCACACAGAACTCCAATTTAAAATCATCATGCAAAATCAAGAGATGAAGGGCGCTCTAAGAAAGGAATGAACCATGTGGATCAGAATGATAATCATAGAGAATAAAGTACTAGATATTTCCAGATACTGAGCACTGTGATATGCTCCTCGAGAGTTCATTTTGCCACCATAAATGCTCAATAATCTGAGAGCGCACGTACCACCCATTCAAGCCGAACAATTTTGAGCTTAAAAGGAGTAACTCGTAAATGCTCCACAATATGCGCCTACGGGTCAGCTTAGCAGAACTGAATGCACATCCGACAAGTTTTATTTAGGTCATGATACAAATAAGTATAATGGAGTAATGTAAGAAGCTCGACAAGGTTTATTCCTCACCGGCCACTTAGCGATCGAGCTAAGCATTGGTTGATTAGCCAACCACCGGATTCCATTGCCTCGTGGAACAACTTAGTGCAGAAATTCCTAACCAAATATTTCCCACCCGCAAAGATCGCACAACTGGTGCAGGAGATTAACACATTTAGAAAATTCGAGGTGAGAAATCACCAGGCCCGAGAGATTTCATGACCTATCGAGATGCCCACACTACAAAGTTAACTTAGGTGGATGTAAAAATAATGCTTTATAATCTGCTTAAGCGATTCAAATCCAGACAACTATCGATGCCTCACAGAGGTGCCCGATGAAAAGACTACAGTCAAGATTATGAGATATCGAAGATACGTACCCACCGATACTAACTGGCCTCAAGATAGATTAGCACTCAGAAGTCCTTAACGAGTAGACACGTAAGTTCTCATGAACGTGGAAAACCATGTCGCAGCAGCTTAACTGGGCGCCTATGTATAAAGAAGGTACGTTGAATGTGATTCGCATCAATCCCCGAGAGATATGCAGTCTTACGGAGGACAACATAAGATTATGGATCGTCGGGCCGAGGCGATGACAATGAGCGTACGCATGTGAATCGAGAGAATCAACATCGCAGGGATGATGGAGGTAATATCGATCAAACAAAAATTTTAATCTGGCGAATTAGCGGCCGTGGTCGAGGTAACCGTAATAATAACTATGGCTGGAGGAACAACCAGAATAGTATGCCACCACTTCAAGTGAGCAAGCCACCACCTAAGAAAAAAGTGGATTTGGAAGAAGCCTTAGCCCATATGATGACTTCCCATAGCACATTTATGAAGGAGACGAAGGCCACTATCCAAAATCAGGCTCAGCAGCTACAAAACCAATCCACCCACTAATTAACTGCGGGCCTAACTCAAAACCTGAAGTGCAACAGCCAAATGGCCACATTGTTGATTAAGAGGCAACACAGATCATTACCTAGTAACTCAGAGGTGAACCCGAGATGAGAAGGTGATGAACATGTAAAAGCTGTCACATTGAGAAGTGGCAGAGAATTAGTAGTACCAGGGCAACCACTAGTGATAGGAGAGGTAGAAACTGAGGAAGTAATCCAGACCAGTCAGAATGACAAGATAGAAAGGGAACGACCCTAAGAGAAAAGGCCTGTGGTAGAAGAAATTGAGGCTAATAATCGACCAACCATGACTAAACCCACTGTCCCAATTCCGCATCACACACCCAAGAAGAATAAATTGACAAGCACTACAAAGTTTATGGAAGTGTTCAAGAAATTGCATATAAACATTCCATTTGCTGATGTGTTAGAACAGATGCCCAATTATGTAAAATTCATGAAGGATATACTGTCAAAGAAAAAAAGACTGACGGATTTCGAGACAATGAATCTCACCGAGGAATGTAGTGTCATCCTTCAGAGGAAACTGCCACAAAAGCCGAAGACCTGTGCAAGCTTTACTATTCCTCGTAATTACTCCGAACTCCATCTTCGAGAGGGCCTTATGACTAGGAGCTTAGTATTTACCTCATGTCGCTATCCATATTCGTATCGATCGGGATTAGGTGAAGCTCACTAACTACAACTACACTCCAAATAGCGCATGTGTCACTCAAAACATCCTGTGTGGTGGTTGATAGAAGATGTTCTCAGAAGGTAGACAAGTTTATCTTCCCGGCCGATTTCATCATTCTGACATGGAAGAAGATAAAGAAATACCCATAATATTGGGTAGACGATTTCGCTAATCGGCGTGGCAATGATTGATGCGAAGTGGGAGAGTTGAAATTGAGAGTGTAGGTTGACGAGGGGTCAAGTTCAATGTGTTCGAGGTACGTGAGACACCCACAGTAGAGTGATACATGCTTTATGATAGAGACCGTAGAGGCTATAGTGTCTAGCCAAAGTGGTCTCACTAACCCTTTGGAGACTATCCTGGTATAGAGTGAATCAGAAGAACTGGGAGAAGAGGTCAAAGAGTATGTGAAATGGATGGACTCCTTCTAGCCTAATAGAAGGAAATACTACGAACCCCTAGGTGAAATTGCTCAAACGTCAGTGCCATCCTTCGAAAAACCACCCAAGATGGAACAAAAGCCACTACCCAGCCATTTGAAGTATGCTTATCTTGGGGGACGCCCAATCTTACTAAAGGATTATTTCAAAGATCCCCTGACAGCAGCCAGAAGAAGATAAATTATCGAGAGTAACGTGATCATAAGGACGCCATTGGGCCGGGTCTCCGGCCGATTTAAAGGATTCGTCCCTTCATGTGTATGCATCGCATTCTCGCTGTGAAGATGGTCATAAGCCTCAAAGGAAGCACGAGGAGACCTAATCCAACCATGGTGCCAGCGCGATTTCGCAAGGAAATACCGGGCAATGGATGTCAGTAATTTATCCTATTTCGATAAAGGCATAGGTGAGTTTGGTACAGTCTGCGGCTCTAAAAGGAGGAACAATAGATATAAAAGATGAGAATAATATATTGCTGCCTTCTAGAACAATTACGGGTTGGAGAGGATTTGCATTGACTACCTGAAATTGAATAAGGCTACTTAAAGACATTTTCCACGCTTACTTCTAGATCAGATGTTGGGAGCAGGCTAAGGTGGCATGAATACTAATTGCTTTCTCGATGGGTATTCCTACTTACAATTAGATCGCTATAAATTTCCCAGAGGATCAAGAGAAGACTTACATTCACTCTTGCCCTTATGGTACATTCACATTTAGGGTGGAGCAGTTCTTTGGGTTGTGCAATGCACCAGTAATATCATTAGATGATGGCCATATTCTCGTATATGGTTGAAAAGACAATTGAGGTGTCTAAGTGGACGACTCTTCAAGATTGGGAACCCTTCATAATCATCTCTGAAACCGAGGCTCAAGGTTTCGTTAGATGAAGAAACCAATCTTGTTCCCGACCAGCAGGAAGGCATAGTACTCGGGGCAACTCTGATTTCCGCAAGAGGAATAGAGGTCGACAAAGCAAAGATTGAGGAAATAGAGAAACTACCTCCACCGTCATTAGTAAAGGGCATAAGAAGCTGTGTATATGCAGTGGTTCCATAGCGCTTCATATAAAAATATTTTTCTTGACAAAGTCCTTGTCCAGCTTTTCTAGTTCAAGGGACACTATTTGATTTTTGATATAGGTGTGATAGCTTTTTGATGTGTATATAAAACTATGCAGAAAATATAAAAGAGCACTTCTATTCCGCCGCATATACGCTGTCATAATAAAGTGTACCTAAGTACCTGACATCGATCCATGCGGAAATGGGGATGCTATGCCAAAATTATAACATTTAATATCCAAACTAACAATCAGGTTAGTAAAACAAAATTTAAACGAACTAATGAAATTTCAATCTAACTAATGAAGTTCGTAACTAAGGGATACCAAGAGATGATAAATTCAGGTGATTGGTGCACCTGACAATCCTCTTAGATCTAAGTCAAAATTTACTCATTGTTTCATGAAAATGCTTTCCTAAGGCTGTAATTTTGTCTAGAATTTAATTGCGTGCCCTCTCGAGGTCGAATAACCTACCAACTAACACTAGGTCTTTGCTTCTACTAACCCCAAGCATTAGAGATGCTTTAAGATCCAAAAGTCTCACACGCCTCCCACTACCGATAATTTCTACACTAACAAAGCAATTTAGCTGATTCCATCTATGTCTAGTCTTACCCTTCTCTCTCGCATCTTGCAAAGAACCATACTACATTGAGATTAGCCAGAAATTAATATGTAAATAGGAACTAAAGTATGAATCAATAGAGGTCTACAAGAAACAATAGAAACTAACATTAATAAATAGATATAAACTCCATGTTCCATTTATACAACCAAACCCTAGATCATTTAATTTAAAGCATGATGTAGGCTCGACATCATAAACTTAGATAAAACATGAGAAAAGGAGGAGAAGAAACTATAATGATCAAATGATGGTGAATCTCGGATTTTCTTCCACAAATCTCATGATCTTCTCCCAAATCTTCAAAAACAGCTCCCAACCTCCCGTCCCAAAGGCAGACAAAGTCTCCTTCTCCGAGCCCCAGCCGCTCCTCCTCGTCTCTTTCGGGTTTGAGCTTAAAAACCTCCATTATGGGCTCGGGGTACCGGATCAGTAATCCACCCAACTGACTTCCTTTAACGTCGCGACGCCGCAGCAACGTCGACGCCGGGATGTTTCATTGCTTCGCAACGCCGCGACGTCAATTCTCAATGTCGCTACGTTGTCGCAGCCCCCTGTTGGGCTTCCAACTGAAGGCCATAACTCGTCATACAAACCCACCTGTGTTCTTAGTACCGTTCGAAAGCTCTTGAAGTGTAGAATCCATCCATATATGGATTGATATAATATGAGCTCATATGATATCTGAAAACGTCAAAATACAGTAGACTCTCCTGCTGAAGGTGCTGCAATGTTTGCTGATTTTCTTCAAGTTTTGGAACTTGCATAACTTCTTTGTTCGAACTCCAATTTTGGTGTTCTTGGTATCCCTGGAAAGATCTTGAAGTGTAGAATTCATCCATATATGGCTTGATGCAATAGGAGCCCATATGATGTCTGAAAACGTCAAAATGTAGTAGCCTCCTCACGCTTCAGAGCGCTTTTTCCACTAATTTTGCATACAATTCCAATTAAATGGATGACTTTGATCATAAGTGTGAGCTTTTAGAGCATTAGGGAACTTATTTAACATAAAAACACTAGAAAAAATAACTAAAGCATAGGGATAAAATGAGTATTTAAGATACTCATCAGTGTGCAAGCTTTTTCAATCCCGAAAGATAGATTGGTATCGACCCCCATAGTTGTAGCACCAGATTAGGACCTTCCGTTTGAGCTAATATGCGATGCCAGTGACTATGCAATCGGAGCAGTGCTGGGGCAAAAAAGAGAAAGGATATTCCAGGTTATTCTGTAAGACCCGAGAAAATTCTAATTTTTGGAAAAAGGGCAAAATCGTAATTTCGGTCAAAATCTGGAATTTTTCTAGATCTCGGATGACAAAACAGATTTCACCGTTGGAATCGTCTCACGGAAATCTAACTAATAAGTAGACTTCTCACAAATTCGAGATGTTTAATTTGCACATTTTTCGAGGCACTGGCATCGGTGCCAGAAACGATGTGATATGACAAAGTCACTCTATAACATGTACTCATGTGACACATGTTGCGTGGAGTAGAGAGATGATGGAAACGGCCGAGATTGTGTCACGGTCAAACCCAAGAGTAGGACATGGATGGCATTTTGAAAATTTTAATGCTAATAGACAAAATCAAATAAAGGGATCTTCTTCAAAATTAAAAGAACAAAATGATGCAGTGGGAAAAAATGGAGGGGATGCAGTGGCTATGGATTTTGTGATTTTAGAGAGAGAGTAAGCCATTTCTCTCTAGATTTCTGGCTAATCCGACCCTCGGATTCCTTCGGAGCAAGAAAGAAAGTCGTTCTACGCGGCGAGGCAACGATAGGTATTCCTCGCTGAGTTTCACAAACCCGTGAGGTAGGGTTTTATCCTACTTGCTTTTACTCGACTTAAGTGTTTTGTTAATGTTTCATTTGGTTCGAGGCTCAACTACTTGATCTGGCCCCAAATCTCGAACCGAGGTGTGGAAGTTTTAGAAACCTACGCGATAGTCAGGATCGTCTACCGATCGTTTCGGGGTTGTTATAATGGTATAAATTGTGCTTATAATTTGTATCAGGTGTGTATGAGGTCGAATGTATTTAAATTCGGGTTCACCAAGTGGAACCGATGTTGAATGATTGGCCGTGAATAGTAACCTGAAGGTTTCACTGTTTACATGAATAGTGTTCATAAAATAATTTTGTGAGAAAATGTGTTTGGTTGAGTAATTCAAATCGAATTGCTCATATTTGTTAATTAACCCATGTGAGCTAATTTTTGGTGTAATGGATTTAGAATTCACATAACATGCTTTGTGTGATTTAAATTATGTAAATATATGCATTATGATATATTTGCATGTGTTATATAAATTGTGTTAAAATGGCATATCAGATTTATATGCAATTAGGTAACGAGAAATTAGGTGTGTGCATGACATGAATTTTCTGAAAAATGAAAATGGTTGCGAAAGGAATTTCACAGGATGATTTTCCGTAGAATGGTGTTGGGAGATGGTCCTACAATTACACGTCGGAGGAGCCCATGTATTGTTTTGGAAGGTTCTCCAACACATTCGCCTCGAAGGGTAGTCCCATATTTTTACCTATTAATTTTTAGTATATTTTCGAGAACAACAAGTTTTGTTTTGAAAATGATGTTTTCTCATGCATGGCTTAGGCAAGTGTGAGGGAGTCGGTAAGGACTCGGGACATGGGTTGGTCATTTAGACATTCAAGTAGGATCACGCATTTACTAATGTGTTTACATTGGAGCATTGTGACATATGCACTTGAGCGTGGTAACCTATTTGTAAGTGATTCCACTATCAGATGAGCAAATTTCACCCGCCGGCGGAATATATTATTTCGTACAGGAGCGCATTTATGAGACGGTCATCTAGAGGCCGATTTTCAAGAAAGTCAAGTTACAGGCTTTGATGGTTTTATGATGTATGACATGTATTAGAATTATAATTTTAATATATGTTTGAAGTATAAGAGTAAATTATTAACTCTTGAAACTATGGTATATAGTTAGTGCATATTGATGAGTATTGTTGTATGGGCCCAAGTGGCCGTTTTTACTCATATATATATCTTCTGATGTCGATATGTTTGACAGTGGTTCTAGGTAGAGCTCCGCACAAAAGGAGACTTACTCCGATTTTTAGAATAGCGCCGTTACCCGACATTCACAGTATTCGCGTCGACTCTGCTGTCATCAGCTTTGGGGCGTCACATATTCACTATGCTAGCCGGACTTTGAATGATGCCCATCTGAACTATGCCACCACTGAAAAAGAGCTATTGACCATTGTTTTCGCCTTTGATAAATTTAGGCCCTACTTGATTGGCAATAAAGTAATAGTGCACACTGACCACTCGGCCTTTAAGTACCTAATGACTAAAAAGGATGCAAAATCGAGACTAATATGGTGCTCCTATTGCAAGAATTTGACCTAGAAATTAAGGACAAAGAAGGAACAGAACCTGGCCACTCATCCTACGATCGAAGGGCCTAGAGACGAGGTACGTTAATGATATTTCCTAGGATGGAGAAGCTCTTAGTAATCAAGACACAAAGCCCGTTCCATGGTTTGCCGAATATGTGGAATTACTTAAGGCAAGGGTTATCCTCCCGATTTTAGCTACTGTGCGGTAATAGCGAGTGTTCTTCGCGACACTAAGCACTACTATCGAAGAACCTATTTTATACAAACATTGTGCTACTAAGGATAAGGCGATGTGTAATTTGAAGATTAAATGGGTAGTATTCTAAATCATCGCCACACCTTATCATGTGGGGACACTTCGAGGCTAGCTACAAATAAGAAGGTACTCCAATCAGGTTTCATCGCCAAGCTTGTTCAAAGATGTCACCATTGTATCTACCGTGATAAGTGCCGTGAGAATGCTTATTTCCAACATGATGAACTCCCCACGCACAATTCTGTGAGGTTTGAGCTATTTGATTTGCGGGGGATGGACTTCTACGGGTCCATTTCCCTCTTCTTCATTCGCAGAATCCCGTATATTCCTTGCCGTGACCACGCCTCCAAATGGGTAGAAGCACCGACACGCACTAATGATGCGCTTTCCCGATTCGCTTGATGCTGAAAATCTCTTCACCTCAGAATGAAAATTACTATGAACTAACTTTTCTCTCTCTGTGGTTTTGTCAACCCTAACTGCACCTCATGGATTAATACATTAATTGTAGTTTATTTAATATTGGTATGAATTTGTATGGTTGCTTTACTCCTTAATTTAATTACATGTTATTATTTGGCCAATTGTGGCATGCTAATGCTAGGAGTCTGATATCGAGAGAAGACGACTCATAGGGACATGGGTAAAGCAACACTTGGTCAATCAGGGAATAGAGATATCCCGCGTTCCAAGTTGATGAAGTGTGGAAACTCCTCTTATCTTCAACTTCACCTCTTCCACTTTGAACTAATCACACATTGTGCACATTAGTTTTCAATTATTAGATGAAAAATTGCCTTGCCTCCTAAACCTTGCAAAAATCTGTCCTAATACCTTTGACCACCTTAAATAGGTTTGGATCCCTAAAAAGATCAATGTGTCTCAAAAAAAAAAAAAAAAGAAAAAGAAATTTGTGACACTTACCTTGAAACCCGAGCACTACCCTAGGGTTTATGACTAAAAGTCTTAAAGCCCTAAGTGTCTTGCCAACTAGCTAGGAGTCACCGACTTTGATGCTCACTACATGGGTGAATAGGTGGAGTTTAGCAAATTGTAGGTGCTGGAGTATTGAACTTATTCAAAGTCCGGGGTGAAATCTGAAGAGCTAGTGGTTTATAGATCCTTATGACTTGATGCCCTAAACCTTGAATGGTTGGGAGTCATCGATGGACCCCCGTTACATGAACAATTGAGAATTCGATACTCTTAGCATTGCACCCCTACAATGAAAAAAAAAAAAAGAGGTTGTGAAATAAATGAGACTCCCGGTCTATTTAGGTTAGTCAATTTGCTAGGTATAGAAAAGAGCTAGGTTGGGGGGAGAGAACAGTTTGGCCAACTATTTTTGGAAACTAATCAAGTTAACACTTAGGTTTTTGTGGAAGGTTTCAGGTTGGTTCTCTAGGGGTTGAAATTCTTTTGATACTTGAATTCGTATAGCATACTCTTCGAGATACATCATGCACTTCATGACTCATTAAGGTTGGGTTTTATCCCCTCATTACTTTTGAAGAACTTTTTGTTTTGTGAATATATAAACCATCTTACTTTAGATTATTTCATTCCTCCTTCATTGCTAAGGGACTAGTAATGTGTCGATTGGGGGGAGTGATTACTACCAAAAAAGTGTTGTTTTATACCTTTAACACTCTATGTTTTTGAAAGCACTTTTCAGGTAGTAACTGGGCCTAACTAACCCAAATACTGGGCATGTTAAGGACTCCAGCAATGCTACTAATCAAATTTTGTGTTTGGTTGTTTTTAGGACTTTATATCTTGAGAGCAGGATTCCAAGCCAAGGTACGGTAAGAATCCAAGCATAGCTAGAGTTGAAAATCATGTAAGAAGGTGTGCGTATAAAACATGTAGTGCAAGCCTTGTCAAATTCGCAAGGGTTGCGAATTTTCACAGCCCCCTGCAAAATTTCCTGCGAACCTTCCTGCTTTGACTTTTTTATTTTTTATTTTTTTCCCACTTTCTCCTCATGCAATAGTGATATGAGTTGTAGATTTTGATAATTTGTAAGGGGTCTGGTGTTATAAAACAGCCCCAAAAAGACTTTGTAATTATTTAGCCGATATCTAGTAAAGCTTACAACATAAGGTTTCTTATTTTCTCTCGCTTTCTCTTCTCTTCTCACCCAAACAACCCTAAAAGAAGAGGAGCTGGCTTGGAACTCTTCTTCGCTTCCTCGGGGGTAAAGGAAACTAGGTGAAGGTTCCAGATGAAAAGGTTGGGATTTTCCCTATTTTAACGGAGGTATTTTCCATCATTAATGGTTTATTTTCAAACATTGGTTATTATTCCTTCGGGTTACCTTGAATGATCCATATTTAATAAGATTTTAGGTTCATTGGATGCTTATTACTAGATCCATTGACATTCATTAGTTATCATCTATGGGTTATTGGAAGGCGATTCAAAGATGTTTTTATTTCCTTTAAATTCTAGGTTCGATCCCTTCAATTCACCTTGAATGGTTAGTATTTGCAAGCTCGTGGCTCATTGGATACTTATCGCTATCCGTTGATGTTCACGCTTATCATTTACACTACTGAATGTGAGTCAAGGAGATGTTCTTCACTGTCCAAGACCACTAATGGGAAGCAAATATCAATTTTCAAAGATATTTATTTAGGGTTAGTTATTATAGCTAAACGAAGATCCGGTTTGGGAGATAACTATATGTTATCCTCCCCAATGTGAGGAAAAGACCCGAAAAACCCCTCCTTTGCCTAAGTGAACTGAAACCTAGTGACTTGACACTCCAAGGATCGGTTTTCATGTTTTAGTAAATTTTTATTTTTAGTTTTAATTACTAAAATCCTCTTCTTTATCACAACCCAAATAATATCCAAAATGAAATCACCAAGAAAAGCTTTATTATTAGTCATTCTACGAAGAAAATCCATCCTCGTGGATCGATCCTATAGCCAAGATACTATAAGAGGGCCACGCTACTAAGAGTATGAGGTATTAGGTTATAAATTTTGTTGATTTAAGATACCCTACGGGCTACACACGAATCAGCTGGTCCCATGTTGCAAAAATAGTCGTGACATAGAAACACTTGTCGAGTCGACTTCAGGTTTATACCCCGTCATTTTGTCGCGAAGGCACTCGTTTTGTCATGACAGAAGTTCATATTCATTAATCTTCAGAGCCATTTATGTCAAGGGGATCGAAAGGCATTGTCACGACAGTTTCAATCGCTTATTTGTCTTGCTCAATGTCACGATGGAGCAGAGAGCGTCATAGTCTCTCACAATCTTCTCGAAAGCATCACACAAGGAGTAGGAAAACTCTTTGTCGCGGCAAATTCTATTTTAAATCTGAGTTCAAATTCTCGACTTTGTTGCGATATACAGTTGCTGGCTATGACATAGTTCTTCTAGTCTGCTTGAAATTCGATCGCGACATATAAAAACTATGTCACGATAGAGAATGCTGCATTTGCCACTTTTTTTCTTCTTTTTTGCTGGAATTATCTCCTTTTTGAATTAAAACCTGCAAAACACAAAGTTGGTGAATATTCCATAATTTAGCATTAAAACATATATGAAACTGCTAAAAATATGCTAGAAAAATGGATTAAAAATAGATGAGTTTAGGACTCATCATAAGGCTATGAGGCTAGACTCACTCCTCCTTGACTTTTTATTCTATTTTTGCTTCTTTTTCACTTGATTTTTTTTTTTTTTATGTTTTTTTTTCCTCCTTCCTTTTCACAAACCTCTTTTGATTTTCATCTTAACTCAACTCAACCAATTTGAGTTTTTTTTTCCAAACTTGCTCCTACTACATTTCAATTATGTCTAAGTCCTCATGGCATGGGTAAGCTTGCCCTTACCGAGGGATAGTAATGTATAGGAAAGTTGTTGACTTCAAAATTGGTTCTTATGAACAGAATTTTGGCTCTTTAAGGCTCAACAATTTGGTACTAGAGGAATATGCATATGCATATTAATAAGGATAACTTGAAAGGCACAAACTTTCCAAGGATGGTGGCTTACATCATTTCTCAATTGTTATGTTGCATAGGATTTCGACTCAAGCGATAATGAACAAGTTCTAGAACCTATGGAGATCAAAGATAGATGGATTATGATAAACCTTCTCTAACCCAAGAAAAAATTGCTTTTCAAGGGTACTTAGTGACCAAGTGCATGGATTTTGAGAAACCAATGACTAAATAGCCTATTAGGGAGATAACCCATTAAGCTTTAAGTCCTATTATCTAGAATATTGTCCATATCTCAAGGGTTCAATTATGGTCCTCATTGACATCACAAGTACCCCAAGAAAAACTCAATTAACTCAAAGATAATTTTTTTTAATTTAATTTAATTTAATTTTTTTTAGGTTTTCAAAAGTTTTTTTTTAAATTTTAGTGGGTTTTTCTGTTTATGCTTACTTATTTAGACTCTTCAATCAAAATTGGGTGCATGGGTAGAATAAAGGGATCATACAACATGAGTGCTCAATAAATCTTTCTACATGTTTACTCAAAAGGCAAAGATCTCAATATGTCCTAAGCATGTCAAAATTGTATAAAAGGATGATTTGAGGTATGTAGACAAAAAATCACCAACAAATAAACCAAAACTAAGATGTAAGTTGAAAGTATCAAACAAAGTCATTATCCATAAAAACTACCAGAAAATTTCATCCTTAAAGTTATCATGCAACATGTGGGTGTGACATGATAAACCAAATCAAAATAAACACCTCTAAAATTTAGGATGAACATTGTCCTAAATGTTCAGCAATGAGCAAAAGGAAGCAATAAAGTAATAAAGTGTGGCGGATTTATTCAACAGATTATCTTAAGATAATATTTGCTTATCATGGCCAAGGCCAAGAGGGGGCATCTAACCAGACGAGGCAGGTGACATGCTATCATTGCCACCAACTTGGACACTTTAGACGGGATTGCCCACAGAGACAAAGATCCCAGAGTTATGGGCACTTTAGTCCCAATCATCAATGGGACAGGCGACGCTAGCCTTGTTCTTCCTTACCTCAAGATGGGCTGTGAAACCAGATCTCTCCCAGGTGCACAGCACCCTATTGATCGCAAACAAAGCAGAGAGGTTAGGGCATGGGTCGAGGGCGAGGATTACACATTCTGCGCTAGGACTGCTGACCTGTATGGCCCACGCCGTGATAATTCGACCGAGCTGACGCATCACGACTCTTCATGCATGCTTTCTATTCTCGCGCCATGTGCAAGAGTATTATTCATCAGCATATGAATGTGATTGTGTGTGCTAGTGTGTGTGAATTTCGGGGACGAAATTCTTTTAAGGGGGGGAGAATGTAAAACCCGAGAAAATTAGAAATTTTCAAAAATGGAAAAATGATAATACAAATAATAATCATTAAGTAAGGGTTCAAGGAAACCTAGAAAATTTCTAGATCTGATGACGAAACAGATCAAGGCCATAAATTTTTCTCGCGAAATCTAATGACCTAGGTGTGCCGTTGAATTCTGAGACACCTAATATTTTTACGATTTTCTAGTGATATGCCAAGCTGACTTTTGTGACTAGATTTTTATAAAAATATCGGAAGTCGGGAAATGGCTTTAGCTAAATTCATTTAAAATAAATTAAACTGAAAAAGAAATAAATTGTTTCGGGGCAGAAACGGACCTGAACGAGAGATAGACGCATGACAAAAAAAAGAAAAAAAAAGAAAAAGAAAAGAAAATAAAAGGATAAAAAACGAAAAGGAGAAGTCAAAAGGAAGGAAACGAAGTGAGACGGGAGAGTGAGAGCGAGAATAGAAAGAGAAAGAGTTTTTTTCTATTCGCTTCTCTTTAAGATCTATGGAAATCGGATCGTAGGTTTTCATCGTATAAAGGCAAAGTCAAGTCCACGTGATCGAGCTCACGCGCTGCGGTACCAAAATCTTGGAGTTTCGTCAAACAACACGAGGTAGAGAATTTTCCTAGAGAATTTTCTAGCCTAAAGGCCATTTAATGGCTCGAATTTTCTGAGAGGTCATGGGAGAGGTCAGAATTTCGCTCCCAAATTTTGGATCGAGGTAGGAATTTTTAAGAATTTTCGACCTGCTGACAAATCGACTGAATTTCGGACTATTTTCAATGGGGCTTCGTTGAAATTTCCGATCGCTTTGACAATGGATGTGATTTTCTTAACTATTTCGTGCACCGGACTGTGGCCGAGGTTTGGGTCCATCCCCGGACTGATGTCTCTGGTTTTGGTGGTGTGTGTTTGATATCCCAATAATTCTAGAACGACCGGCGACCAAGAGGTGCCCTGTTTTCTATGGGTCCGAGATTTTGGCCATTTTATTTGTTATTGTTAGAAAAATAAAGAATATGTTGTTGTGTGTAAAAATCATATTAATATGTGCTTGCGTGATGTATTAACATGGAAATTGTGATAAATGGAAATTTTTTATAGGAAATATAATTATCCGAAATTTATAAATGTTGCATGTAGCTCCTATTATGCATGTAGCATGACATAGCATGAAATGACATATATGCATTTCTTATGCAATGTATATCGATCAAGTCGTGAGTGCATGGTTCGGGCCGATACTGGTAGTTTGGTGTTCACCATGGTAAATCAACATCGCCTCGTGTTCGGTTAACTGGCCGTGGGCATGGTGATCGACACCTTGTTCGTGTTAATGGTGGCTCGGGTAAAATGGGACTACGCTTAGCGAGTCAGCGCGTTTCAGCGATTAAGGTTGTCCAGCTGGTCAGTCGCGCCGTTATCGGAGATCGCCCATAGCTGTGAATAAGCCGTTATCAAGACTTGGCCCATGCCTTTAAAATAAAGTTGTTATATTGTCCATAGCTTTAAAATAAAGCTGTTATCGAAGACTGACCAAGATCGGAGATTGTCCGGATCTAGATTGTCCAGATTCCGTAGGGGATTGGCTCCACTGTCTGAGACTGTCCACGGTCGGAGACTGTCCAAGCACTTTAAATGAAGCGATTATCGGAGGTTGTCTAAAGGATTTGATCTATAAAAAAAAAAAAAAGCCTTTTGTTTTGGATAAAGGGTCATTGGGTGAAACACCAATGATCAATTTTCACATTTGGCATATGCATGTGTGAGGAGCCTGAGGACTCTGATACGGGATAGGTGAGTCACATTCTCATCCATGACATGTAGACATTCGAGTAGACTGCATGTTTTTACTTGACGTGTGGTGTGCTATCGCATGTGCACTTAGGTAGAGTGAAATTTGTAGAATATTTCTCTACTAAGATCGCCACCTCACAGGACCCTTTCGCGACAAGTGGTGTACAAGGAAACGGTGCTCTAATGAGGCCGTGATTGTGAAGAAGGCCGATATGAGGCCTTGACAATACTTTTGTAAAAAGTATTTTATGTAAAAAGAATTGTAATTAAATCTTATGTATCATCGATAAATAGCTCGTATGTAATTATGGTAAGAGGGTCGTGGATCGACCCTGAATCATCATTAACTGTTCATTTTCATATTTTTTTTTATTTGAATATGAATGAATGGATCCTGGTAAAGGGACATATTGAGGTGCTGTCGGGTAAATTATATTAGAACAACATAGTTTTAATAGATGTTTTGTATAAGAGTGTTGTAATAAACTCTTATGGATTATTATGACATGTGTTGTATGTCAGAGTTCTAACAAAGGAGATTCTCGCCCCGATTTTTGTGAAAACACGGATCCCAATAATGCAGGACAACGCAGGGTATCGGGTCACCCGAACGATAGAATTCATGGGCCGGCGGGCCATTAACTGACTCTTGACGGAGGCGCCATAGAAGAGCCCGAACGCCTCCGGCCGTTTGCCATCAACGCCGCCTTGTCGGTCTTGTGTCTTCTGGTCAGCGTGACTTCGCTTCATGTTTCGAAATGATACTATCACTTACCTGAGAAATCGCTTTATTTTAGAAGGAACAAATTGCTCCCACAGACGCGCCAACCGATGGTCAAGTTTTTTCTATCTATACTGCATAGGAGCTTTAGTGTCGCTCGCCGATCTCATTGGTCCGATCACATACAACTCAGAACCAAGACTGAAAGGGTGATCCGGTGGGGGTGTGCCGGCCGCCTCTCTGATGCCTAAGTTAGCATCTTTCTTATGAAAAGGAAAGAATTCAATTGGTTATGGTGTTAAGGATCACAGACCTTCTTTTATGGATTTCTGTGATTTATCATGGGTGATTATGATGACTTTCCCTTGCTGCACGAGATACTAAGATCTTCCCAATCGGGTAGGGATCTTCTCTCTTATCGCTAATTGAATATTGTGATAATTAGTGGAGCCGTATCGTGGGAGATCCTTCTTCCTTAACGGGTAGATATCTGGATCATGAAGGTGGAGTGTTTTCTTACTACTTCAACTCGGGTGGACAAGGATTATCCCTGCCTTCCGGGCCCGCCCATCGGGCTTAGTTTTCGCCGCTCATGCCTCGAGGGCAATCCAGACGTTATCACGGGTCGAAGTCCCATGTGGGCTCTTCTACAGTCTCACGAGGATGCCAAACCGCTTTTAGTGGCCTCGGGGTTCTCGGGGTCTACATTCTGGGCATATGGGCTGATTTTTTAGGCACTATCACTTGTCGACATCCTTAATAGTGTATTTTCTATGCATTGATTCCCATATAACCTTGCCTTATAAGCAATAATGTACATCAACAATCTCGCTAGGAAAAAGGAGCCAGATGGTATGTGGACAAACCTGCTCGCGTGTCCATGCCCCGTAGTCAGGAAGTCGCAGCCATCAGACAACAACCATGCGACTCCATGCATACTGAGAGTGGAATAGATTCGTTCCTGCCAGCGTTTGAAATTCAGGCCAGAGAAGACTCAAATTCCCGGATGTCTAGCAAGGGCTTCTGTGATAGGCGTGAAGCATGTGAACTGTGGTGTATTAGGAGTCATTGACTGCGACCGATAGAGGGAGAGTCGTAAATCAAGGAGCTGTATCAGAGGAGTTGTCAGAGTTCCGATAACAGAGGTGGATCAGAGCATTGGTTTCCCTAATCAAATAGGCAAAAACTGGTTCAAATTTCAAAGATATGGTCGTTGGCCATTAAGAATAAGAATTGATTCAAAACGTTACGAATTAAATGCAAACTTAATTGTAAGAATTAATGTGAAACGTTACAAATTAAATGCAAACTTAATGGTTAGAATTTGAATTCAAAATAAACTCATTGTGAATTTACTGCAATTTTATGACTTGAACCGTTTTGATTTTAAATACACAAAATCAAGGAGTCGTGACCGAGAAGTCGCGATGTTCGACAACAAGAGGTAGTGGACTGTGAAGATTGGTTCCATAATCAAATTAGGCAAAACTCGGTTTGAATTTCAAACATATGTTCGCGAATATTATATCAAGAATTAATTTGAAACGTTACGAATTAAATGCAAACTTAATTGTAAGAATTAATGCGAAACGTTACAAATTAAATGCAAACTTAATTATTAGAATTTGAATTCAAAATAAAGCCTCACAGAATTTATCAAGGATTTTAAGGACTAAACGTTTTGATTTTAAATACACAAAAATCAAGGTTTTTATTTAGGCAAACAAAAACAAAACCGTATGTGTCCTGGGATTGGCCCATATACCAATTTTTGTTGTATACATAAGCACAAATCCTTGTATATATAAATGAAAGAAACTATACACCAATTCACTCTTGAAAACAAGAAGATGAAAAAAATGTTTCCATTCAGTAGATATTTGGTTTCATTTATGCCGCTCAGGTTCCCTGGTCTGTGTGGGATGGGGGTGCCGAATATACAAAAGAAAGTGGATCTAAGGATGACCAATGACTCGGGCATCAAGCAAAATATTAACTTCCCATTGTAAGTCCAAAGACGATGACCTCGCGCCCATCTCCTCGACCTCGGCCGCATTTCGGGAAGTTCCGTCACCAAACTTCGGGGACTACCTTTATACTCGTGCGTTCCCGTGGGGAAATGAATCCCCATTGGTTTGATATATATACGATCAGAATAGGATACAAATCTGATGTGATAGTAAGTGTCGCAGGGATGGTAGGACCTATCGTGTCCTTGTTCGCTTCGATCATAAATTCTCTCGGGATATATGACCTTGCCAACCGGAATGATGATAAGTACAACGATGCTAAATACTTGAGGCGAGAATTCAAAGGAGGGAAATGACATCATCATTCACATCTCGATTGCTATTTGCGCTACAGTGAAAATAACTCCATTTAGATAATTGTATTTGTTGAATAATATCTACATTTTTCAATGCTTTGTTTCAAGAATTGGAAAGGTAGGAGCAAAAGTTAGTATAGTGTTTGGTCGAATTTCGGGGCTTGTTTGTGAATTTTCATGATAATGTTTCTGAAGTTTAAGGAATTCTAAATACTAATCATAAGGGGCGAAGTGAAACTAAATAATACCCGACTTCGTCTCGCCAAAAACTCGATAACCATAATCTCATACCTATCCCATTAGAGGCAAGAGAGAAACCCAAAAGAAAATGTTCATCATAAGATTTCTATTTTGAGGTTCTCCTAAATCTAAATTTCTTCTTTTCATATTTCTTTTTAACTAATCATGAGATAAAATTTTATTTCAAGACTTTTCAAAAGTTAAAAAATGGTTTTTAAAAATGAATAATTATTTGAAAATGTTTTAAGATTATAAACTATTCAAAGTTTATATTTTTCAAACATTATTTAAAAATTCATAATGTTAATAATGTTGGAAATATTGGTAAAAATGTTAGTTTTGTTCATTTTAAAGAAATTTATCTCTTCTTATAATTTTTTAATGTATGTGCATTTGTTAAAAAATATACTTCAAAAGAAGTAAAAAATTTGATGAATCAATAGTCCTATAGTTTTGTCTCTTAGGCCTATTGAAATTAGGCCTTGGTCTCTCTTCTACCACATTTTCCTTGAAGGATAACACCTTGACTCTTTCAGCTTTCTCCCTAGTTTTATTTGGTTATTCAATCTTAATATGTATTGTAACATCTTCCAAGGACATTTGGTTCCTTTTGTGTTTCATGCTATTTTTGTAGTCTTTCATGAATTTGGAAGAGTATCTATTAGGTAGTCAGCTACAAAAGGTTTAGGTAATTTTATTTCTTCAATGACTAGGTCATTTATCAACATGTGGTAGTCATGGATTTGATAGGATACATCCCTATCCTAAGTCATTTGGAACTTTCTAAAATTTCATATTGCATATCATTAAAATGCATTTCATACCATGATTATCATCCTATTTTCTATGCATTTTAATGATTTTGAGGATGATTATTAGTGCTTTAATGTATAAATGCCTAAATTTTGTGGATTTCGGTCAACTTTGGAGAAAAAGGAACAAAAAGGAGCTTAAATGGAACTAAAGAAGACCAAGAAGCCACCACACACAACAAGCATCTGATCTTTTGATTTTTCAGTGTTAATTATGATATCAAATGGCTATGATCTGCCTTAAAAGGTGTTCTAGAGTTCAAGAGATTCTAAATGACACCAAGAATGCCCAATTTGGAGTCTAGACGAGTGAGTTACAACCTTAGGAAGTTCGGTGCAAAATGTTGAATTTCTTATACTAGGGATGCCACGACATTGGGAAGACAATGTCGCAATTTCAAAGCAAAAATGTTGAAATTACACTTTCAGTGATGTCGCGACATTGCTGCCTTCATGTCACGACATGACAACGTCGAGAAGTCTAGAAATTAGCGTTTTTGACAATTTTTTGCTCAGTTTTAGCCCATTTTCCAAAGAGTATAAATTTTTTCTTTTACAGATATTATTAAGGTTCGATTTTAGGGAGGACAACACCCTCCCTAGGGTTTCTCTCATCTTAAGCTTGAATCAACTTAGGGTTTTGATTTTTTACCATTCTACTTATGATTTGGAGCGGATTTCAAAGATCCAACCTGGTAGAGGACCTCTTACGACTTAAATAAAAGTTTTGAGGGTTTTTCACCTCACACCTATTTTGTATCTCTAAATTTTTCTCTTTTCTCATCTCCTTCTTTATTATTGTTGTAATAAACATGATTTTGGCTGATTCGAGGGGTTTTATTGAGTGGCTTGACATCCTATGTGGTTGATTGTCAAGTTGATGCTTGATTTATATAATTTTTAGAATAGTTTTGTGAGTATATGCTTGTGTTGAGGTAGATCCTGGATTATTATGGTTCCTTCTAATTGTTTTTCCAAATTTTTACCTAGTGTTTCCATCGTAACAACTAGAATTTAACCTAAGCCCTTGACCATTTCATTCTATCATGATTCAATTGTGGTAATCAATTCAACCTAATCAGCAGTTTAGAAATTAGAAATGTCTAAAGACTAAATGAATTTTATTAGGTAAAACATCAATTTAATATCAGGATCGCATGAACTTAGCTACACTAATAGGATGCCTAAGGGAAAAGTTGCCTTAGAAAAGTACCACTAAGCACGCACCTAGATGGACTTAGCAGTGAATAGGGGATTGGTGTGCGAAATTGAGGGGAGTAATGAGAGTGGAAACCTCATATTATGTCCCTTGAACAAGCACACTTACTTTCTCTTAACTCGTACTTAATGAATATAAATCGAAATGCATCAATGGAGACAATCAACCCTAGTACCTTATCCTTGAGGGTTTTTCTTTGAAAATCGACCCATTTCTAGTAAGTGAACACTAATCATTCCCAAGTTTTCCTTTGTTTTGTTTTTATTTTTGATTTGAAAATCTTTACCTCAAATCGTTTTGTCTGCTTAGATAGTGAACGACTTTAGTATATGAGGCACTTAGTCCCACCAAAAACCACACCTTCCCCATGGAATCGATATCTAGTTTTTAACTTGAAAAATACTTTATTACTTGTGGCTTGTGCACTTGCGGTATTTTTGGCAACTATTTTAATCAACCCGCTCACAGCCTAACAATTTTTTTGGCATCAAGTATCAGGAAAGTAAGGTTTCATGTTCGATTGATATTCAAAGAAAAAGAAGTTTGCTACTTTAAGAAAAATTTGTTCATTTGTTTATTTTTCTTTTATTGTAAAAAATTTTTCTCTTTATTCATTTTATTCATTTTTGTTTTGGAGATTTATGATTGTAGGTGCTAAACTTAATGTATCAGGGAGTGGAAGATGACTTATTCTCTATCATCTAAGATCAACTTGCTTCTATCTCCAACCTAATTAGTCAACAATCTCAACATGACTAGTCTTCCAAAATTAAAGAGCAGCATTATCAAGAGCAAGAATATCCATCTACTTTTGAGGAAGCTGTTATTACCCTATTGGAAGATGTTAAGAAGAAGAATTAGGCTCAAGATCAACGGATATCTAACCTTGAATCTAAAATAGCCGACTTCAAAACCAACCAAGCTAATGTAAATGCTACTCTTAAGACTTTGGAAGGTCAAAAAGGGTAGGTTGCCTTGCCATAAAGGATCTAACTTTAAGGCCACTCCCGTGAGACAAAGAAGATAAAGACATAAAGGAGGGTGACAGAGTGCCTTTGAGTTTTGAGGAGGAATTTCAAAACCCGACCTTGGTTTAGGAGAAAAAGAATGAGTTTGAAATGGAGGAAGAGTTATCAAAGCACCCAAAAAAGTTGTAAAGGTAGTTCCGGGATGAATAGTTGTAAAACCCCAGTAAATTTGAATTTTTCCAAAAAAGGGTAAAACAGTAAATTGTCGCTATAGTACAGGTTACAAACCTAAAAATTTTCTAGATCTTGGATGAAGAAATAGACCTTGTCTTTGGATTCGCCTCGCGAAATCGATCACCAAACGACTCTCATCAATTTCGAGATAATTGATTTTCACGATTTCCGGCGTCGGGTGTTTGTGGACCCAAAACAGATTTTGAGAAAATTTCAAAGTGGAAAAAATAATTAAGCAAAGTTCATTTTAAAATAAATCGAACTTGAATCTGACAAAATAAATTATTTAAAGTAAGAAAGGACCCAAATGAGTCGGGGGACACATGCGGGCACGATATGAGCCAAGTGTTTAAAATTTGGAAAAAGGGGTTAAAAATCATTTTTGGAGCATAAAGATCACATTTATGCTGTCTGGCAATGAGAGAGAGAGAGGGAGAGAAAAAAAAAGGAAAAATCCAAACTTCTCTCTTTGATCCATGGAGTTCTGTCGATTGGAATTTATCGGGGCAAGAACGAAAGTTCATATACTTGACGAGGGTTACACGTGGGTACCAAAAACGTGGGATTTCACCAAGGATCTAACTGAGGAGCTTGGGGAAATCAAAGGTTTTGGGTTTAGGAAGTGTCCATAGGACTTCCTAGAGCTAACATTACGCTCAAAGAGGTAGAGATTCTTCCTACTTTGGTTTATTTTCCACCCTAAGGGCTGTTTGGCCATGCTTTTTGCCCTAAGGGGGCTGTTTGGCCATGTTTTTTGCTCTATAAATGCTTGGCCCAATTTGGGATCTGCGGGAATGTCGCCTGCTTTGATCCTACACACTAGCCTGGATTGGGATTACTTTCTAATAAACGTAGGGAATTTGACTCAGGTCTTCATAGAAATTTTACGCATTTGTGAACTTGATGTTAGGCTTTGAATCACCAAAATTGGCCCACTAAAGCCTGCTATGGTCTATTTCATTCCTGTGACTGCCACAACCCCTGCTTAATCTTTACACACTATCCGCACTGGGACTGTTTTCGATTGGGACGGAGGGAATTTGACCGGGTTCTCTATAGAAATTGTAGCTGCATCAAATGAATTTGATGTTAGATTTTGAATCAATCAAATTGATCACAGCTCAAGAGTGGTGCATTTCCTATTCCTGTGGATCACGCGAACCCCGTTTTGACCTCTACACCACAAGAATTGTGGATTGGTTTTTGGTTGGGAAAAATAGGGAATTTGGACTCGTGTTCTTCATGGAAGTTGTAGCTACATCAGTGAAATTGATGCTAGGCTTTTGAATCATCCAAATTGGACCTCTACAGCTCAAGTTATGATCTATTTCATTCTTGGGATTGCCACAGCTTAGCTTATTATTTACTTATGTCTAGATTTTAGGACTGAAGTCAGTGCTACTATAGGATTGAATTTGGGACTGTTTTCACGACCTGTTTAGCAAATGATTGAGACATGTGGATGGCTATGGCTTGTCTCGGGGCCGTTTTGTGGACTGTTTTGTGGGCATAGTATATGTCACACTTGGCCTTGAGGATCAAGGGTGCTTACCGCTGTTTCAATACCACTGTGGTACTGGTGGTGGATATACGTGTATAAAATATATTGACATGGAATGTAGTATCTATTATAAAAATCGTGACATCGTGATTGAATGGGTGTGAGTGCATGGTTGAAAAATATCAACATTGTGTTTGGTGTTTGAATGATGGGCTTAGTGAAGTGGGATGAAGTCTAATAGAGTCGCATATTTGAATAATGTAGAAAAACTTGTGTCAAGTAATAAGGCAGTGGATAGACACTCCCCTCGAAAGTGAAAAACCCAAGCACTGTGGTTAGACATAATTCCAGAGCCAAAGTGCCGTAGTGCTGCCTAAGCGCGTATGAGCTCACTGGGACCCCAAAATTCCCGCTACTCACAAAAAGACACGTGAGCTTCAGGATACAAACGATCATCAGAGGTCTAACATCCAAAAAAGCTTTTGGGTTTTGAGCAATGAATTTTTAAAATGATCATTGAATGTAATCCATAAATGATGGATTTTATTACTACAAAGTTTTTAGCATTGTGTGATAGGAGTCAAGGATCAGGCATGGTATATATTTGAGTTTCATCCATTTCATGGTATAGCCATGGGGGATTCCATAGTAGAAACTGGCATGTTTTTACTTGAATGTGACCTGTGGAACATGACTATCAGATGTGCACTTAGGGTGGGGAGTAGCCCTCCAGAAGAAATATTCTCTACTAGGCGTAGCTCACCCTATATGGGAAAACATTTCAGGTGCAGGGTGTACACCTAAGTGGACGACGCCATTCGAGGCCTCGTGAATCGTGGAAGATACCTGATCAAGGGCTTCTATAGTTATTTTGTAAAATTTAATGGAATGCCTTTGATATATATAATATTTTGTATAAGAGTGTTGTATTTAAATCTAAGACTAATCGTGATATAGCATTGTATATTTTAGTATGGATAAAATGAACCCGGCAAGACACTTTTACCTGTTAAAATTCGACTCCTGCGACTACTATCGCGGTTACATCGGGTCCTGACTTAGCCATGTCAGCTTTGATAATATGGCAGGGTTGAGAATTGGATGTAGCTCCATGCTGTGCGAGAATTCGTCCTGAATTTTTGTTAAATTATGGATCCCAATGAATGGGACATAACAATGTGGTATCAGTCACCCATCATCCACGAAGCTTCTGCAATACCTGGCCGTCAACCCGACCCTGGGTTTCGGGGCCGCCACAACTCGTACAGAGCTTAGGTATACGAACACTCAGGGCTTGGTAGGCATGGGTATAGAAACATATGCTATGGTATAGTGCCTAGGGTTTATGATTGGTTGGTGCTTGATATGATCCGTACCAAATTTTCCACAATCTGCATCAGGCATAGGTATGCTATTACCTAGGAGTCGTATGGGTATAGATTTGTAGTAATTACTTGCATTCATCAGAATTCTACAGTTTTGTACTGGGTGGATTCAGGTTTCATATCGCATGAAACTTGTATACATGGTAGAATGAATATAGGAAAGATGAACACTAGGGTTAGGAAAACATAACCTTTAGGGGTTCTGAAAAGAGTAACTTAAAAGTTCCTGAGTGTCAGAGGGCTATTGCTGGTTCGGTGACATTCAAGCATAATAAAGCACAAGGAGAGAGAATGTCTAATCATTCACAAGAGGGTAAATCCCTAGTATGGTGGGATTGGGTCAAAGCCGCAAGGAACTTGGAGGTAATGACATGGGAAGAGTTCCGTGAGCTCTTCATGGGTAAGTATTTCTTAGTGCTTGCTCGACATGCAAAAGCTTGGGAGTTCCTAGAATTGAAACAAGGAACGATGATAGATCTCGAATACGTGGCTAAGTTCACTGAATTAGCCCGTTTCGCTGATGATTATGTGGCCACAAACATGACCAAAGTGAGAAAGTCTGAGGATGGTCTGAAGATGTCCATCCGAGGTAAAATTGTGGGACTCCTACAAGACACGAACTTGATGGGTCAAGGTGAAGTACGGCTAACAGAGGGAGGTGGATGACGACCAAAATCCGAGAGGCTATGCTGGGGTTAAGTGAAAGGTCTGGGCTAGAGATTGAAACCTTGGAAAAGCTTATGTATGTGCGCTCCCTCAGGAACCAGTGAGTTCTGACTCAGATATGCTCTGGATCAGGAGTTAGAGATCCGCGATTCTACTCACCGTGGACCTAAGGGTCGCGGATATGTCTAAGTTTGATGTAATCTCGATGGATCGCAACGACATCGAGTCGCTATTGATTTGCGGATCGTAGGAGGGTTACCGCCTACAATAATCGGATGGTATTGCGTTATGTTTCAAGGATACATGACGCTTACCCCCGAGCGATGTACGACTCTGGGGTGGCACGGCAACATGGGTCACCGGTGCCTTACCCTAAAAGACGAGGCGAGACAGGAGTTGAGTCTACCTCAGGTGGTTTGTGAGTATGAGGACGTTTTTCCAGATGAACTACCAGGATTACCTCCTTATAGGGATGTAGACATCACCATTAAGTTACACCTTGGTACGTCGCCTATTTCTATGACTCCGCATAGAATGACGCTTGCTGAGTTGCAGGAACTCAAGGTCCACCTGCGTGAATTAGTGGACGTAATAGAATCGGCACTTCACTTTAGTAATTCCATTGCTTTTCAAGAAGAAGGATAAGACTCTTCGGCTGTTTATAGATTATCTAGAGTTAACAGGCTGGCTATATCAAGAATAGGTACTGGTTTAGGACCTCCTATTCTCATCAAAATATAAGATACAAATCAATCCAAATATACTCTTATCGCAACCTATTTTTCTCAAAACCATGCATGATATTTTATAAAAAGATATTTATATATATAAAATGGTCAGTATTTTAATTTTACTTACGCTTACTTTACACCTTATCTTATATATATATACCACAAATACCTAGGATCGAGGATCCTAGAAAGGTCTTCACTCAAGACTCGGCAGACTCTAAAAAATTATTTAAAAACAAAACTCCAGAGCTAAATCTGCCAAGAGTACTATAAGTTCTGAAATGTCATGTTTGGCCGTATGTACCTCCCAATATGAAAATCTATACAACGGCTGTAAAACCGTTTATGAGAAAATCAGCCATGAAAACCATTTCCTAAAAAAACAAGCTCAAAACTATCATCACAAAATTGTTTCAAAGGGTGGTTACATCTCGAAAGTGCTATACTGTAAATCAAGTACCAACCATCGTGGTCCATTTCAAAATACCCTGAGACGTGATGCCACTTAACCTGAACCTCGGCACTCCAGAGTGAACCCTCGAAACACTACTCGCCTAATATGGTCCATGAACACTACTGATCTCTTATAAACATAATGGAACCTCGAACCAAAATGCCCAGGATGAAACTCTAACCAACACCTCATCGCCATGTATCATGCTGCGATCCATCTATATACCTCGACGTGCAAAGCGGCGACTCGCTATATAAATATATACTATATCTAACCCCCAATTGCCGACTGCAATATAGTTAGTCATAATGTCCTATAACCGCTGGCGTAATAACTGAGATAAGACCGATGCGAACTCAGCCAGGCTATCTGGGGTGGTTTTGCTAAACTCGTGCAAAACTGCTTTTTAAGCATCGAAATCGTAAGTTTTCGCTGAAAGTATAACAAGTGGGAGGTAAAAAAATGCTTTACTAATTACATTATATTTTCAAAGCACTTTACAAACTCAGAATTTTAAACACTTTCGCTTTCAAAACTACTGAAAATTACCTTTTCGACTAATTTCTTTTAATTCTTGGCAAGCACTCTAGATTATCGTCGGATGCTCCAATCACCTACACAATCCATACAAAGTACGAAAATGTCCTCAATTCAACGTTTTAACCATAAAACATACAAATGGCTTTCAAAGTGACTATATCGAAACGAACTTCGATTCTAACAAAAGTTTTACGTGGGCTAGTCCCATCTCGGAGCAAGGCTGACATTGATAATATGAGGTGAAATTGACCAAAATGCCCCTATACATGAAATGCCCCATAAAAACTATCCATTTTAGCAACTTTTTCAAACGAATTCTATGCTATTCGATGTATTAGACCACACATCACAAGATAACCACGAAATTCGCACATGTGGTACTATAATTAAATTTTTTCAGAAATTATGTGGGCACCAAATGCTATGGACAGGTATATGGTTAAATTCTAGACTCAAGGGGCTCTATAGAGTCTAAAACACCCAAAAACATTTCGAAAATTCCGTCTCGACTCATTCAAATACAATCCTCAAATTTCAACCCGACCGTCCGAACATAGTCCCAAAATTCCTAAAAATTATAAACTCTGGCCTAAAAAATTTTGGGACTGAAGTTTACGACCTTCACTTCGCCTCTAAGAAAATTTCAAGTCATTACATAGCATTTAGGCTAAAATAACTCAAGTAGGAAAATTCCCACCTTTTTGAGTTCGCCGAATGTTAAGCCTTGCATCTACGCGTAAATCTCCGTCGCGCAATTCACCTCATTTTCCGGTCCAAGAAAATCTAAGGTCCGATTTTCAGAATCTGAGAAAAAGCTTGAGAAAGAAAAAATAAAATAAAAATCGCTCTCACCTCTCTCTCTACGCTCCGTCCGTCCATCCCCCGCCCATTTGACTTTTTTATTTTTATTTTATTTTTATTTATTTTTCTTTTCTTTAATTATTATTCTTATTATTATTCGATAAATGCTTATTGCCCTTTATTCAGTCCATTTTTTCCTCGAAAAAATTTATTTCTTTTCAGTTCACTTTATTTTAAATAAACTTAGATCAAGCAATTTCCTGACTTTCGAGATTTTTGTAAAAATCTCGTCCTCAAGTCACCTCTAGTGACTTATCACCCCAAAAAATCAGAAACATTCCGACCGGTTTAGACTCCGACGAAACTCTTTTCTCGGTCACTAGATTTCGCAGACGGATTTAATGTGCCGTAGTCCGCTTTGGGCCATCCAAGATCCAGAAAATTTTCTAGGGCTTCCTCTTTGAACCATTCCGGTAATTTATTATTATTATTAACCTTTCAAATTCCATATTTGTACTTCCACTCCCTCCACTTTCCTTAATTGCAAAAGTGTCAATTCTTAAAAACTTTATAGTTTCACCCTTAAAACAACTTTCAAAATTCTATTATGGCACTAAAATAATTAAAGGAAGCTCTTGGTGCACATATGACCTTACACATACCGCATACCCTAATCGACTCGGGCGCTATAATCGATGATTCGTTTGATCAACCGAGAGGGGCGATCTACTCCAAGATAGGACTTCAGACGGTTTTATCATCGCTTGAGAGTTATGATATGCATCCTTGGCGACAACGCTCGTGAATGCATGGCCATTTCGAGTTCACAAAGGATGCCATTCGATCGGCTAAATGCTCCAGCATTCATGGATCTTATGAATTGGGTGTTCCAACCCTACCTAGATCGATTCTTTGTGGTTTTCGTGGACAACATCTTGATCTACTCTAAGTCTGAGGAGGATCATGAGGGTCACTTGAGGATTGTTCTCCATACCTTGAGAGAACATCACAGTTGTATGCCAAATTCACAAGTGTGAATTTCGCTTACTAAGGTGAGATTCTCTACGGTATCCGCTGGGGTATCCGTGACCCGAAAGGTTGAGGCGGTTATGAGTTAGAGAGATCAAAGCCGCCTCAGATAATGCAGCTTGGGATTAAGTGTGGTACTATAGAGGTCTCATTGAGGACTTCTCCTTGCGAATGCAGACTCTATGACAAGATCGATTCCAAAAGGAGGTCAATTTTTAGTGGAATGACCTGTGTGAGAAGGCATTTCAGGAATTGAAAATGAGGCTTACTTCAGCTCCTATTCTGATAGTCCTGGAAAGGGGATAGAGGTACATAGTGGGATTGTGGATGTCAAGGACAACCGAGATGTGTTTTGATGCAATCCTGGGAGGGTCAGGGCTTATGGTTCTCAACAGCTTAAAGAACTACGCGCAGTTACCCAACGCTGATACGGAGTCAGGCCATTGTCTCTTTGCTTGAAGATTCGCGCCACTACCTAGACGGGGAACAATTTTAGGTGTTTTCATACCACAAAAGTCTGAAGTGTATTTTCACACAACGGACCTCAACATGAGGCAACACAGGTGGATGGAGTATCTGGAGGATTACGATTTCGCTTTGCATTACCACCCCGGTAAGCCAAATGTGGTGGCTAATGCACTCAACCGAAAGTCACGGGGAGTGTTGGCTAGTATAGCTTCCCAAGAGTGCGGCGTGATGATCGATATCAGGGGACAGTCTTGGACCGCAAGACAGTTGATCGTGCCTGGCATCTTAGCAAGTTTTAGTGGCTACCCTTCCTTATCGAAAGGGTATCATCGGAACTGGCGACAGACGTTGCAGATATTCGTCCATCAAAGGATTAGGTACGTACTAGTATAGGTGACTAAGGTCGGGCCATTCACACGTATTAGCTCCCGGTGATGTGGAAGACTTTGGTTCCCTTAGTTGGAACATCCGGGAGAGAGATGGAGATCCCCGGGGAAGCTCTTCATCAGCTTCTCGCTTTGTCAGGCTCCGTGTGGCACAAAGATGTACCTCGACCTTCACTAGCATTATTGTGAGTGGGATGAAAAGACACATTAGAGATTTCATTCGACGATTGCCTCATGTGTCACAAGCAAAGGTCGAGTACCGTGAGGCCACTAGGTTACCCAAACTTTTAGAGGTGGTCGAGGGCGGAACATGTCAAGATGGACTTTGAGACTCACTCTGGCCACGTACATCGCGAGGGCAATGACGCTGCAGGGTGATCGTGGACCCGGCTTACTAAGCTCCGCACACTTTCTAAATTTATGCGATGACCTTCACATCGTGAGAATTTTTAGGCCGTATACATGATCAAAATATCTATGAAACACTTTATATTCCAGAATCGATTTTACGTAAAATATCGGAAATATCGAAATATCTAAGAAATATCTGTGGATATTTTTACAAAATATCATTTGCTATTAAAATTCTTTCATTTTAAATTATATGGGGACAGGAGAAATGATTCTTATCTTAATTAAGGTAGATTAAAATCAAATTGATTAGTAATTATTAAATTTAAATATGTTATATTTAATATATTATTCAGATATTATTATGTTAAAGAGAGATATTATTTATTTGTTTTTGTTATTATTATAAATATTATGTAGATAATGTGAGGAGATTCAAAATATTATATAGTATAATTTAAATTTTTAAATGATATTATTTTTTATTTTTTTCCCGTTTCAAATTAAATATTTGATTTAAAAATATTTATAAGTTATAATGCAAAATAAAATAAAATAAAATATTATAAAGGGATTATAAACAAATAAATAATAAGAGAATATAAAAAGTTCGTATTATATATATTGGCGTAATCAATGGCTCGTGGTTCGAGGGTGCCATTTGCATTTCGCGGGTTCGAAACCCGTCATAATTTTTTTCGTATATTTTCGAGTCAGAAAATCAAAAAATTCCAGAAACTATTTATTGGTAAAATCTAGCTTTTTCCGGAAAAATCGGTTTTATCTAAAAATAGGTTTTTATCGGAAAAATCGGCGATTTTTTGCCGATTTTTTTTTTTCCGATTTTTCCATCCCAATATCTTTTCCAAGACTAACAAACTGAGATTTTTTCTTCGAAAATCTACCGAAATCGACGATTTTTTGTCCACAATGTATATACTATATGAGATAGCCAAATTATATGGAGTGCTAGTATCCATAGTATCGGATCGGGATCCCAGGTCATTTTTGGAAGAGTTTCCAGAGAGCCATGGGGACACAATTGATGATGAGCACAACTTTTCATCCCTAAAAGGATGGTCAGTCAAAGAGGACTATCCAAACTGGTGACATGCTACTGCATGTGTCCCTGATCTTAAGGGTAGATGGGAAGAAAGACACCCTTAGTGGAATTCACCTACAACAACAGTTATCAGGCGAGTATACAAATGGCACCCTATGAGGCACTATATGGGAGGCCATGTTGATCTCCGATTTGTTGGACGGAGGTGGGGGAGAGACCCTCTATAGGTCCAGATTTGATTAGAGACACCTCTGCGAAGGTGGACTTGATACTGCCGCCTTCTCACGGCTTAGAGCCGGCGTAAGAGCCACGTTTGGTAAACTAAAGGAAACGTCTAGAGTTTGAGGTGGGAGATCATGTCTTCTTGAAGGTGATGCCTAAGAGAGGAGTGGTCAGGTTTAGTAAGCGGGGAAAGCTATCGCTAAGGTATATTAGGCCTTTCGAGGTACTCAAGAGGGTTGGTATAGTTGCTTATCGGTTGGTACTACCGCCAAGTTTATCGAGTGTTCATGTGGTATTCCATGTAGCCATGCTCCGAAAGTACACCCTAGATCCGGGCTTCATGCTGCGGATTGCGGAGCCTGCGGGTCGATGCGCATGACCTTCGAGGGACCCGCGCGATTATGGATAGCTCCGGATCAGGTTTTTTGAGGCAAGATCGTGAGGCTAGTAAGTGTCAGACAAAGACCGAGGATGAAGAGGCAACATCGGGAAGCAAAGACACTCGTGCGTGCCAATTATCCTTCTTATTTGATTATGAAGGTGCTGTTTTAGTCATTCGGTGATTAAATGACTGTCAGATATGCATGGATTTGAATGTATGTGTGTGTGAATTGGAACCACTCTTTTAAGGGGGAAAATAAACCCGTAAATTTGAATTTTTCCAAAAATGGTAAAATCCAGAATTGTCGCTTATAGTACTGTGCTGCAAACCTAAATTTTTCTAGATCTTGATGATGAAATGACCTCACTATTGATTCACTCCTCGCAAAATCTGGGGCTTACCTAGATTAATTTTGTCAATTCGAGACATTCGGATTTTCAGTGGCATTGAGCCCGTGACAAAATTCCGGATTTTTGAGAAAATCTTTAAGTGAAAAATCAATTGGCAAAGTTCATTTAAAATAAACAACTTGAACCTGAGACGAAATAAATTATTTCGAGCAAACAACCTCGAACGAGTCGAGGACACGCGGGTACCATATGAGCCAAGTGTTTAAAATTTGGTAAGGTTAAAATCATTTTGGGGCACAAATGTCACATTTCTACCGTTTAAGTTGTGAGAAAGAGAGAGGGGAGAGAAAAAAATCCAAAATTTTTATCTCATCCATGGAGTCTGTCATCGACCATCGAGACAATAATGAAAGTTCATATACTCGATGAGGGCTACGCATAGGTATTGAAAACGCGGGATTTCTTCGAGGATCCAAGCGAGGAGTTCGGGAAATCAAAGGTCTTAGGTTTTGGGTTTAGGAAGTGTCCACGAGACTTCCTAAGGCTTCTACTACGCTCCAAGAGGTAGAGATTCTTCCTACTTTGGTTTATTTTCCACCTTAAGGGCTGTTTGGTTTGCGGTTTTCGCCTGGAGGGGCTGTTTGGGCGTGTTTTTCATTTCTAAGGGGCCGCTGGGCCAATTTCGACCGTGGGAATGCTGCCTTGTTTTGATCCTACACACTGACCGGATTTTAGGATTAGTTTTCGGTTGGGAAACGGAGGGAATTTGGACTCGGGTTCTTCATATAAATTGCATATGCATCTGTGAACTTGATGTTATGAATCACCCAAATCGACAACTATACTGTTACTACCCATTTCCATTCCCGGATCGCCATAGCCCTGCTTTTGACCCTACACACCGGCCCGTAATTGCACTGGCCAATTGGAGAAATGGAGAGAATTCGACTGGTTCTTCATAGAAATTGTAGCTACATCATGAAGTTGATGTTAGCTTAATCACCCAAATCAAATTCACTATAGCTCAAGTTATCCATTTCATTCCCGGACCTGCCGAAATGTTTTCACCATTAATCGCGCGACCTTGACCGGTTTTCGCTGGGGAAACGGAGGGAATTTGGACTCGTGTTTTTCATGGAAGTTTTAGTTGCATTGGTGAACTTGATGTTAGGCTTTTGAATCACCAAATTAGACCTTTATAGCTAAAATTACGGTCCATTTCATTCTTGGGACTACCGCAACCCTGTTTTGACCCTACACATTGTCAAGAATTCCAAGTAAGCTGGGCTTTCTACGTGAATCTGATGAATTGACTGGTGGTTCTTCATGGAAGTTTTAATGTGATCAGTGAAATTGATGTTAGACTTTGAATCACTAAATTCTGACTTCTACAGCTCAAGCATGGTCCATTTCATCTTCGGATTGCCACAATTTTAGGTCATATTTGCTTGTATCCAAATTTTCGACTGATTAGACTTCTAATTTAATGCTACTAAGGGACTGAATTGGATCAAGCTACATCCTCGTTTAGGCATGATTGAGGCCTATGGATGACTGGTTTGGTAACCTGATTATGGATTGTTTTGTGGGCATAGTATATATGTCACACTTGGCCTCGAGGATCAAGGGTGTTGTTGCTTGGTTTTGAAGAACATGCTTGGTGGTAGTTGTGTGATAAGATGTTGATATATGTGTGTATAAATATATTGACATAGAATGTGTGATTATATGGAAATTATATGCAATTAAGATAATTTGGTCTACTTACTAATATGGTGAATTTGCGGTGGTTTTTAGCTGGTCTCAGATAGCATTCATTATACATGTGGTGCATGATATAACATGCAATGGCGCATTTTTATCAGATATGCACGGACATCATTGAATGGGTGTGAGTGCATGGATGAAAAAAACTAACACTGTTTGGTGTTTCGAACAGGGTTTCATAGAAGGGGACGGGAGTCCGTAGTCGCATCTGAATAATAAAGCAAAGAAAAACTCATGGTCGGGTAATAGCAAGCGTGATATACCCTCGGTGAAAGACCCGCTAATTGTATACGATAACGCGGGTGGAAAGGCAAGAAAAGTGTTGGAAGGGCATGCGGAGCTCGCAATAGGACCTTCAACCACTACCCACAAAAGACACATGAGTTTCGGCATACAAACGATCACTGGTGTAACATCTAAAAAGCTTTTGGTTTGAAAACAAATGAATTTTTTTTGTAAAATGATCATTAGATGTAATCTAGAAATGATGGATTTTATCTCGCATGGGCTTTGGCATTGTGTGATAGGAGTCGGTAAGGACTCGGGGCATGGTACATGATTGAGTCTCATCTCATTTCATGGCATGACATGTAGGATTCCATAGTAGAAATTGCATGTTTTTACTTGAAATGTGAATGTGAATGTGTGAAATAATTTAATTATCAGATGCTGCACTTATGGTGAAGAAATTCTCCGTATGAAATATTCTCTACTGAGCGTGGCTCACCCTTTATGGGAAAACATTTTAGGTGCAGGGTGTACACTAGTGGACGGCGCTCATTCAAGGCCGCAAGTGTGAAGAAAGCTGAATTGTGACTTTGATAGTTATTTTTTAAAATATATTGGAACAAATCAGTTTTGATATATATATATATATATATATATATATATATATATATATATATATATATATATATATATATATATATATATATATATATATTGTATAAGGAGTGTTGTATTTAAAACTCTTAAGCACTATCAGGATATAGCAATATTAGTATGGATAAATGAGCTCGATAGTGGCCACTTTTACTCAGCAAATGGACACTTACAGTCTATCAGGTTATATTAGCCCTGATGGGTCATGTTGTCAGATACTGTATAGGTTTGGAATTGATAGAGCTACCCTGCATAAAGGAGACTGTCTAATTTTTTGTTAAATTATGATTCCGTGAATGGATATAATAAGCAGTATCATCCGACATTCACGAGTTCTCCGCAGTCGACACGGTCAACAATTGCACCCGTTTCTATGGCGCTACACACCTCTATCGAGTTTGTGGTATGGGACATCAAAAAGGATTGCCCTCTACCAATCATATTGGGAAAACCTTTCCTTACATGCCTCATGTATCATGCGGATCTTGAAAGAGAGGAGCTTTACATTCAGATCCTAACAAAAGCAAGTGAAGTTCAATTTCACCATAAGATGCAATTCATGGAAAACGGTTGAAAGTAAGGAGAATAGATCTCTCCTCCTAGCTAATGGAGTGAAGGGAACCATACATATGCAGTATGAGGATGAAGAAGTATCTTTGGATACAATGGATGATAAGCCACCGCAAAGCTCTCAAACTTCTCCAAAGAGTCTAGCTAGACTCTACAAATGGAGTAGCTTCTTGTAAGGCAACTCAAGCTAAATAAGGCTTTCTTAATCCATTAATTTTTTCTTTGTTAGTTGTGATTTCATTTTTGAATAATCTAGTATGTTTGATTTGTTTGTTTTAGTGTGTTTGAATGCAGGTTCAAAAGAGCTAAAAAAGCATAAATTTTAAAGGAAATGAGGGCTCCTAAGAGAAAGATCCCACCACCACTAGAGGATGAGCATGCACATGACTAGCAAGGGGAGTTTCTTGTTCCCCTAGTTTATTTTGCTCACATTGTAGTCAATGTTTATTTTATGTTTTGGGTGTGGTGCATTAATGCACTTTTTAGTTTATCATTGATTCTCTTTTAGTACTGACCTTGTCATTTTAAAAACGTATAAAGTAAAAAAAGTAAAAGAAAATGATAAATTTAAGTATAAATTATTTATTTTTATTTATTACTTAAATCACTTTTAGATTTTAAAACTAATCAAGCAAACACATTTAGCCCAAACTTCCGTGAATTTAAATAATATATAAAAAGATAATTTAAAAAAATTAAATATTGATTTTTTGAATTAGAGAAAACAAGTATCTCATGATTTAAAAAATATTTTGGTATATGTCAAGAGTTAATGAAGAGGAGAAAGATGGTGGAGGAATTAGGATAATAATGTAGATTGAATTACTATTTAATATAATTTTACAACATTATTACCAAAAAGGCATTTTTTCAATTTTACACTTGTAGCTAATGAGCACAATAAGGGAAAATAGTATAAAAACTATGAAACTTTGGATTTTGATTTTTATTGTAAATTGAGTCTCAATCAACCTGAATATGGCCTCCTGTGGACACCGCATTTTGGTTATGATGTGTTTCCTACTAAAAGGTGAAACTTATTTTTATTTTCGAAAAACCATTTTGAAAATGGTTTGGAGTCGCTGCTTATTTTTATTTTTTTTAGAGGGAAAAAACAATATAAGAAATAAAAACCCTAACTTTCTAGAAAAGACAAGTCTATGAAAAATCAAGTCCAAATTCAGAGGTCATGTTACATATTGGGAAAATATGGTAGTAAGTAATAACACCCCTCTAAGCCCCTAAAGTCAGGTCTCTACTAATCTAGTTATGAAAACTATGGCAATCAGTTGATTAACTAATATATACCAAAAATTATCTCTCACAATCACACAAGTGTACATCAAATCATCAACAAATAAATAAATAAATAAAATAAATAAGTAGAGTCAAAGAGGAAAGAGTATATACCTTGGCGGCGAATCATGTTTACTTATCACCTAATATAATGTCAGCAATAATAAATATGGAAAATTCATGATCAAACTAGGGAAATCAAATTATACATCAAGCCGCCAAATTATTTAATAAGGAGTACATGGAATGTCGGTCCCCCACCACAATCCATTTATTTGTTACATAAATTAACTCCACAAGTCTCCAGTTTTATTAGAGTTATAGAATAAATAATGTGATTGGAACTTTTAAAAACTATTTTGAAAATTGAGCGTTTTAGCACAATTGGAAATTGAATTTTGTAAGAATTGAGAATTTGAAATTTGAGATTGAATTTGGAAAATTAGAACTTTGGAAATTTAGAAATTTGAGACTTGAATTTGGAAACTGAATTTTGTGAAGTTTTGTAAATTAAATTTTGAAAAATTAGCATTTGAATTTAGAAATTAGGATTTAAAATTGTGAAATTGGGAATTTTGGAATTTGAGTTTGGAAATTGGGATTTAAAGGAATTGAGAATTTGAAATTGAAATTTAAAGAAAGATACATAATTTCGAAAACTAGGATTTTAATTTAAGAAATTAAGGTTTTGATGTTTGTAAATTAGAAATCGAATTTTGAAAAAAAAATAAAAAATAATAACAAAGAAATAGATAATTTGAAAAAATTAGGAAAAAAATATATATATGAGATTTTATGAAATTGAGATTGAATGAATGAAATTGGGAAAACAAGATAAATATAAATTTAAATTTTGAAAGTACTTTGGAATTTGAAAATTTATTTTTAAAGGTATCAAATTGATAAAAAAAAAATAGTTAAACGAGCAAGAGCATGTCACAACTGGTGGTTTGCAAAGTGGTTATACCTTATTAAAAACATGGAGATAACTGCCTTGAATCAAATAACGTATTTGGGACAATACCAGCTCACTTTCAACATCTTCTAATTGCATGTACTTGCGTTAGGTTTCAATTCTCTTTCAGGAACTCTCCCATCAACTTTTGGTCTTCAGCTTCCTAACTTTGGGGAACTCTACCTAAGTACAAATCAACATAGTAGAAATATTCCTTCACATCTATCAAATCAATCCCAATTCACATTGTTAGAATTAAGCTCTAACCAATTTGCTGGACAAGTCCCTGCAGGTCTAGGTCATTTGGAAAACCTACAAATACTCAATATGGAAGCAAATAAACTTGAGAATAAACCAGAAAGTCTAGAACTTAGTTTCCTCACTGATTTGACAAGATGCAGATCTCTGAAAATGTTGTTTATAAGTGGAAATCCTTTCTCTAGCCTCCTACTGGATTCTATTGGAAATCTTTCAAGGTCCCTTCAAGACCTCACGGTAGTCATGCAACATAAAAGGTCTTATTCCAAAGGGAATTGGTTCCTTGAGAAATTTGAATATGCTCTTTCTAAGTGACAACTATTTGAGTGGGACCATTCCATCAACAATTAAGGGGATGAAAAGCTTAGAGAAAAATTTGTGCTAGATGGTAACCAACTTGAACAAAGCATTCTCACAGAGATTTACCTCTTGGCTAACTTGGGGAAAATGGCCTTGCAAAATAATAATATTTTTGAACCAATTCCAATTTGCATTGGAAATCTAAGTCATTTACAAATCGTGTTCCTGAGTTCCAATACACTATTCTCATCAATTCCATCAAGTTTATGAAGCCTTAAAAATATGTTGTTCTTAAATTTATCATCCAATTCATTGGAAGGAAACCTACATGCCAACATGAGAGCATTGAAAATGCTACAAAGCATAGACTTATCTTAGAATAGAATCTCAGGAAAAATTCCAGCCATTCTTCGACTTCAAAGCTTAAGTGTTTCTGGAATCTGCCTAAGAACCTATTCGGCTATTCCAGAATAGCTTGGTGACGTAGTAACATTAGATTACTTGGACCTCTCCCATAACAATCTATTTAGGGAAATACCAAATCTTTGATGCTTTTCACACCTCCACTACTTGAATTTGTCTTGCACAAATTGTCTAGTGGAAAATCCAAGACGGTGGGCTCTTTCAAATTTTTTATAAAGAAAGATCTTCTTATGAGAATGAAGTACTGTGAGGCAAATCAATCTTTCAATGCTCCAATCTATAAAAACTATATATTGATTGAAAAACTAAAGCTAAATTTCTTCTTTGAAATTTATTGTTTCAGTCTTTGCTTTTACATCTATACTCATTGTTGTCACTCTCATTATGATGAAACGTCAAAAGAATATTGTGAAAACACAAAATAATATAGATGTAGTACCTATAGTGGAGCATAGGCTGATTTCATATCAAGAGCTTCACCATGCTACAAATGATTTCTTTGAAGCTAACATCCTTAGAGTGGGAAGATTTGGTTCTACCTTCAAAGGAATACTTTATGAAAAGACACTTATTGTTGTGAAAGTTTTGAATCTATAGTACATGCCCAATGGAAGCCTTGAGAAATGATGGTATTCTTTCAACTACTGCTTGAATATCTTCCAAAGAGTTAGCATCATGTTGGATGTTGCATTAGCCTTGGAGTATCTTCATCATGGTCAATTTGAGCCAATGGTGCACTCGTGGATTCAAGCCCAAAGAATGTCTTCGATGGTCGATGGTCAAGCCATGTGGGTGACTTCTGCATTAAAAGATTTTGGTTGAAAACAAGATTGCGACACAGACCATGACCCTAGGTACTCTTGGCTACATCGCACTGCAAAGCATTCCAAGTTATGGGAGAACTTATCTTCTATTTTTTTTTTTTTTTAGATTATTATCAGCTAAAGCACAGAAGGGATGTAAGACCAACTATCCCTAAAACTCTCATGATGAATATGTTAGAAATTGTTGTGCTTTCTTCCTAAAATTTGATGATTAGTTTTGAAACAAGTATGGCCTAAAAGGAATTTACAAAGCATGGTATAATGTTGCTAGAGATGCTTACAAGAAAGAAACCCACTGATGATATGTTTTTAGGGGAACTGAACTTAAGGCAATGGGTTAAGGCTTTAATTCCATACAAAATAATGAAAGTCATAGATCGCAATCTATTGAGGACTAAATAAAGAAAAGATGCAATTGCAGCACAAGTTGATGTTTTAGCTTTTATGGAACTTGGGTTGGAGTGTAGTGGAGAACTCCCGGAGGAAAGGATTGGCATAAGAGATATAATCAAAAAGCTTAACAAGATCAAATCACAAATGCTTTGAAGTATCCATATATGTGGAAAATTCTTAGAGTCCCTTCCACAAATATTTTATTACTCCTCTATTGAATACTGATCATACAAAAGAAAGGATCCATTCTTTCGGGACCCACATATCTATTAATATATGAAGTGGGCTAAGTATCAAATAAACGCTATGAGTGGACATTTATGATCGGCTTTATTAATTCCCCGTCTAACGCCATAAGAGTATCGACAGGCATAACACCACGAGGTGATGCTCAAGGCGATCCGTTTACACGGTCATCCAATCCCATTTATCTCTCTGTCCGAGTAATTGAGATGAAAGCCTACATGATCTTTATGCATCATCTTCCAACTGCTAAGCAAGTCTCTGTCAAGCTCGGGTCATTCACGTGACTACCACGTGGGAGAGTTTCACTCACGTGAGCTGTAGCGTTCTAACGTTCCCATTCCAATATGTGCTTTACTTTATTGCTTGAGTTCCTCCTTTGATGTGTACCTTTCATATTTCTAGTCAATTTTCATGTTATTGTCATGGTTCTTGTTCTTTGTTTAGTAAGCATAATGCCTCGAATCATATTACACCCTCCGCCTCGTACACTCCTGGGCTTTGTCTTTCTAATCCATTATCGCTTTGATCGTGTATCCAAGCCTCATCATTCTCTAAGGGCACCCTCACTTTCGTATAGACTATAATGAGAAAGGGATGCCCGAGATTCATCTTAGTATCTTTTGTTATAGAGGATTGCATCCTCTATAACTCGCCGACATCAAATGGGATGTCCGATGATGGCACACTGCAGCAAGGCCCTCTCGCTTCACTTCACATACATCGTCAGCTTCGGATGAAACGGATGTGATGAAGTAATGTCATACCTTTGAATGTAGCCACAGCTTGGTCTCGGGCGTGACCGCCCTCCTTCATTGTTCAGTTTCCATTCGCCCTGCCCATTGGTCAACATCATAAGAACTTCGGGATAGTCGAGGGTTTCGTGGAGCCTATCGTAGGCTTCGGAGTTAACCGGCTCAAGGTTATAATATTCATTGATAGATTTCGCATTGAAGTCTACCAAAACCCCACGCACCCAGACCCTTTTGAGTACATGGGAGGCTAAATTGGCATAGAATTCTCGTGACATCATCAGGCACTTAATTCGTGGGTCGCAAAGCGCTTCCATCTCTTTAATTCACACTAGTTTCAAGTAAAGAAATCGTCGAGGTGGTGAAATCCCTCTCCTCATGAAGGATCGCCTAGAGAGATGAGGTTGAATTTCTACTGCATCGCATCGACGAACTTCGATTGTAATCATGAGTGCCTTCAATGTTTCTACTTCTTCTCGAGCTTAATTTCTGCCATTCAACATCAGGCACTTAGTGAGGTAAGGGCTGGATGGATATTCTCAGGCCTTAACAAAACTTTAATCCTAGCCTCCAAACACCTAGTGTGATGAAACTCTACCAAAGTGGCCAATAAAATCACACAAATCTCACTTAGGAAAAATCAAACACTCCTGTGTACTACGGTGATGTTGTTCTCGAAAAAACCTGGCGTCAGAACCACCAACCACTCACAAGGCCCTCTAACATAACCAACCCAAAACACCAATACAACCCTCCGACTTGCACTGAACTCCGAAATCCAAAAACCTTAAAAAATATCATAACAATGGTGGAACTCTTAGGTTTGTGGTCTGTGAGGTGCTTAGGACATTATGGATGCTAAATCTATTGGGGGACGAGGTTGACGTGGGTTTGGCTGTTGAATTTTGGTAAACCAGAGAAATTTTAGGGTTTCGAATTTATTGACTGAAATGTGAACGCTCGCAAGTCTCATAAAACAAGGTAACGTCACGATGTTCCCAAAAGGACCGCCATAACGCTCCCGAGTCATAATTCCAACGCCACGACACCTGCAGAGTGGAACCAACGCCGCTGATGTCCCTATCCAACGTCGCAACGTTCTCGAGAAGTTCTTAAAATCATTTATTTTTCAACGTCACAACGTTACAGAGAGTTGCTTTTTCCAGTTTTCCCCAACATCGGGATGTTGGTACGTCGCAACGTTGCAATCCAATGTCACGACGTTGCAATCTAACATCGCAATGTTACAATCTAACGTTGCGACGTTACAAGGAGGAAAAATTCTCATTTATGATAAAGAATTTTCTAAGTTAAGGTGCACTCCCCTATTGAGGTTCCGAATCTTGTCTAACCTCGGAGTAGATTTCTCGAGCTATCTCCTTGTCACCTCTCTCATTATCGAAGTTCGCAACACAACGATAAACAACGCATAAGCTAAGTTTACGGCCTCGAGAAATTGCCTTCTAAAAAAATAAATAAAAATAAAAACAAATATAAATGCAAAGCAATGATAAAATAATCAAACTCCGTGACCATCGAATGAAAAATTCCAAATGCTTGCCTCCCAAGTAGTGCTTGTTGTCGTCGTTAGTCACTTCCGAATCTCAATGTCCTCGAGATTACGAGACTACTTGAATTCTCTCTATCGTACTATTTCCGTGTGCCTGTGATTGATGGCATGTTTGCTTGCATGAAAGTCACCTAAAGTATGGCTTTAATCATGCGCGGTTGACTTAAAGCCCTCTCTCGGGTGCATGATTTCACCCCTCTCAGAAGAAAACTCAGTCACGGTAAATGGTCTCGACCACCTCGACTTTAATTTCCCTGGGAAGAGCTTGAGTCATGAGTTAAATAAGAGGACTCGTTGACCCGACTCAAACTCTTTCCTTACAATATGTTTATCATGCCAGGCTTTTTTCTTTTCTTTATAAATCTTAGCATTTTCGTAAGCCCCTATCATGACTTAATTCAATCGAGTCACAGTGATCTCACGACCAATCTTACTATCCATATATTCAACCTGTCGAGTTGCCCAAGATTCTTTGTGTCTCTAATTCCACAAGAGCGGGCACGCTTCCCAAACACAAAGCCTGAATGGTGACATCCTAAAGGGTGTCTTTAAATGTTGTCTTACAGCCCAGAGCGCATCATCTATCTTTTCGCCTGACCTTCTTCGATCTATTAACTGTTTTCTCCAAGATAGATTTAATTTCTCTGTTTGACACCTCTGCTTAGCCATTAGTCTGTGGGGTGATATGCAAGTGTTATAATGAAGGCCGACACTATATTTCAATCATGTTCATATGTTTCGCTGGGCAGGCGTGTTCCTCTCTATCTGTAATCAATGCATGGGGAGTTCCGAACCGAGTGAATATATGACTGCGAAGGAACTTTGCTACCACTTTGGTATCATTAGTTCAGGTAGATATGGCCTTCACCCATTTGGAAACATAGTCTACTGCCAGGAGAATTTATAGGTTGCTAAATGACGGCTGGGAAGGCCCATAAAATCCATCCCTCATATATCAAAACGCTTATATCGTCTAAAATGGCTCATATGGCGCTATCTCGTTTGATATGCTCCCTATTCTTTAGCATTGATCACATGTAGACACAAAATGATGAGCATTCTTGAACAGGGTAGGCATATAGAATCCCGATTAGAGTACCTTTGTAGCTTTCCTATGCCCCCCAAAGTGCCCCCCCCCCCCCATGCTAGAGTGTGGCAGTGATTTAATATAATTTCCATTTCCTCCTCTGGGACCCATCTTCTTATTACCTGATCGGCATAGTGCTTATACAAACTAGGCTCCTCCCAGTAGTAATGCTTCAACTGTGCAAAAAATCTCTTCTTCTGCTGATAATTGAACTCTGGTGGGAGCACTCTTGCCACTTAGTAGTTCAATAAGGTCATTTGAGGTTTTGATGCAGATCTTGTTCCCTTGTCGCGATGTATCGCCTTGTGTGAGTCTCTTCAACAAGTTCAACAAAAATTGTCACGACATGAATTTCTTTGTCACGACAAGAATTTTCACCTTCAGCACCTCTACTTTGTTTGAATTTCTTTGTCACGACAAAAATTTTCACCTTCAGCACCTCTACTTTGTTGCGACAAAGTTTTCTATGTCGCGACAGGATTTCTTTGGTTCTTCAAAGAACTTTATCGCAATGTAGGTTTCTTTTCGGCCGCAATGTGAGGTTTCTTTCGTCAGCGATGCATTTTTTTTTTACGGTCCTTGACTCGCTAAATCTGCTGTCGGCGACATAAACTCATACGACATAAATCCTTGTTACGATAGACTTGACTTCATTAACTCGCCTTCTTCAATTTTGTCTCGACATATTTTCTTCGTCATGATATAGAATCTACTACTCGCAGCCTTTTACTGTCGCGAACAAAAATATTCATGGCAACAGACTCTCGCCTTCATTTCATTATGTCGCAACATAAAATTCTTTATCACAACAATTTTCTTATATTGCTTCTCAACTTTTTGTCGTGATAGAGATTTCTTTGTCGCAACAGAGTACATCTCAACCTCATGTTTTGTTTGTCGCGACAGAAATCATCTTTGTCGCGACAAAGTCTTGTTTCCCTTTATTGTGAATCCTCAATCTTACGTCGCGACAAAAATCCTCCCTCGGGAAATGGGTCCTATGTCAAAACTTTGTTGCAACATAAAACACTTATCGCAGCTTGACTTGTGTTTATACTCCGCCATTTTCTCTCACGCGATTGCAGCCCATTTACTAATCTTTCATTCTTTATGTCATGGGATAGAGTAAGGATCAAGCGAGACAAAGTTCCTCTTACCATTTGCCTGGGGACGTTGTCATCAATGACAGTAAAAGAGTGCTCTACTACGCACTTCTTCACACTCTTCCTCAGCAATGTCGCGACAGAAAAACTCTTTGTCGTGACAAAGTTCTATTTCCTCCTTGATTTCAACCTGGACTTTATTGCGACATAAATCTATTGATTGCAACATATTTATGCTATTCTCCTTGAAATTCTGTCATGACAGAGAATCCTGCATTTGCCAATTTTTTTCTTCTTTTCATATTAGAATTATCTATTTTTCAATAAAAACCTGCAAAACACTAATTTGGTGAATTTTCCATAATTTAGCATTAAAAATATATCTCAACTACTAAAAATATGTCAGAAAAATGGATTAAAAATATATGAGTTAGGACTCATTAGTGCCCCCTCTATCACCTATCTTTTAGTTGCGGATGATAACACATTCTTCTTTAGAGCAAATGATGAGGAAGGTAGAATTATAAATACCTTCGCAAGGTATGAATCGAATCGGGGAAGTAATTAACCTACAAAATCAAGATTGTACTAAAAAAAAAAAAAATGTAAGTCAATGGGGTTGATAGTATTTCATGATTTTAGAGTGCATGACAAGCTTGAATATTAAAATTTTCGACTTCACTTATTGAAAAAGTAATGTAAGGTAGTGTTTGCTCATCTCCCAAGATAGGCTTCCAAGAAACACAAGGTCAAAAGCAAGCTTCTCTATCTCAAAGGTGAAGGAGGTTTTATTTAAATATGTGGCCTAGGCTATACCCACATACCATATGAGCATTTTCCTATTACCTAAAACCTTAGCTGAAGAGCTTCAAAATATTATGAATTCCTTTTGGTGTGGTGCTAAACCAAATGGAACTACTAAACTAAATCGGATGAGTTGAGATAAGTTATGTTTTAAAAAGGAGGAAGGGGGATGGGATTCCATTACCTGCGAGACTTCAATCTTGCCTTGTTAGGGAAACAAGGATAGAGCTTGCTCAAGAAACTAGATTCATTGTCTACTAGACTTCTCAAAGCCAAATATTACCGTAACAAGGATTACCTTACAACCCAATTGGGCCACAATCCAAGCTTTTCTTGGAAAGGAATCTGGAGTGTACATCCAAATTTATCTCAGTTGCTTGTTTGGGACTTATGGATACTAAGGGCCAAAGAATGGGTTATGGAGCTGCTTGAAGAATTTTATTTTATCAAACGAGATCAACAAATTTCTAAGATTATCTTGAATTCGATGATTAACTGATTCACACCTGCACATGACGATAAGAAGGAAACTTCACTAACATTGCTTCCGCCATTATGTTGCAAGAAAACTTTCTATGCCACAACGGATTGACTCATGGGGCTCTTCCTTTGGAAGAAACTTAGAGTTGTAGTCCCACCAAAGGTCCTAAACTTTTTATGGAGGGGCTGCTCAGACGGTCTCCCAACAAAAGCAAGTCCCAAAAAGAGCAAGTTGGAAGACCTATGGCATCTCTCTAGTGAATACTTGTATTCTTTGTGATGAGGTAGGGGAGGATTGTTCAGACCTCTTCACACGATGTGGCTTATGCAAGGGCATGGCCGGGTATTTATCGATCCCATACCGAACTGGATAACTCTCATTCATTCAAGGACTGGTTATTTAAGTTGTTTTCTATCGCAGCTAGTAGTGATAAAGGGAGAGTTCAAAGAGTTTGTATGAGGTATTTGGAACCAATGTAATGCACAAGGGTAGATGTAAACTGCCTCCTTGACAAAACGTTTCAATTGTTTCCCACCTTCTGGAAGATCGAATGTAACTTGTTAATGCTAAAAGATCAGATGGAGAAATTCATAATATTTCATTGTATCAGGAGTGTATATATGTATATACTCTGCGCAGATGTGTAGAAGGAAAGGAAGAGTAGTTCCTAGAATCATGTTCTATCTCTATAAATATACAAAGGAATTATGGTTAAATACAAAGGAATAACGGTAAGATGACACTATCATATGACCAAGCCTTATCGTTTTATATCCTTATCATGCCCCCACAAGGTTGAGGGTTTAGGATAGACTCCAAGCTTGGATCGATGCTCAATGAAGTGCTTACGAAGTAGTGGCTTGGTTAAGGAGTCCGTAAGTTGATTAGTAGAGGGCACATGACTGATTTGGAGTGATTGTTCGAAAAATTTCGGTCACAACAAAGGACAATCAATGACAACGTGTTTACATGGAGTAAAAGACCGGGTTTGTATACAAGCACGCTGGGCCCCCAAATTGTCATATAGTAGATGGTGGGTGTAAAGGAGGGAAATGGATAGTTCCTGAGGACAGGCTTCTGATCCAATCGAAAGCTCCCACAATGGAGTAACAACCCAATATTCAAATTTCACCGAGCGCGAATAGTGTTTTTCTTTTTCGTGCTCTAACCAATTGGGTTGGCACCAAGAAAGACTATGTAGGTCGAGGTAGAGGCATGAGTATCAAGGTTTCTAGCCTAGTTTGCATCGAAATATACATGTAACGAGATCTAGATCGCTTCAAAAGTTCGTCATAGTCGGGAACTCATCGAGATAATCAAGTACTCGCTTCCATGACTTTCAGTGAGTAATGGTGTGGTGGTGCATGAAGTGAGAGATTTGCTGACAACATAACAAGCATCGTCCGTTAGGCCAATATCGTAAGTGCACCGATGGGGCCATAAATAGTCTAGCATCAAAAGAGGGGCTTCCATAATTGAGACGTAAAGGGTTAGTAGCTGAGAGTGGGGTAGCTATAGTCTTGGAGTCAAGCATCTGGATTTTAATGAGTAAGTCCTTGATGTATTTTTGTTGACAAAGGAATAGACCATCGATAGTGGAGATAGCTTCGATGCCTAAAAACTAATGAAGTGGTATAAGATCCTGCTAAAATCTGGTGGTAAGACACTTGACAAGATTGTTGACTAGTTGTGATGATGAGCCTGTAATGATGATATCATCGACATACGCCAGGAGATAGAGTGTAGCAACATTCCGAGAGAGAGTGAATAGAGATGTGGTAAATTTAGAATTGAGGAAGCATTACTATAAGAGAAAATTTATGAGTTAAATGTACCAGGCATAGGGGGCTTGTTGGAGCCCATAGATAGCCTTCCTTAGTTTGCATACACGAATTAGGAAAGCAAAATTAACAAATCCAGGAGGTTGGGCCATGTATACATCTTCGTCTAAGGCGCCTTGAAGAAAAGCATTATTAACATCCAATTGGCGAAGAGGCAATCCAAAGTGGTGAGTATGATACAAATAGTAGTTAGTTTGATTACTGGACTGAAAGTGAGGAAAGTCACGACTGGTCAGCTGGGTTGAATCCTTTCAGAACTAATCTAAGCCAGATCGCCAATAGTCCCATCAACTTTCCTCTTAATCTTGAAAATCCACTCGTGAACCAAACAATATTTTGTGTAGGTAAGATGGCATACATCCCAAGGGTGGTTTGGGTGAGGGCATCATACGAGCCTGCATAGTGGCATACAGAGTCGTGGTTCAAGAGCTCTCGTATAAAAAAGGGTTCCATGGAATCAAGGGGCGGGATATGCTCACATGAGGTGAATCATGGAATCTGGGGGTTAGGTTTATGAATGTCATTGCGGGTCTCGTGTGACCATGGGGTGCTGGTCGGATAGGCAGGATGTTTGGGGGAGCCGGGCGGCAAGCACTGATGTGTGTTCTAGAAAAGCACCCGAGAGGTCAGTTCGGGGCTATTGGGTTAGTAGGGAAATGCAGTGAGAGAGGGAAGGCATAAAGGTAGGTAGATGTAAAGAAGGATTACTAACTTATGGGACTTTGAGGTGTTGGACGAAGATGAGGGAGATTGTTGCATCAAAGGCGAAGAGGGAGTAACTGAGTGCCCTTCTCCATGTTCTCCTGGATGTGACAACAATGTTGTGGTTGGTGGAGATACATCCAAGGGTGATGCCAATGTGAGGAGGTAGTGGAGGATGAAGAGGAGCATTGACTTGAGTGTGGTGGCGGCAGTGGTGATCGAAGGGGAAGACATTGATGCAAAAGGGATTTGCTCAAAATTCCGAGACTATCATGAGGTGGTGGCGTTGAAGGACTTGATGACTTTCGCAATCGGGTGAGATGATGTCAATATTAAGTGTAAATTGCAAAGTTCGATCGTTTGAGTAAGGAAACTCATCTCTCCACAAATGTACATGTCAGAACAAAGAACCTGATATTGATGTGCAATAGCGCTTATAGGCATTATAAGGTATTGAGTATCTATAGAAAATAAGGCCTAGATTTAGGGTTCCAATTTATGTTTAGTGTACGCCGGCTTCCGTGATAACAGAGTGAGCCATATTCAAGGTAGTTTCGTTTAGTTTTCGACAAGTGGAGAATAATTTTTCAAATGGAGATTGGTATTCTAAATTTAGGGTGGGTAAGCGATTGATAATGTAGGTGGCAGTTTGGAAGACATTTGGCCAAAAAGTGAGTGGAATGGATGCTTGATGGAGAAAGGTAAGACTTGTTTCAACTATACGCAAAGTGATTTACATTCAAATTCGAAACAATTATTTTCGTGAGTATATATGACAGAGAGAGCAAATATTGGATACCCAAGTTTGTTGTAGTGTTGTGTAGCCCATGGTACTCAGTGCCACCATCTGTGTAGACAGTAATAATTTTGGAATCAAAGAAATTCTCCACCAAAATTTTAAATTTGGTAAACACTATAGGAACCTCTGTCTTTCGCTTAAGTAGGTAAAACATATGTATTTTGTAAAATGATCGATAAACACCACATAATCAAAGTCAAGAGGTCTAGTGCTTGACAATGAGTTGACATCGGATGGAAGCCGATGACTTTTATTACATAGGAGCAGGGAGTTGCACAGTGAAACTGGATGACTTTGAGATCCTCGCAATGATTGACTTGATAAGACTTTCTCGAGAATGCGAGTCAAAGGGTGACCCAAGTGACGATACCAGTGGTTGAGAGAGAGGGTTGTAGTGGTGTAGGCTTGAGAAGGGCTAGATGTCTATGACCACTCATAAAGAATCCCATTATCTCGCCTCGACGAGCAATGCCCTCGTGACGAGGTTCTTTCACAATAAAAACCACGATAAAAATTCAATAGAGGTGATTATTTATTTTCGCAAAATCGCGAAACCCAAACGAGAGGTTTATTTTTATGGTAGGAGCACACAAAATATTGTTTAGTTGGAAGTTAGATCTACAAGATGAGATTGTAGAGGAGCCAATATGAGTAATCAAAATACCTGAGCCATCTCCAATGATAATTCCATCATTATCTCCATAATCAGAATGGAATGCCAGGTTTTGTAGGATAGAAGTGAGGTGGTGTGATGCACATGAGTCCAAGATCCAATTGTTGTTTGACTCACTACTTGTGTAATGAGCCTATGGGGAGGATGCAACATTAATGGACTAACATTGTTTTTCTCGTGGTATCCACTTTATCAATATTGTATGAAAACAACACTATTGTTGGTTGGTATTATCAGGTTAAGTGGTGGTGAAGTGCCATTATTGATTATCAGGCATGTTCAGACTACTAGTTAGCTCTCCCATTACAGAACGACGATGTTTGAGCTAGATGAAGGAATGCCCATAATCGTGGTAACATCTACGGGAGTGACCTCATATGATCTACCATTTTCCATATTTATTTGGTGGTAGACAATGTCATAATTAGAAATGATCTAAAGGCATAGTTCATGCCTCTACAAATTTCACACAAGTCATTATCTATATTAAGCCAATCAAGCCCATCTTGTAATTAAGTATATTATCCCCTAGATTTGATAAGTTGTATAATCTCCTAGAAGTAGCTCTCCCATTATGAACAACGACGTTTGAGCTAGATGAAGGAATGCCCATAATTGTGGTAACATCTATAGGAGTGACCTCATACGATCTACCATTTTTCATATTTATCTAGTGGTAGACAATGTCATAATTAAAAATGATCTAGAGGCATAGTTCATGTCACAGCTCTACACAAGCCATCTATATTAAGCCACAGAAGCCCATCTCTGTAATTACATCTTTTTTATCCTATGGTACCCAAGAATGCTGCCATAAATCTTTCGTCAACATCTAAATCGTAGGACTGGTCTCTACATGGTTATAAAATTTAGAATATGTTATAACTTGTTGGATGAAATAAGATTAATTTACACTTCCAATGCTAAGGCAATTTTTAAAATAAAAAATCGATTACCGTCTCTAATATTCAAGGAACATGTTTCCTTCCCTTGTACCTTTCTATAAGTATTTCAATTGATTCACCGCTTGAGTTCTCCATATTAGTCTTTAAGAGCACATGAATACATGTTGACAAAGTAGAGATTAGTATTTGAAATTGATGATGCCTTTTTCAACCGAACTGGCCGGAGCGTGCGGGGTCAAGTAGTCGACCCCATTGCTCAGGTCGATGCAGCGCCCGGATCGCCTGGGCTGGCAGGATCGCGCACTGGCTGACCGCAAGCCCGACGTGAGCACCTCCGCAAGAACAAAGAAGAAGCGTGGGGCCTGGGCGAGGTCGTGCCCGTGGTCGCCCGATGCCTAAGCCGCTTTCTTTCTCGAGAGAAAAGAGAGACCGCTGTAGGGCGATGTAAAGTTGCATATGAGTATGCGCTTCAAGAGTGCGTGACCTTTCACCGCCTGGGGTGGCCATGTATTTATAAGAGATGTTCAACCATTGTATCAGAATTAGGATTTGTTCCCATTGATGGGATTTTCTGAATAATATCTGGATTTGGTAATGGATTTAGAAAGAGTCAGTTTATTCGGGATAATCTTCCTTCCTATCGTGCAGAGATCCAACCCGACGCATCTCAGCATATTTTCTTTCCTTACTCGATAAGATTTGGTTGGATCTTGCAGGATGATATCTTGTTGTGGGTTATCTATTTCTCGTGGGTGGGCTAAATACAATCCGACGGCAGATATGAACTTCTAACCATTCAAGATCCCTGACCTACGTGCCTGGGCCTTTGTTTTAGCCGGTACCGAGGGGCCTAGGTATCATACTGGGCGCGCCACTTCAAGCCGTGAGTGGGCCCGCGAGCCCATCTTTCAAACCCCATCAGTCGGCCTCAGCCCTCGTGTACGTGGGCAAGTGGCTGTATCAAGCCAGATCTGATGCAATTTCCACGTGTGGGGTCCCGTCTTCGAGGTCAAGGTTAAGGCCTAGCCGCCATTACATGTCTCAGATAATGATGACTCTCGGGTTTTCGCGCCGTTTCCCTACCTCTTCTAGTTTCTTCGTTTCTTTCGTAGACCTCCTCTATCCCTGGTAGTTTCCTCTGGTCAGCCCAACCTCTTCCTCCGCGATCTCGTGACTTTATTCCTTTGGCCGTAGTTCTCTCGGTCTCGACCAGAGTCTTTTTCCCGCATTTTTTGTAGCTTCTTCCGTCTTATTCCCCTCGGACCACTGCGGCTCTACCTCGGTTTCGATTGGTACGACGCAGGCGCCAGTGGTTAGATTGATTGGATTTCGCTTTTTATCGTTTGCCTATTATGGGTCCCGGTCGCTCTTCTTCTTTACGTATTGGCAAATGACTCTTCAGCTTGTTGCTCTGGGCTCGACAAGTTAGGATGCTTCCAACCGCTCGTCGTTGAACCCCAAACGTTCCTGTGGCGCCTCCTTCCCTCGATAAGGATAAAGGAAAATAAACCCAATTAAATATCCCAGGGCCGGGACACCTTAACCGCCATCCAACATGCTGTGATCGTGGGACCTAGCAAGGCCCACTCCTTCGCATGTAGTCACTTTACGAACTGCGGTCGACCTCCCGCGTCCGTGCATGGACCCCACGCCTCGACCTCGTCTCTCTCGCTCTTACGAATCTCCATACCGGATGGTATGTTTCTTCAGGTCGCTTTGATAATGGTCTGCTTTCCACCGCACTTTCCATGAAAGCGGGGTTCTCGCAAATACTTCAATGTATGTCATTCTAACCTCGCTCCCAACTATTGGGGTATTTCGTGGGCCTATCGGGCCTTTAGTGATTGTGGGGGCTCTGCATCCCTAGTGTGGCCTCCGCTCCTCTATCTTAGCCCAAAGGAGACACGAGGGCTTCCTTTATTTCTCCAGCGCCCGAGCTCCCGTGATCACTGGTTCTCTCCTTCTTCCCAAAGGTCGGGAAGCGGGCGTTTATTTCTTGTTAAAGGTCGCAACTGGAATGTGATCCTTCCAACAAGGATGATACTATATGCCCGACTCGACCACCCCCGATAATCTTCGTGGAGTGTTTCGCTTCCGCTTTTTATGTAACTCGTGGTGAGGTTGTTGAATATTTCGACTTTGCATTATTCTCTATGCTTCCGTGTGCTCGACTAGACCTTAGTAGCCAAGATAATGTCAGACTCGTGTCATGGAATGTCCTCGTCGCCCTTATGCAAGAAATGATAAAATCTGACATTCCCGGCCTGGTCAAATTAAGGTCCAGACGCTTAACGCTCGGCGGCCCTCGCCTCCTTCCACCAGGAGTTCCCATTAGGCTTACAAAGAACACTCCTACAGAGGAGAGATTTCGTCCAATGGGCACTGTCCCTGGCCCCTGAGTGCGAAACTTAAAATCAGTTTTTCCCACCGAGAAAGACCACTGTTTCGTCAAGGTCTAAATCGGGGGCGTGTCCGACCCTCTCGCCTGGGGTCGAGCGGCGCAGCCCCCGCGGCCGAGGCCCTATGGTCACGAGCCTCCACCCCCATCTAAGCCCGCCGTGAGCAAAATCTCTGATGGAGCCGCCGAAATGGCCGCAGCGTTATGCCTATTACCGTCAACCGCCTTCGAGAGTGCTAGGCCACCTCCTCGAAGGGTGGAAGGGTCAAGAGAAGAAATCCGAATCAAAAGTCGGGCGAAGATGAGAACTCTTGCTCTTCAATACTTCAACCATAAGTGTGTGCGATCTCGTCCGTCCTTAGGATTTCCTGACCGGAGGTCGGCGCCGCCCGCTGGATGAGGTTCCCGGCTCTATCCCTTCAAGGGGCTGCCTCTAAGTCCCCTCGTAGACTGGAGCAGTGTCCGCTTTCGTGCGTTGATCCCGTGTCGATGCTGACTTGGCGTTTGGCGCAGATAGCCACTCATTTGAAGGGTATGGCCGAGAAGGCCAAACTGAACGAAAACATGTAAAATCTCGCCCGATGATAAGGCGAAGGCGGTCTCTTTCTTCTCGAGCTGCCGAGCCGCAAGAACTCGGGAGCAACAGAGGATCAAGAGGTGGAGAGACTTACCGATCTAGCATACCAAGGCTTGGCCGTGCTCCGGCGGAAAGTGGGTAGAGGATGAAGTTCGAGTAGCTTCAAGGCGGCTGAGGCGAAGCCTAAAAGGTCCGGTGAGCTCTAGGTTGCGCTTGTTGATCTGGGACGAGACCCGGACGGGCTGCACCCTCCCAAGACAGCTTCATACGGCCAGGAGGAGCCACTGGCTACATCCCGGCGAGCCGCGAGTCTCAAGAGGGAGCCGCGCGGTGGCCAATGGCGACCAGGTAAGGATAAAGGTAGCAATGGCCGTGGTTCGGCGTAGGCCCTCCGAGGCCGAAGGCCATAGACGCGGCCGTCGTGAGGCCTTCGAGGTCAGAATTCGCGAGCTACTTGAATGAGGAGTGTCGGATCGCATGGGATCCTTCACCAAAGAAATATCCTCGTCGTCGGGAGGGATGATGTTATTAAGGCATCGAGGGACCAAGCCAAGGCTCACGAAGCTCTGGTGGCTCGCTTCACAAGGCCGTTAACGCCTACTCCGTACTGACTCAACTCTCGATTCCCAAGTGACTATGGAGGCGAGGAGTCTTTTTCGCAAATTATTCCTCAAGAACCCATACTCCTCGCCGAAGCCCATTCCCTCTTCATCGCTCCTGTCTTCCCGCGACGCCAGTTTCTCAGACTACTACCGCCGATATTGGGACTTTTATATTTTTCTTTATGTACACCGCTTTTTTCGCGCCTAGGCCCGAGACATATGTAAATTTCTCCTTTTAATAAATATTCATTTTATCGTCATGTTTCACCGTAGTATTTTCGCTTTCTTCATGAATCAGACTACCGACCGAGGGTCCGAGTTTCGGGCAATTAAGCCTGCCGATCGAACCGCCGAGGCTTCAAATGGGCTAATTTGTATGAGCCGACTGATTCCCAGCCGTGGCGGCCTTCGGTCATGAGCTCGCCAACCAGCCACCGGGCCCGGGCTGACCGCCTCTGCGACGCGGTCGAATCACTTTTTTGCCGCATGGCGTGAGCTCGGCCAACTCGAGCTTACCGACTTCCACCCAACATCTGCATGAGTCAACCGGACCCCCAGTCGCACGACCTACGGCAGACTCATCACCGAATCTACCGATCTCCACGCAATGACTCGCACGAAATAAACGTAGATTCCTTAAAGCCGCATGACCTATTTTCGCAGGACTCATCGCCTGAACTACCGACCTCCGCCGGCTGACTGGTATGAGTTCGGGAATGTATCTCTTAGTCGCATGACCTATTTTCGCAGCCTGCTAACGCATCGCCGTCTGGCTTATACGTAATAGCCGGATGTGGTTTATCCATGTGAATCGCACCGCGAATCATTGGTAAGGTTTCGCCTATGTGGGACTTTTAGGAAGAGTCGCCAATGTGAATAAATAGCGTAGTTCGCCCATGAATCGCCGGGAGAGTTTGCCGCTAATCGCTGGATGGCTCGCCCATGTGAACTCGCCACCGCGAATCGGGCCGCAAAGGTTTCGCTTCATGTGACTTCAGAAGAGCTCGCCACGCGAATAGCCATGTGAGCTCGCCCATGTGAATCTGGAAGAGCTCGCTACCAATCGCCGGGCGTGGCTCGCTCCATGTGAACTCACCGCGACCGGGCAAAGGTTTCGCCCATGTGAACCGGCCGAAGAGCCTTTGAAGCGCCGGCTAACTGCCGGGCGCGCTCGCCTATGTGACTTCTGGGGGAAGAGCTCGCCACGCGGTCAAGGCGTGAGTTTCGCCCATGCGGAATCGGGCCGGTGAAGAGCTCGCCGGGCCATGCACTGCTGGGCGCGCTTCGCCCAAGGAACTCGCCACCGCGAATCACAAGTGTGGCTCGCTTCATGTGACTTTTAGAAGAGCTCACGCGGTCTGGGTAGAGCTCGCCCATGTGAATCAAGCCGAAGAGCTCGCCGCCATAATCGTTAAGGGTGTGGCTCGCCCATGGAACTCGCCAATTGTGAATCGTCAAGTGTGGCTCGCTTATGTGGACTTCTAGAAGAGCTCACAATATGAATCAGCCGCAAGAGTCGCCCGCCGAACTCGCCAGTGAAGAGCCTGGCCAATACGAGCGCTGGGCAGAGCTCGCCGTGAGTGAGTTACCGGGCTCAATACCGAAGTTATCCGAATCGAGATGGCTCTTGTAGCGTGACTCGGCCCGTGAGTAGACGAATCTGGCCAAAGCAGCCGCCGCTCCCGCGCCTGCGGGTCTCTCGCGCGTTCCACCCGAGTGGCGAAGTGTAGCCGAGCGGTGATGTACCTTGCCGACCGACTCTCGAGGCGCGTGGTCTCGTGGTAGAGTGGATGAGCTCGCCAAAGTGAGTCATGGCTCATGGCGCCAGGCCTTAAGGCCCACCGAGTGGCGATAAATTCGAGCCGACTGAATTCTGAGGCAAATGGCTCAGGCAGTAGACGAGCTCGCCAGCGGAGTCAGCTGCTCGCGGGCGCCGTGGCCTCGTGGCTGCCCCACCGGAGTGGCGATGTAGCCCGAAATGATCCGACCGAGGCAACAGGCCCGCAGTAGATGAGCTCGCCAAAATGAGCCGGCCGGGTCGCGCGCCGTGACCTCGTGGCGTTCCAACCGAGTGGCGATAATTAACGATCCGAGACTCGAGGCCGTGGCTCCGTGCGTGAGTAGATGAACCCACAAAGTGAGCCGCTTCGTCTATGGGCGAAGTGGCCTTGTGGCGTTCCAAACTGAGCGGCGATGTACTCGAGCCGATCCGACTCCCCGAGGCAGCGTGGCCTCGTGGCAGAGTAGATGAACTCGCCAAAGTGAGCCGCTCGTCTACGGCGCAGCTGATTCGTGGCGTTCCACCCGAGTGCGGCGATGTAGTCTCGAAATGGTCCGACTCGTGAGGCAAATGCGGGCCTGCGCGCAGTAGATGAACTCCGTCAAAGTGAGTCGCCGTCTACGGCGCAGCTGGGTCTTGGTGGCGCTCCACCGAGTGGCGATGTACCGATCCGACCCTCGAGGCAAAATGCGGGCCCGTGCGCAGTAGATGAACTCGCCAAAGTGAGTCGCCGCCTGGCGGCGCAGCGGGCCTTGTGGCGTTCCAAACGAAAGTGGCGATGTAGCCCGAGCGTAAATGCACTGGTCGGTCCGACCCCGAGGGGCAAATGCGGGCCTGCGGCAGCAGTAGATGAGCTCGCCAAAGTGAGCCGTCAGCCCTCGTCAGCGCGACCGCTTGGATTAAACCGCCGTACGCGGCCATTCGACTTCCGATTTTCGAAAGATGCGACCGACCACGGGCGTAGCACCCTGGCCGTGGCAGATTCACCATTGCACTCAAGGTGTCCATAGCGGTTCCGGGCGTGTCCTTTAACCACCTCCTTCACACTACTGAAGTTCTACCAAGACTCCTAAACCTCTCGTCCCATGATCGCCTCCCGCTCCCGGGCCGAGGTGGCGGAGCTTCTTCGCTCCCGACATGTCCTCCGAGCATTGCTCCATTTCCCTCTTCCGCTGTGGGCCACCGTGGTCTCGCCGTTCCTACGGGACCGCTTCTCGTTTCGCCACCTCGGAATGTCGGACTCGTCAAGCTCACTGGGAATGCGACCTCCCGCCCGTCAGGTTTCCCGTGGATGTTGTATCTGTCTTGTAAGTTGTTCTAACTCTTCTATCAGCGCCGATCGACGAGGCGAAGTGCTTCC